>JBBPBQ010000001.1:5798470-5854274 GCA_037974755.1 Cicer yamashitae | reverse complement strand
TTTTTGTCATTAATGAATAAGTTAAAATTAATATTTATTTTTAATATCTTTTAAATAAAATGAGAATTATAATTTATTATTCAAAGTACATATGTGATAAATATTTGTCTTTAATCAATTAGTTAAGAATGTAATATTAAACGGTAGTTATGATAAAAGTATATCACAACCATTCATAATCATGATTTTAGAAGTAATTATGGTAAAAGTCAAACATATCTAATGATATAAAGATTACAATTGATTGACAATGTAAATTTTTTTTACACTAACAATATATATAAATTAAATCCTAATTACAATGAGTGTTTTTGAAATATATTCTACATAAAAATAAGAATATAATTTATTATTCAAAACATAGATGAGAATAGGTTTTTTGAAATGTATTCCACATAAAAATAAGACTTAATTGTTGTTTGATCCCCTTTTTTTATCTCACTAAAAAAGTGAATCCCTCTGTTTTAAATTTGTCCACTTTTGGTCTCTCTCTTATGCTTTGTTTGGATGACAAAAGAAAGTGAAAGGAAAGAAAGGAAGAGAAAAGAATGTTGAAGGAATGAAAGTGAATAGAAAGTGAGAAGAAAAATATATTTATGTGAATGACATAAATATTCCAACATACAGAATTTGATATATATATATATATATATATATATATATATATATATATATTATGATTTCCTAAAAAAAAATATACCACATGATATTTTTAAATTAGGATATTTATTTATGTTGGTTCAAGGTATTGGAAAATGTTATTTATGTTGTGATAAAAGTACATCACAACCATTCATAATCATGATTTTAGAAGTAATTATGGTAAAAGTCAAACATATCTAATGATATAAAGATTACAATTGACTGACAACGTAAATTTTTTTTACACTAACAATATATATAAATTAAATCCTAATTACAATGAGTGTTTTTGAAATATATTCTACATAAAAATAAGAATATAATTTATTATTCAAAACATAGATGAGAATAGGTTTTTTGAAATGTATTCCACATAAAAATAAGACTTAATTGTTGTTTGATCCCCTTTTTTTTATCTCACTAAAAAAGTGAATCCCTCTGTTTTAAATTTGTCCACTTTTGGTCTCTCTCTTATGCTTTGTTTGGATGACAAAAGAAAGTGAAAGGAAAAAAAGGAAGAGAAAAGAATGTTGAAGGAATGAAAGTGAATAGAAAGTGAGAAGAAAAATATATTTATGTGAATGACATAAATATTCCAACATACAGAATTTGATATATATATATATATATATATATATATATATTATGATTTCCTAAAAAAAAATATACCACATGATATTTTTAAATTAGGATATTTATTTATGTTGGTTCAAGGTATTGGAAAATGTTATTTTTTATATCCTTCAATATGCATATGATATTATCCTATAAAAATCATTGTTCGAAGCTTTGAGTTAGTATTTGAATTGAGAGTAAATTTCCATCTTTTTTCTCATATTCTTTACATCAAAATTCTTCAATTATCAAAATGGATAAATGGAATGAATAGAAGATGGAGTTGGAAATTTGTTTGGAATAGGGAGTTAAATTTAGATAATGAGAACTTGTTGATTGAACTTTGGAACTTGCTGGTTGGAGTCGAACTAAATCAAAATAGAAGTTATAACATTCTGTTGTCAAATGTTGTATACGCAAGTCCTTCGAAAATTCATATTTTTGCTTGGAGGTTATTATTAGGAAGGCTACCAAATAAGGAAAAGTTGATTAGGAGAGGAACTCTAAACTACGACACATCGTTTATATTCTTATATGGCACCTTTCATATATCTCTACTATTCATCTCACATTTTCTATTCCTCAATTTAGCTTTTGTATCTCACACATCATATACATAAGTTAAAAATCCTTTCAAAAAAACTCATCATAAAAATAATTCTACCATCTTCTCACTCCGATCATCATTTGCAGCTCCTCCAATTCTAACTTTACATTTCCTGTAGATTAATTGGCAACAAAATACGTCATTGACGTAATCTCATCACAAATGTTTCAGTAATCATTTGCAAGTATGAATTCGATCTCACGAAGTCATATCTGAATCTCATCACAAATGTTCCAGTAATCATTTGCAAGTATGAATTCGATCTCTTGAAGTCATATCTGAATCTGATATCACAAAGTCATATCTGAATCCGATCTCACAAAGTCATCTCTGTTCATTTCTTGGAAAATTTGTGTCAATAAATTTTCCACACAACTAGACAAAACACTTTTATAAATATATATTTATATGTTGTTTTGTGTTCTAAGATATTTTGTGGGTATCAAAAGACAAAAAATTGGAACTGGAGCATCTCGACACATTTTAAAGGTATGAAAAATTGAATTTATATGTTAGAAAAATTTCAGTTATTAGATTTTCATTATACTAGATTTTTATGACATATTTGGTATTCTCTATATGTCAGAAAGAATTCAGTTATTCGCAGTTCTCTTTCATTCTATTAGATTTTCATGATATATTTGGTATTCTATATAACAATTTGTAGCTTATGTCATATTAAAAAATTGCAGCTTCTGTCCTCAAATAAATTTAAAACTATTTTCATCTACAAAATTGATGCTACATTCAAACATAACTTCTTTCATGTTTAATCGATTCAATATTAGTGGGTTCAAATTCATCTTGCATCTCACTCAACTATGATAAAATATAAACTTTTAAAATAATGTGATCTTAGTTTTTTAGTTTTAGTAATAAAATTTAATTAATGACATTTTACTCTTTAATACAAAATATTGCAATTTTGATTTTTTTTAATAGTTAATAAACAATTTTTTGACAAAATTATTTAAAAGTAATTGAAATTTACTTTAAATAAAAACATTTGAAGTTTCAACAAATAAATACACAGTAGTACTAAATTTAATTTGAACATTCATGTATCCTTTAAGTTATTATTTTCTTTTTAATATTCTTTCACAAAAACTTATTTTTAACTGAAAATGTATTTCTTTTATAAATAAATGTTAGCAAATTAGTAGTTATATTATTTGTATCTAATTTTGAACTCAAAACCTCTTGGAAACTCTTGAGTGTTCCTCAACAACCAATCTATAACTTAATTCAAATATGTATTCATGGTAATGCATTATATATAAATACATATGTTTTCAATGTAATTCATTATATATAAATACAAATAAAGTATCGCTTAAATTGCAACAACAAAAAATTAATAAATTTTCAACAAAAAATTAATAAATTTTCAACAAAAAATTAATAGACTTTCAACGAAAATGTTATATCTCTAAAGTTAACAGAAAATTCCATAAAAAAAAAAAAAGAAGACAAATTGGAACTGAAGTATCTCGACACACTTTAAAGGTATATATTTTGAGTTTGAAAAATTGGATATATATGTAAGAAAGAATTTAAGTATTTGAAGTTCTCTTTCATTCTATTAGAATTTCATCACATATTTAGTATTCTCTATATCAATTTGTAGTTTATGTCGTGTTAAAAAAAATGTAGCTTATGTCCTCAAATATTTTTTAAACAAATATTTTTATCTACAAATTTGATGTGAGCTTCAAATATGCCCAATTTCATGTTTAATCAATTTAATATTAAATGATCCAAATTCATCACGCATCTCACTCAACCATAATAAAATATAGACTTTTAAACTAATTTGAACTTATTATATTTTTAATTTTAATAAAAAATTTGATCAACGACGTTTTACTCTTTAATACAAAAGATTGCAATTTTAATCTTTTTTAATAGTTTGGTAAAGTTATGTGATAAATAATTGTAATTGAAGTTTACTTTAAACAAAATGTTTCAAGTTTCAACAAATAAATACACACTAATACTAAGATTAATTAGAAAATTCAGTTATCCTAAAAGTTACTATTTTACTTTTAATTTTCTTTCGCAAAAAAATAATAATGACATATTCAATATCATTATTAATAGCTTAAACATATTTTTTTTATAAGTAAATATTAGTAAATTAGTGATTATATTAGTTTTATTAGATTTTGAACTCGAGAAGTTTACCTTAAACAAAATGTTTCGAGTATCAACAAATAAATACACACTAATACTAAAATTAATTAAAAATTCAGTTATATTAAAGCTATTATTTTACTTTTAATCTTCCTTCAAAAAAAAAAAATAATGACATATTCAATATCATTATTAATAGCTGAAACATATCTTTTTATAAGTAAATATTAGTAAATTAGTAGTTATATTAGTTTTATCAGATTTTGTACTTGAAACCCCTTTCTTAAAACTTTTCGGCGTCCCTCACTTAAATTGCACTAACAAAAAGTAAACGAAATGTTACATCTCTATAAAAAAAAAGAATTCTAAAAGTCATTACAAATCTTTGGAGCATCATTGTATGAAGATCTTAATGTAAAATATTATGATTGGTCTATCTTTGCTACACAAAATGATAAAGTACAAGTTGTTTTTTAAAGTGATTGTCTAGGATACATTTAAGAAATCATACACCTATAATTCAAAAGCAATATCTTTTATTATGTGAATATGATACCCTCCGCGCACAATTGCAAAGATTAATCACTCAAACCAAGTTGGACCACAATAGACGTCAAAACTCTCTGTAAAAAGTTTTAACATTATTGTATTCCCATAACAAGAAATATATATTATAACACATTTCCATATTTACAATTTAAATAAATTATATAATTGATTTTAGTTTTTTGATGTGTTAATGGTAACATATGTTGGCAAAGAAAAGCTTACAACTTAATTTATTATATTTAATAAATTATATAAATGATTTAATATTTTACTATTTAAAAATTAGCTTCATTTTAACAATATAAATAAATAGATATTCGATCTTAGATAATTTTAGTTTTTTGTCCCTCTATTTTGTTGTTATCGGTATTTTCATTTTATTAATAATATTTTTAAGGTTCCTAATTATTTATAGGTTAATAGAAGTTTCAGTACAGTTGAGATGTCAATTAATCAAAATGGTGTCTTTACACTCTCTAATTTCAAGTTTACAATACATTGTGAAAGTACTACAGTAGTGACTGGTACAGTCACATACACTTTCCAACTGCCAAGAAAGTCTTAAAGTACGTGAACTGTACACATCATCTCTCTCATACACATAAACAAAAGCAATTCATAACATTCTAAATTCGATAAAGTTCAAACGATTGTCTTGCATTTATGTCACTCACCAGTTCTATATTAGATTCTAGGATCAACCTTCATTGAGTGGGTCTTATCCAAATAAGTCTCATCATGTCAAATAAAACAAACAACATACACTTGTAAACATTCTTGACCTTTTTTAAAGAGTATAGAGAGATTGAATGATTGTAATTTGTTTCAAGTTCATTAAGTTTCAAAAAATATTGTTGGAAGTCTGTTGAGGCTAAGAGAATACATGTTGTATAGTCCAGGTGACTAAGAAGTTAAATGTGTATCCGTTTATGATGTTGTCAAGCATCATAATGAAAATCTTACAAATGTGAAGACTGAAGTAGCTCACGTTGGATAAACAAGAATACTTCTTTTGTGTTAATATCTAAATCCCTTATCTTAACTTTAAGAATTAATTTTCGATTACACACATTTAGCACTTAAGTTTAAGTAAAAATAAAATTGTTTTATACTTAATACTTTAGTAGGTTATGAACTTCACAAAGCTTTACCTACTAAGTATTATACATCATTCAAGTTTATCATGGAACATTTTATCTTTAGTACAAATTTTAAAAATGGTCACAATTTAAATTTAAATTTTTGTGACTGTTATTTCCATTTCAATGTCGCCCTTCTCAAGGTCTCTTCCTATCTCAAGCATCCTTTGTCCCTACCTTAAGCATCCTTTGTTCTTAACATGATATGATAAGTTAATTCAGAAGTTTATCATATATTGTCTCTCTAATCAAAATATAAATATAAATAAAAAAATTTGATATTAAATTAAAAATAAAATATCAATAATTAATCTTTAAAAATAAGTATGATTTTATCACAAGGGTGATTTTTTTAATTTATGTTGTGACACTCTAAATCCCAAAATAACATTTATAATAATTTATACTAAATTATTTGAAGAAAACTCACGGCGGATGAAGAAAATCTGTTCAAGAAAATAAAAACTTTTATATCTATTTTAGGATATCACGTATCTCTAAATACAAATGTAATAATTCAACTTTGTTCCTCAATTAAAATTCAATGAACTTGATTTATCTAGAATTTCTTGATTTAATTCCCAAGACTCATTAACCTGTAATGCGATTTCGCAAACGCAGGGCCAAGCCAGTCAAACACAAACAACGAAGGAGGTGATTTTTGAAATCATGTTAATAGTATAGTATAAGTAAGGAGAATACACAATTAATTCTAAATAAACCGTATCATTAGACAAACATTCTTCAAAGAAAAACATAACATTATAAAGTCAAAACCACTCAAGGAAAGTCAATACATTTCACTATTATCGCACAAAACAATCACAAGAAAATGCAATGCTATGCATGAGCTTAGACTCTACTTCACAATGTGGTACCATTCTAACTCTGAAGTACTTGGTTAGGAGGCCATGATACTATGCCACCATCCCGGTGGACGGACAATTCAAATTGGCCCTGTCCTCATAGATCCCCTCAACTCAACCCGAGACATATATATGCGACAGTCGAGGTAAACGTGTGTTGCATGGTAACTCCCGACATTTGGAGTGCTACCTCCAAGTCACCTAGGAATTCCCCACCCGAATACCTCCAAGGTCTAACAATCTTGCCTTAAGGCTCAACACCAGACCGCCACGATCAGGCTCAATTCAGTTGTACTTCCCCGGAATCACTAGGCTTGTCAGGCCCTACCTATATGATGACAAAATAATCTCCACTTTTACAAATTCACAATATTTATTTTCTCCCCTCGTTGGCCTATGATACTCCATTAAGACCGTCATCTCAAACACAAATTGGAATCACAATTATTTCATCAAGGGTTACTTCAATATTTTCATCACAAATTCATAACATCACTATTATAAATCACACATCATCATCATTACATAACTCATCACAAATTTAGAGCATCACTATCATCAATCATACCTCATCACATAAACTTATCACAAATTTATAAAATCACAATTATTATTCATACATCATCATCATCACATAAAATTATCACAACACATCCATTTTTATTATCAGATCACATAAACTCATCTAATCAAAGATATACATAAAATTAATTCGACACTCAATATCACAATAATATCAAATACCACACATTTAAAGAAATTAAATCAATCAACACCTTACAGATATTTTCTATTCTATATTTTAATCTCACAATTTCTATATTTGCACATTAATTAATTTATCCCTCAAATGGCTACTGCCGTACGTAGCAAGCCTCGGATGAATCGTTGGGAAATACAGTTTTCCCGTTCATCTCACAATATATTATACTCATGAATTCAAACGCTCTCTCACCCCTTACCTTATTTCGACGCTTTCAAACACGAATACAATTCCACGAGCAAACAACCTTTGTTCATTGACTCTTTGTCCTTCAATCGATCTAACTCCACACTTTATGGGTAACGTTAAAAATAAATTATGAGGAGGCACTCTTAAATTAATTTCGAAATTCCGTCAAGAAATCTTACCATAAATAAGAAAACCAATCAGTGGATAATATAGACATTTTTCACACGATCGTTTTGGCGTTGGTTTCACTCAAATCGGAGTTACGGTGAGGAAGAACGATGTAAAATAAGGAATTTTATAAACGGAGAAGTCGGGTATTTTAGAGAGAAATTGAGATGGTTAAAAATGTGAGGAAATATGTTTATTTGAGATGTAAAATAAAACAAAATTTGGGCGAAAATGGAGAAACTTTTCTGAAAACGTTATCGCTCATCGTGCCAAACGATAATCCTAATTTATGTTTTCTATTCCTTAAGCTGCTCCTGCTATTCCTCCTTCCTTATATTTTATTATTATTATTATTATTATTATTATTATTATTATTATTATTATTTAATTAGGTCTTACTTCCATATGGGCCTAACCCATGAATCACATTTTACTTTTTTTTTTTACCAATAATTACCAAAGCTATTTTTTTTAAACAAAAAAAATAAAGTAATTAATATTTTAAAACACATTAATAACCAAAACTCTTATACTCAAAACTATCACTATAATAGTACTTATATTTCAAAACACTCAAATTAAAATATTACCATCATTAGAGAATAATCAAAACTATAAAACAAATCACACTTTATATTTGTTATTATATCATAATAAATATATATAAAATCACAATGGCATAACACATATATAAAAATAAGGAAATCAAACACAACATTACTAATATCTCAAATAATTATTTATAAAATAAATAATTAAAATAAGAGATACTAAAAATAATTAAAATATAAATATGTGCACATTTAACATTAGTTAAACATACAAGAAAATATAACATTAATTACCAACTCACATATACACGTAAAATCACCTAAAATCTTATTCTTTAAAATATTTACACTAATATACTATTATTTTTAGAAAAATATATAATATAATAAAATATAACATTTATTATTCATATAACATATTTGGTCAAATATGTACAAGATTAGCACATCATAGAAAACGCACCTATAAAAAAAATTAATCATAAAACTAATCAACATATATTCTAAAATAATTTTAACACCAAATTAATTATCTAAAATCCTATTTAAATAATAAAATAGTTTATTATAAAATTTGGAGTGTTACAATTCTCCCCTCGTTAAAGAAATTTCGTCCTCGAAATTTTTGATGAATAATAAGTAAACTAATATCTTACTAACTACCCTCAACATTCAAACTTAGTCACAAATGATATAATAAACATATTTACGACATTTACTACTCACTTAAACATAACATATCAAGGATCCTAGCATGATAAGGCAATATGACACAACAAATCAATTAACACATATCACATTCAACAACTAAAATATGAAGAAAATATTATGATTAATCATTATCGTTTATAGATAAAACTAAGAATGTGCATTTAGTCAACAACAATTTACTATTACATTTAGCTGAATAAAATAACACATATATCATATACTTCCAAATGCAACTTACTTATCAAACAATATTCTACTAAAAGAATGTTTAAATCCTAACAACAATTACTCTACAGATTTCACAAAAGTTAGACATATAGGGAAACATTTAAAATACTCCGCACCACCAAGAATTACAAACAGAAAGACACATAACAACTCAATGACATGTAATCACTTACTTATTATTATTATTATTATTATTATTATTATTATTATTATTATTATTATTATTATTATTATTATTATTATTATTTTTTATTTTTTTTTTCATAGTGGAATATGAAAATTATTTTCACATATAGTATCACACACACTCAAAGTCTAAATTAGTTTCAAAGTCTTGTACACAAAATTCATTTATAGAACTCCTACTATGGTTCTAGGTCCTTATCAAATGAGACAACATAGGAAAATAAGATACTAACACAATGCACTTATTCATTTTAAGCAAGTTACTTAGAAGCTCAAACATAATTAATTGAATGTTTAATATAAGTACACACCTTCAACCTAATATTCACGCCACATAGACAATTATCCGCATTCAACATTAATGTCACATAAGATTCATAGTCACCCAAAATTGTTTAAGAGACGAACACGGTTTTTAACTATTTCAAAAATAAAATTAACAAGTATTTCTAACAATAATAACGACGGGTTATTGTTGCCTCTTTTATTGACGATGAGTCATCGGGGTAGCTAGTCCCTCCTACTCATGTAATCAACTACTTAAGGTAACTATAACTACAGTCATTCAAATTCAAACATGGGTAATTAAAAGTATTTTTAACGTGGTTCAGGAGTGCGAAGCCGGCGCCACAACTCCTACTCCTTACTAAGTTAAAAACTCACTTAATTACACATTCACAATAATTTATTTGTAATTTACAACTAGTTACAACAACAAAAGAAATGACACTTACATCAATATATAATCAATAATCCGATTGAAGAAATATAGAACTATTTCACTTTTAGATGCTCTCGACTACTCTAACTCTATACACTAATTCCCAACAATTAGAACACTTGAAACACAAACAATTTAATATTTACATAATAACATACACATTCACATAGTTAATCCAAAAATTAGCACAAGATTTTACGTTCATCTCATAACTTAAACGATGATTCAAACACATGTAACGTACTCTCATAGAAGACTAACTGCTCAAAATTGAACACGCTCAAATTTTCTTTTGAATTAATTATCACTTAAAAGTTACAACAAACTAAAACATAGATTTCCAAGTAGCAGATAAAATAAATAATTATTTACTAGAAGACACAACACGCTACCAAACCAAATTGAATTAAGTAGTACATAAACCACTTTAAAGGTTACATATTTAGCACAAAAAAAATCCTTGGGAATTCAAACCATTTCCTTAAATCAATTTTCAATAAATCACGTCTAAATAAAAACAACTAAAACAAATCATATTTCTAGATACAATCAAAAATAAAATAAATCACATGTATTTTTAAAATCTATAAGATTTCTAAAATCACTCGTACTTTAATCGTCAAAAACACATTTCTAAATAATTAATCATTATAAAACTTATGATTTTCAACTTATATTTTGAAAGAAGATTTAAATTATATATATAGATAGATAAAAAGTTTTCCAATAAATTAACACTTCCAAAATAGTTCTAATTTATTTTCTCAAAATTTACAAAAAAAAAAAAATTATATATTTATATACATTAAAGTAGTGTACATGACACAATGCATAAGACATACTTGGTTATGATAATGAATTACGCTAATTGACAAATCTACAAAATAATAGTCTTCTCTCACACCAACTACTCAACATGTTTATAGATAGATCCTCAGTTTCAATCAAGGCACAAAATTGGTCTAAAGCATAACACACCATCAATTTTAAAGATTTCTGAATGCGTGTTCTAATCTTAAAAATTAGGTCCCTAATAAAAAAATTGGTAAAATAAATTTTACACTCTACACATACCAATCCACATGATACATACCATTTTGTTAGGTTAATTCATGTAACAAGAAAAGATGTACAAACAACATGTCACTTTCTCATATTAAACTCAAATATACATTTCAACCATGATAACACAATAACTATAATTCTACAAAAAAAAAACATTCTACTCATAAAATACATCGATTATAGAATCTAAAATTTAGATAATTTTTTAAAAAGAGTTTGACTATTGAAATAATTCTTTTAAAAACTTTGTTTTTCTTCTCTTTCTCAATTAGTAGAAACTTTATCATTTGACCCCCTTTCTTTTTAATTAGTACTATTATATATCACTAATGAATTCTTAAAATCTAAAACTCTAACATCAAGTTAAACTCTAATGAGTTCATAATATCATAATCAATAATTTCAAACAAATATTCCAACACGCTCACATTTCAATATTCACACCATCCCCTAACCAACATAACAACAACTCTTTTTAATTTTCTTAAAAATAAGACATAATACTGTAAATTTTAAGCTATTTTAAACATTAAATAAAATCAGTAGTATAGAATCATTGTTATTTTATAAATCAACAAAAATTCAACTCAATTTAATTTCTTTAAAATAATCCAGAGTAATTCAAATAAAAGTTATTTTCATCTAACAAAATAAGTAAATTTTAACTCCTCCAAAATGTCATTTTAAAAAAATTCTAAGTTCTACCAACCTCTAATAATCAAGAATTACTATTGCTAATAATATAAATTTCATACTATTTAAAATTATGACGATCATTCTAAATTATTTTCAAAACCAATATCAAAACTCTACTCATATAGATACAACCATCAACACTATCAAGTGATTTAAAGTTAAGATTCACAATTTAAAATCGATTCTTTTCTTCACGCAAGCCAACACAAAATCAAAATAAGAATTTTTTTAGTCAAAATTAAAACGGTAAACATAAGAGACATAATTCCTATTTAACTCAAAGTTTAGAACGAAACATCTTTTTTTCTTTTTCTCTAAATTGAGTTTCAACAAAAATAATAATAATTTGTACCTAGTAAAAGTCAATACTTGAAGTTTTAAACATATAATTCATACGGAAATCAATGTTTCAATCAATTAGTTATTAGATCAAACACTTTAAACAGGTTTATATCAAGACTAAATATTTTAAATTGATTAAGGGTGAAAATGGAACTTTAAAACAAATAACTGGTGAGATATGACATTTGATAACTAAGTTACGTGAATGAGATTAATAGCTTGAAACATGTAGGTGTTCAATCAAAATTATTATTTCTAACTATTCACATAAAACAAAACAAAAGTGTCAAAATCATAGTTTGGTAGACAAAAAACAAGCAACAAGATCATTCAACAAGTAACCAACAAAATCTTGTCAACAATTAAAATTAACTCAAATCTTAACAAGTAATTTTATGGTTTATTTACTCACTTAGGTAGGAACTTAGAATCCATAACACAATCAGGGTAAGCAAATAATAAACAATTAATTAGTAACTTAAAAAATATGTATAATTATACAAAAGCATATAACACTTAACACAATAATATAACAGGAAAAACATGATAGTGAAAATAATTATTACACAAGAAAACAAAATTGAGACGACTGACATTCGACTAACATTGAATCGACATTCGACCCACTCGGCCTGATTGGACAGACCAACTCTGATACCACTAATGTGATACCCTAAACCCCAAAATAATATATAATAGAATTTTTAACTTTAATTCGCAGCGGGTAAAGCAAATACATTTTCAAGGGAATAAAAACTTTGATAATTAATTTAAAATATCACGTTTCTCAAAAATCAAAAGGAACACTTTAAACTTTTTTCCGCCTATAAATAGTGCAATCTCCATAAACTTTGATTTAACTAGAATTTCTTAATTTTATTCCAAAAATTTACTAGTTATAAGGTTTCATACAAAAAGTTGTTTCTAATTAAAAAAATAAAAATACAACTTATGACTCTCATTCCCGGTATCACCTATCAGAGCGGGGATTCTCCCAAACTTGAACTTCAAGACTCATTAACCTGTAATAACTGCGATTTCGCAAACGCAGGGCCAAGCCAGTAAACCACAAACAACAAAGGAGGTGAGTTTGGAAATCATATTAATAGTATAATATAAGTAAGCAGAACACGCAATTAATTCTAAATAAACCGTATCATTAGACAAACATTCTTCAAAGAAAAACACCACATTATAAAGTCAAAACCACTCAAGGAAAGTTAATACATTTCACTATAACATCAAATCATCTAAGAAGAATTATTATTGCACACGACACATATTAATATTAACAAAACAATCACAAGAAAATGCAATGCTATGCATGAGCTTAGACTCTACTTCACAATGTGGTACCATTCTAACTCTGAAGTACTTGGTTAGGAGGCCATGATACTATGCCACCATCCCGGTGGACGGACAATTCAAATTGGCCATGTCCTCATAGATCCCCTCAACTCAACCCGAGACACATATACGCGACAGTCGAGGTAAACGTGTGTTGCATGGTAGCTCCCGACATTTGGAGTGCTACCTCCAAGTCACCTAGGAATTCCCCACCCGAATACCTCCAAGGTCTAACAATCTTGCCTTAAGGCTCAACAGTAGACCGCCACGATCAGGCTCAATTCAGTTGTACTTCCCCAGAATCGCTAGGCTTGTCAGGCCCTACCTATATGATGACAAAATAATCTCCACTTCACAAATTCTCAATATTTATTTTCTCCCCTCGTTGGCCTATGATACTCCATTAAGACCGTCATCTCAAACACAAATTGGAATCACAATTATTTCATCAGAGGTTACTTCAATATTTTCATCACCAATTCATAACATCACTATTATAAATTACACATCATCATCATTACATAATTCATCACAAATTTAGAGTATCACTATCATCAATCGTACCTCATCACATAAACTTATCACAAATTTATGAAATCACAATTATTATTCATACATCATCATCATCACATAAAATTATCACAACAGATCCATCTTTTATTATCATATCACATAAACTCATCTAATCAAACATATACATAAAATTAATTCGACACTCAATATCACAATAACATCAAATACCACGCATTTAAAGAAATTAAATCAATCAACACCTCACAATTTCCATATTTTCACATTAATTAATTTATCCCTCAAAGGGCTACTGCCATACGTAGCAAGCCCCGGATGAATCGTTGGGAAATACGGTTTTCCCGTTCATCTCACAATATATTACACCCATGAATTCAAACGTTCTCTCACGCCTTACCTTATTTCGACACTTTCAAACACGAATATGATTCCACGAGCAAACAACCTTTGTTCATTGACTCTTTGTCCTTCAATCGATCTAACTCCACAGTTTATGGGTAAACGTTAAAAATAAATTATGAGGAACTACTCTAAAAACTAAATTCGAAATTCGGTCAAGAAAAATTGCCATAAATCAAAAAACCGATCAGTGGATAATATAGCCACTTTTCGCACGGCCGTTTTGGCGTTGGTTTCACTCAAATCGGAGTTACGGTGAAGAAGAACGATACAAAATAAGGAATTTTATAAACGAGAAGTCGAGTATTTTAGAGAGAAATTGGGATGGTTAAAAATCTGAGAAAGTATGTTTATTTGACTAGCTAAATGAATAAAACAACATACTGAAATTTGGGGAAAATGAAAAAACTTTTCTGAAACAGTTATCGGTCATCGGTGCCAAACGATAATCCTAATTTATGTTTTCTATTCCTTAGGCGGCTCCTGCGACTCCTCTTTCCTTATATTTTATTATTATTATTATTATTTAATTAGGTTTTACTTCCATATGGGTCTAACCCATGAATCACATTTTACTTTTTTTTTTTACCAATAATTACCAAAGCTATTTTTTTTTTAAACACAAAAAATAAAGTAATTAATATTTTAAAACACATTAATAACCAAAACTCTTATATTCAAAACTATCACTATAATAATACTTATGTTTCAAAACACTCAAATTAAAATATTATCATCATTAGAGAATAATCAAAACTATAAAACAAATCACACTTTATATTTGTTATTATATCATAATAAATATATATAAAATCACAATGGCATAACACATATATAAAAATAAGGAAATCAAACACAACATTACTAATATCTCAAATAATTATTTATAAAATAAATAATTAAAATAAGAGATACTAAAAATAATTAAAATATAAATATGTGCACATTTAACATTAGTTAAACATACAAGAAAATATGACATTAATTACCAACTCACATATACACGTAAAATCACCTAAAATCTTATTCTTTAAAATATTTACACTAATATACTATTATTTTTAGAAAAATATATAAAATAATAAAATATAACATTTATTATTCATATAACATATTTGGTCAAATATGTACAAGATTAGCACATCATAGAAAACACACCTATAAAGAAAATTAATCATAAAACTAATCAACATATATTCCAAAATAATTTTAACACAAAATTAATTATCTAAAATCCTATTTAATTAATAAAATAGTTTATTATAAAATTTGGAGTGTTACAATTCTCCCCTCGTTAAAGAAATTTCGTCCTCGAAATTTTTGGTGAATAATAAATAAACTAATATCTAACTAACTACCCTCAAGATTCAAACTTAGTCACAAATGATATAATAAACATATTTACGGCATTTACTACTCACTTAGACATAACATGTCAAGAATCCTAGCATGATAAGGTAATATGACACAACAAATCAATTAACACATATCAAATACGCTATCGAGTTCAACTAACAACTTAAACAATATTCTACTAGTTTTGGTCTCTTTAAAGAATGTCTAAATCCTAACAACAATTACTGTACGGATTTCAAAAAATTAGACATCTAGAGAAACTTTTAAAATATTTTACACCTTCAAGAATAACAAACAAAAACGCATATAACAACTCAATGACATGCAGTCACTTAAGCGTATAATCATAGTGAAATAGGACAAATATTTTCACATACGATTTCAAACACACTCAAAGTATAACTTAATTTCAAAGTCTTATACACAAGATTCATTTATAGAACTCATACCATAGTTCTAGATCCTTACCAAATGAGACAATATAGAACAAATAAGATACTAACACAATGTCCTTATTCATTTTAAGCAAATTATTTAGAAGATAAAAAATACTTAATTGAATGTTTAATTTAAGTACACACCACCAACGTAATATTTGTGTCACATAATCAATTATTAACATTCAACATTGATGCCACATAAGACTCATAATCACTCAAAGTTGTATAAGGGGTGAACATGGTTTCTAACTATTTCCAAAATAAAATTAATAAGTATCTATAACAATAATAACAATGGGTTATCGTTGCCTCTTTTATCGACGATGAGTCATCGGGGTAGCTAGTCCCTCCTACTCATGTAGTCAACTACTTAAGGTAACTATAACTACATTCATTCAAATTCAAACATGGGTAATTAAAAGTATCTTTAACGTGGTTCAGGAGTGCGAAGGCGGCGCCACAACTCCTACTCCTTAGTTCAAGTTAAAAACTCACTTAATTACACATTCACAATAATTTATTTGTAATTTACAACTAGTTACAACAACAAAAGAAATGACACTTACATCAATATATAATCAATAATCCGATTGAAGAAATATAGAACTATTTCACTTTTAGATGCTCTCGACTACTCTAACTCTATACACTAATTCCCAACAATTAGAACACTTGAAACACAAACAATTTAATATTTACATAATAACATACACATTCACATAGTTAATCCAAAAATTAGCACAAGATTTTACGTTCATCTCATAACTTAAACGATGATTCAAACACATGTAACGTACTCTCATAGAAGACTAACTGCTCAAAATTGAACACGCTCAAATTTTCTTTTGAATTAATTATCACTTAAAAGTTACAACAAACTAAAACATAGATTTCCAAGTAGCAGATAAAATAAATAATTATTTACTAGAAGACACAACACGCTACCAAACCAAATTGAATTAAGTAGTACATAAACCACTTTAAAGGTTACATATTTAGCACAAAAAAAATCCTTGGGAATTCAAACCATTTCCTTAAATCAATTTTCAATAAATCACGTCTAAATAAAAACAACTAAAACAAATCATATTTCTAGATACAATCAAAAATAAAATAAATCACATGTATTTTTAAAATCTATAAGATTTCTAAAATCACTCGTACTTTAATCGTCAAAAACACATTTCTAAATAATTAATCATTATAAAACTTATGATTTTCAACTTATATTTTGAAAGAAGATTTAAATTATATATATAGATAGATAAAAAGTTTTCCAATAAATTAACACTTCCAAAATAGTTCTAATTTATTTTCTCAAAATTTACAAAAAAAAAAAAATTATATATTTATATACATTAAAGTAGTGTACATGACACAATGCATAAGACATACTTGGTTATGATAATGAATTACGCTAATTGACAAATCTACAAAATAATAGTCTTCTCTCACACCAACTACTCAACATGTTTATAGATAGATCCTCAGTTTCAATCAAGGCACAAAATTGGTCTAAAGCATAACACACCATCAATTTTAAAGATTTCTGAATGCGTGTTCTAATCTTAAAAATTAGGTCCCTAATAAAAAAATTGGTAAAATAAATTTTACACTCTACACATACCAATCCACATGATACATACCATTTTGTTAGGTTAATTCATGTAACAAGAAAAGATGTACAAACAACATGTCACTTTCTCATATTAAACTCAAATATACATTTCAACCATGATAACACAATAACTATAATTCTACAAAAAAAAAACATTCTACTCATAAAATACATCGATTATAGAATCTAAAATTTAGATAATTTTTTAAAAAGAGTTTGACTATTGAAATAATTCTTTTAAAAACTTTGTTTTTCTTCTCTTTCTCAATTAGTAGAAACTTTATCATTTGACCCCCTTTCTTTTTAATTAGTACTATTATATATCACTAATGAATTCTTAAAATCTAAAACTCTAACATCAAGTTAAACTCTAATGAGTTCATAATATCATAATCAATAATTTCAAACAAATATTCCAACACGCTCACATTTCAATATTCACACCATCCCCTAACCAACATAACAACAACTCTTTTTAATTTTCTTAAAAATAAGACATAATACTGTAAATTTTAAGCTATTTTAAACATTAAATAAAATCAGTAGTATAGAATCATTGTTATTTTATAAATCAACAAAAATTCAACTCAATTTAATTTCTTTAAAATAATCCAGAGTAATTCAAATAAAAGTTATTTTCATCTAACAAAATAAGTAAATTTTAACTCCTCCAAAATGTCATTTTAAAAAAATTCTAAGTTCTACCAACCTCTAATAATCAAGAATTACTATTGCTAATAATATAAATTTCATACTATTTAAAATTATGACGATCATTCTAAATTATTTTCAAAACCAATATCAAAACTCTACTCATATAGATACAACCATCAACACTATCAAGTGATTTAAAGTTAAGATTCACAATTTAAAATCGATTCTTTTCTTCACGCAAGCCAACACAAAATCAAAATAAGAATTTTTTTAGTCAAAATTAAAACGGTAAACATAAGAGACATAATTCCTATTTAACTCAAAGTTTAGAACGAAACATCTTTTTTTCTTTTTCTCTAAATTGAGTTTCAACAAAAATAATAATAATTTGTACCTAGTAAAAGTCAATACTTGAAGTTTTAAACATATAATTCATACGGAAATCAATGTTTCAATCAATTAGTTATTAGATCAAACACTTTGAACATGTTCTTATCAAGACTAAATATTTTAAATTGATTAAGGGTGAAAATGGAACTTTAAAACAAATAACTGGTGAGGTATGACATTTGATAATTAGGTTACGTGAATGAGATTAATAACTTGAAACATCTAGGTGGTCAATCAAAATTATAATTTCTAACTATTCACATAAAACAAAAGTGCCAAAATCATAGTTCAGTAGACAAGAAACAAGCAACAAGATCATTCAACAAGTAACCAACAAAATCTAGTCAACAATTAAAATTAACTCAAATCTTAACAAGTAATTTCATGGTTTATTTACTCACTTAGGTAGAAACTTAGAATCCATAACACAATCAGGGTAAGCAAATAATAAACAGTTAATTAGTAATTACAAAAATATGTATAATAATACAAAAGCACATAACACTTAACACAATAATATAACGCGGAACAACAAAAAAAAAAACATGTTAGTGAAAGTAATTATTACTCAAGAAAACACAACCGACACAACTAACATTTGACTAACACTAAACCAACACTTGACCCACTCGACCTGATTGGAAAGACCTGCTCTGATACCACTAATGTGACACCCTAAACCCCAAAATAACATTTATAATAATTTATACTAAATTATTTGAAGAAAACTCACGGCGGATGAAGAAAATCTGTTCAAGAAAATAAAAACTTTTATATCTATTTTAGGATATCACGTATCTCTAAATATAGATGTAATAATTCAACTTTGTTCCTCAATTAAAATTCAATGAACTTGATTTATCTAGAATTTCTTGATTTAATTCCCAAGACTTACTCGTACTAAGGTTTTCATATAAAAAGTCATTTGTAATTACATAAGTAAAATACACATTACAACTCTTAATTCCCATTATCACCTATTAGAGCGGGGTTCCTCCCAAACTTGACTATTTGTCCATCAATCGATCTAACTCCACAGTTTATGGGTAACGTTAAAAATAAATTATGAGGAGGCACTATTAAATTAATTTCGAAACTCGGTCAAGAAATCTTACCATAAATAAGAAAACCAATCAGTTGATAATATAGAAATTTTTCACACAATCGTTTTGGCGTTGGTTTCACTCAAATCGGAGTTACGGTGAGGAAGAACAATGTAACATAAGGAATTTTATAAACGGAGAAGTCGGATATTTTAGAGAGAAATTGAGATGGTTAAAAATCTCAGTAAGTATGTTTATTTGACTACCTGAATGAATAAAACAACATACTGAAATTTGGGAGAAAATGGAGAAACTTTTCTGAAACAGTTATCGCTCATCAGTGCCAAACGATAATCCTAATTTATGTTTTCTATTCCTTAGGCTGCTCTTGCTACTCCTCCTTCCTTATATTTTATTATTATTATTATTATTATTATTATTATTATTATTATTATTATTATTATTTAATTAGGTTTTACTTCCATATGGGCCTAACCCATGAATCACATTTTACTTATTTTTTTTTACCAACAATTACTAAAGCTATTTTTTTTTAAACACAAAAAATAAAGTAATTAATATTTTAAAACACATTAATAACCAAAACTCTTATACTCAAAACTATCACTATAATAATACTTATATTTCAAAACACTCAAATTAAAATATTACCATCATTAGAGAATAATCAAAACTATAAAACAAATCACACTTTATATTTGTTATTATATCATAATAAATATATATAAAATCACAATGGCATAACACATATATAAAAATAAGGAAATCAAACACAACATTACTAATATCTCAAATAATTATTTATAAAATAAATAATTAAAATAAGAGATACTAAAAATAATTAAAATATAAATATGTGCACATTTAACATTAGTTAAACATACAAGAAAATATGACATTAATTACCAACTCACATATACACGTAAAATAACCTAAAATCTTATTCTTTAAAATATTTACACTAATATACTATTATTTTTAGAAAAATATATAAAATAATAAAATATAACATATATTATTCATATAACATATTTGGTCAAATATGTACAAGATTAACACATCATAGAAAACGCACCTATAAAAAAAATTAATCATAAAACTAATCAACATATATTTTAAAATAATTTTAACACCAAATTAATTATCTAAAATCCTATTTAAATAATGAAATAGTTTATTATAAAATTTGGAGTGTTACATATGTAATCTTAAAGTAAAAAACTAGTTGATCAAGATTATTTAAAAATAAAATTTTTATTAAAAAATGCAAAATATAAATTTAATTTTTAAACATTAAATCTAATTTTATTATTAGAAGTCTTGTGCTATCAACTAAACTTATTAAATTATTGTAAAAAAAAACTAAACTTATTAATTGAACTCAAGACTTGATGCTACTCAAGTGTGAGTTGATCGTTTCCACCATTGGTGATTATTTAGATATGAGCTTGTATCACATCCCTAATGATGTCTTCAACACCATGTCCTTTGTCAGACCTTTCGTCAAAGGATCTGCAAGATTCTTTTCAGTTCTTACAAACACTATGGATATCACTCCATTAAATCCTTTACATAGCTATGTCTTCAACCAATATACTTGGCTATATGCTTTTGATAGTGTGAATTAACTATCACAATGTATGGACACCGGTGCCATTGGCTTTGGCCAAATTGGTATCTCATACAACAAATTTCTTAGTCATTCAGTCTCTTTACTACCTGCAACTAGAACAATAAATTCTGCAGTCATGGTGGTGTCGGCAATGCAAGTTCGTTTCTTTGAACTCCAAGAAACTTCACATCCACCAAGGTTGAAGATCAATCCACTTGTGTATATCCTTCCAAAATTGAAGGATATCCACTATAGATTAAACTATAGTTAATTGTTTCTTTCAAATATTTTAATACTTTATTAATAGCATGCCAATGTTCTTTACTTGGATTGCTTGTATACCGACTTAATCTTCCAATAACATATCTATATCAGGTCTGGTATAAGTCATGACTTACATCAAACATCCGATTACCTTTTATATTCTTGATAGTGTTGACCAACTATCACCAAACCATGACACTTTTGTCATTTAATCTCTTCACATTGTATCGCTTACAATTGATAAGCATCTCAATTATCAGATAAACAAACTTTTATGTTATTCTACCTTTTACTATATTTAATAAGCATCTAAATTTAAAATTCTAACTCTCTTTTCAATATATCCAAGTTCAAGATATAATACATTGAATGCATTAAATATATACTTCCACAAGCTAACAAAACATGATCATAAAAATTTCTCATAATCAAATATCATAAGGTGAATCCAAACATGTAAGTCATCTACTCCTTAACAAATAAGCATTCCTTTCATTTATATTAAAGAAACCATTTCTTCATAGTTATTATATAACTAATGCATGCATCATGAATTCTATTTGTTAATTCAAGTTTCATATTCAAATATGTTCTATGGTAAATCCAAATAAGCATCACAGTAGAAAATAAATAATGAATAAAATCATTAAGATTTTTTTATTAGTTTCTTCCATGAACATTTGTCAACTTACAATAATTCAAAATAGATCCAAATCATTTTCAATATCAAAATAAGCAAGAAATTGACAGATACTTTCATACTATCATACACCTATAATATGAGTTAATCAATTCTAGACTTGATAACTTCTCACATGAAGCATTACTATATTGAGACATACACTTGATATTTATGACAATTTATTTTCACTACTTTAAATAAATTAATGTGCTAAATATGCATCTTAAATCATACATATTCATACTTGTCATGATTTAAGAGACCAAAATTATAAATAAATTTTCTTCCACCGGTCAATCATAAATTCTTGTTCTTAGTCTAAAAACATCAACCATAGATAAACAAAAATTTCATCAAAACATATGATCTCTAATTCCATATTATTAATTTTCCACATCCTATCTCCATATTATTATATATGCATCCGAAAAGGAAAATTTATTATATATGAATTTCAAACATGAATGTAATATATAAATGTATTAACACTAAATAACTTTGAGTGCCCAACCATGTATTTTCATATGTGATTATTTCCAAGACATTAATTAATTTTTAAAATCCAAACAAGCAAAATTCATGCATAAACCATATTAAATTCACATACTTGAATATATATTCTAAATCATGCATATCAATCAAACCACATGTTAAATTTAACATAAGCAAATATAATTACTTTGGAGAACCACATATGAATTTGGAACTTCAAACATATCATATATATTCATATAAATTAAATGTGTACCTTTCACCATGGTCAAGAAACTCCATCTCCTTTAAAAGTTGCAGTGATAAATAAATTTGATAATCGAACCTAAAGATTGTTGGATCTTTCGCTGGGAGTATGCTGCAAATATTGAACAAAAAGAAGATGAAATTGATGATAATGAAGGCTGCACAAATAAATTCCAAAGCGCGTGTATCACACTAAACTTTAGGTTCAATTCGCCCCCACCAATCTATATATGTTGGATGCAAACAGGTTAACCGGCGAATCCCCTTCAGGATACTTTGGAATCCTTGAAGTGAATTGCACATTCACATTAAGCCTATCGATCAATGATAGTTTATAGAATAAAGTTCCTTCATTTACTCTCGTGCACTAGAGAAAAGAAGAAATGACTCAGAAATATTTTTGATAGAAGTTTGACACATGTAACATGAAATTTTGTGTTCTTTTTTCTGCCTCTAAAGCATGTCTATTTATAGAGGAAACTCATACCAATTAGTGAAAGAAAACAACTCTTGATCTCATACCAATTGGTGAAAGAAAACAACTCTTGAGAAAGTTTGTAACCTTTGGTAACTTAACAGATGCATTGGTTTGAATGAAACCCAAACATTGCAACCACTTGACCAAGTGATACATTAAGTTATTTAATTTTGTTACATTAATATAGCTATTAGAGAATTCCAAATATATTTTGGAAATTCCCCTCACAACTGGGTTGAGTGTGGATAGTTTGATGGGTAAATTTGTGGATTAAAAAAAGGAATAGGTGAATTTAAAGAAGAGGTGATGAAGTTTGCCGAAAATGGAGGATTATGTGTTTGAAGGAAGAAGGAAAATTGAATGTTTATGCAAAGGGGAGGATGAAGGTCATACTTAATTAATTTCTTCTAATTATTTTTTATAAAAAATGTTGATTAAAAGTTAAAAGTTAAAAAATCTAAAACCGTAAGTACTAAATCTAAAAGAAACTTTTTACAAAGTGTCGCGTGGCCTCCTTGGCTTCCATCTAGCATTTAATGCGCAGACGGCTAGTCATGACCGTTACAGGCATTCCCTTGACCCTAGTCTGCCTACTCCATCATCATGACTCTCTATTCAACAGCTACCTCACCTGCCTCCTTCCTCTTCTTCTAAACGGTCACAATCTTTCAAACTCCAACCTCCTACTGCTTAAACCTCCCTCCCCTCTCTCTCTAACAGTAACAACAATATCCTCACCTTGTTAGAGCTTTCTGTGTTGCCTCAAATGGTTCCAAAGAAAATACCGGTTTTAGCATCGTGCTCAAAGGGGTTGATATGGAAATCAACCCAACTACGTTGTGCCAAATTCTAGATATTCGTGATGAAGGAGCTTATTGCTTCTCAGACAATTGGTATTCTTAGTGTAATATTACATGAACCTCTGTCCTCCATAACTCTTTAATTAATCCTCCTAAACCTCAAGTAGCTTCAAATCTTCTCCCTATGTGCCGCATCCTCCACAATATCTGTGTGCACTCCATTGTGCATAGGGCTTGGAGCTTTGAGAAAGTCACTGAGCTTGACCTCCTACTCATCCATCATCTTATGTCTGGCACACCTCTTCACTTGGGAAACATAATTTTTATTTCATGTTAAATGCTGTTGTTTTGGATCGATCAGCTCCCTACGGGATGATTCTGACCAAAATCTTCAAATTCTTCAACCTCCCACTTGACGATGAACAATCTGTTCATTTTAACAACACGTTTTCAATGAAGAATGTGAAACAGGTGAGGCTTCAACCTCCTGTCCAATCCCACACAAAAGCTTCTGCTCCTTTAAAATCATCATCAACTTCACCACCAGCATCCATGAAGAAGCAAATTCATCATTCCTCTTCTACAACTCCACCATCTGAACCAGCAATTATTCAACCTCCACCAGAGGATACTATTTCTCCAATCATTCAAGAACCTATCTTACCTACTGATCGCACTCCAACTCCATCTTATGACTCAGCTGATTCAACATTGCCTCAATCTCCACCGCTCCATAGCTTTCCCTCCTCTCATGAAGAAGTTCCTCCAGCTAAGGATGCCTTAGAAGATGCTCCTCTACAACTTATGGAGGACGGTGAAGAGCTGTATTTTGATCTTAATTTATCTTACCATCAATTCTCCCCAAAAAGCCCTCCTCAAGCTGTGAATGTTGAAAATTCTCAGAACTTACAGGAACTTTTCATGGTGCCTCCACTGAGTCCCTCACATCCCACTTCAGTACCTTTGGATAGCGCTCCTCCTCCACCAAAAACTACACCCTTTACATCTGCTCCAATCATTGAAGAACCTTCCCAACCTCTACTAGAGTATACTGGTCACTTTAGCTCCATTGACTCGTTTTTAGCTAAAATCGTTGATCACTCGTCCAAAGACAAAGCTGGAAGCTCGCACAACAAGAGTTCGAGTGTAAATGATCAACCAAAAGACTCGAACCCCAGCAAGAAAACGAAAAGAAGGCGGAACCAAAAGCAGTTGAGGCTTCTCAAAACACCATAGCTCAATTTGGCCTCATTCTTGAATGGGTTATCAAACATCTGGTTCCTACTGTTGCTCCTAGAGACCATCCTCTTGAGCTACCAGCCTAGCCTTCTTCTGCTAATCCTAACCCACCAACATCATCATCGTTTGATGATTCGTCCTCCTCCAAGTAACATTGTGGCTCTTATATTTCTTTTTGTTGCTGACCAATTCAAGGGGAGATAGATTATGATCATCCTGTTGTCTACTTTTTGTTTAAGAGGATACTTTTTGAAACGTCTATTTCAATCCTCTTGTTTATGCTAGTTTATATTTATGTCTTTTGAACCACCATTTTGTAATATCAGTCTCATTAATTTGAAGTCACTTTATGGTTCAATTCTATTATTTCAAAATTTTGGCATATGTTCAGGGGGAGTAATTATTTTTAAATTTAAAAATATTACACATATGATTTAGGGGGAGCATAAACATTTTATCTCATAAATTTTTCATATTTAAAATCATAATCTAAAGAATTTTGTCATCATCGAAAAGGGGGAGATTGTTGAGACGAAATCTCTCTCAAATGGTTTTAATGATAACAAAATTGCTTAAAAGATTATGATTGTGGTTAATGATTAATTTGTGCTTTTGAGTGAATTCATGTTAGAAAACAGGTTACTCATCATTAAGATAAAAAGGAGAAAAATCTGACTCAATCCATCAAATTTTCAAAACTGGAGGATAGACATACAAGAGGATGAACCCTTAAAAGGATGAACCTTCAAAGTTGCAAAATATTCATCATCACTGAAAAATGATTTTTAGTCATGAAGAGAAGATAAATCAATATCAAAGAATGAATAAATAAAGCAATTTAAATAATGAGGTCAGAAGCCAGATTTTACATGTACGAGGATGGACTGTACGAGGAAAAACTGGAAGAGGATGGATCTATAGTCCACATCATTCTCTGATGTTGAAAACGACCCAACACATCAACATACAGAAAGGCTGTAGCTAACAAGACAAAAATATAGTCTTACATGTCTTGAAGAATGAAAAAGAAAAGGAAAACTCATGTCCAAGTTCCTAGGAGGTTTGAACCTCCTGTACGAGGATGGACTGAATCAGTCCAAGGACAGCTGGATGACAATTATGTAATTATGAACAAAGACCTTGGACTTTTTGATTAAGTCCCCAACGGTCATAAAGTGTTTTGACACATGGAAAGAGCATCTCAAGATCTCTATAAAAGGCAAGGAGTACTTCTTTATCAAACACACAACAACATTGCATAAAAAGATCAAGATTCCAAAAGCTATAAAGAGCAATTTCCATCCTCTCTTTTTACTTTCTATAGCCTTACACTAGATCTTTGAAATATCTTTTTAGAAAGTGTTAAGTAAAGAGAAATATCATACTCATATCACTTTGTAATTTCCACGTGAGTTACACTTGGAAATAGTTGAAACTTGTAAGAAACTAGGTTGTAAGCTTGGTGAGGCTAAAGAATACACAAAGTGTAACCAACCTCTATGAGAGGTTAATCAGTTTGATCATTAGTAAAAACTCACAAGTGTGTGAGGACTGGACGTAGCCTTCATTGGGTGAACCAATATAAAAGTTGTGTGTGTCTTCCTTTATACTTTCTCTTGCATTGATTCAGCTCAAATTTAAAGGCTTAAATTTCTATCCTCTAATTCTCATTCTCTCAGAGAGAATAGTGATTCAAAACACATGAGAAATTTTTAAATAGAAATATCCCTATTCAACCCCCCCTTTTAGTGATATTTTAAATATTTTATAATAAACTATTTAAACCAATTTTTCATTTGAATTTTTAATTTTAAAATTATTTTTTTAAAGTTATATATAACAAAAAATTAAAATACTATATAAATCATTTTTAAAAAATTATAACAAACAAGTCCAATAAGACTTCTTCCTTTCGTGTTCTTGATCATAAGAAGTAGAAGCTTCCTCGTGAGTTCACCCGCCATGACCTGGTATCTTTTTTTATTGCCCGTTTGTTTTAGATATTTACAAATTAATTCTATTTCTATAAATGATTTTTATGAAAACTTATTTAAAAATAGTAGATATTGTTTCAAACAGAATTTTTACTTATTAAAAAAAATAATTTTAACATTTAATAACTTAGATTTTAACATGATAAAAATTTTACTTTTTTAAAAAATGTATTTCTAAAAAATGATTTTTACGAAAAGTTTATCATTTTAATTATTTTTTTTAAATTTTCATTAACAAAAAAAAAACTGTGGCAAATAGAGAAAATATATATATAACATTAATATTGATGTTGAAATTCAGATAATAATATAAAACTGAAATAAACGAATTAAAATAAGACATAATTTAGTTGCACTTCTGCAAGTAAATTATAATAATCACTTACAATGAAAAGATTTCGATAATTAAGCAATATAATCTAAATAAAAATAATAATTAACAAAAATAAATTATTTTATTAATGGTCATATTCGTGGAATATAAAATTTATTTGGCTTAAATCAATAAGGTTGGCAGTCTAATTTTTTTTCGAAAATTGATAATTGATTGAAAATAATTATTTTTTGTTTTTTTGACTCTTTGAACTTTTTTGTTTGTTGTCAATTTGTTAGCTCCACAATTATCAAATAAAGGTATAAGAGAGTTTTGAAATAATGCACAAATTGTATATACAACTAGCCAAAAGAATAAGAAGGAAAACAAGAAGAAAAACATGTTGAGACAAAATCTCTCTCAATTGATTTTAATGATAACAAAATTACTTAAGAGATTATGATTGTGATTAAGGACTAATCTGTGCTCTTGAGTGGACTTATAGTAGAGAACAGGTTATTAATCATAAAGACTAAAAGGATGAACATATGACTCAAAACCATCATATTTGCAAGCTAGAGGATGGGCTGAACCTACGTGAGGATGGCCTCGTAAACGCATAGTATACATCCAGCAACGTAACCATGATTCTTAATCAGGTTAAGATGTCAAAGTTGTAACCAGGAATGACCAAATAAACCATATTATCTAAAGAGGTCAGAAAGCACATTTGGACTAGTACGAGGATAGGCTGTTCTAGGTAGAGGACAGCTAGTACTAGGTAAAAGGTTGAACAATTTGTCACATCAATTCTTCAAAAGTTGAATTCAACCTAGTACTACACGAATTCAGACGGCTGTAGCTCACATGGTCAAAGAAATAGCCTTTTCATGTCTTGGAGAAAGAAAAAGAAAAAGGCTACAAAGGACCAAGTACCTAGGAGGTTTGAACCTCAAGGTTGAGGATGGACTGGAACTGTTCAAGACAGCTGGATGACAGTTTTGTAATTACAGCTTAAAGACCATTGGACTCTTTGATGGAACCTCCTCAACGGTCACGAGCTGTTTAACACATGGAAGAGCTGTACAAGGACTCTATAAAAGGCAGCAAGCTCTTCTTCATTAAACACACAACAATATTGCAGAAAAAGATCAAGAATCTTAAAGTTTATCATAAGCAATATTCATCCTCTTTATACTTTCTACAATCATACACTAGATCTTTGAAATATCTTTTTAGAAAGTGTTTAAGTAAAGAGAAAGAAATCATACTCATATCACTCTGTAATTTTCAAGTAAGTTGTACTTGAAAATATTTGAAACTTGATTGTAAGCTTGGTGAAGCTTGAGAATACACAAAGTGTAATCATCCTCGGTGAGAGGTTGATCTGATTGATCTTTAGTGAAATCTCACAAGAGTGTGAGGACTGGACGTAGCCATCTTTGGGTGAACCAGTATAAAAGTTGTGTGTCTATCTCTTTATACTCTTCTTGCATTCATTCTGTTCTTGATTAAAAGTTTGAATTTCCATCCTCCAGTTTGCATCCTCTCAGATAGGACAGAAATTCATAAACTCATTAAAATAATTTTTAAACGCCAAAATCCCTATTCAACCCCCCTTCTAGTGATATTTAGCTCCATCAATTGGCATCAGAGCAAGGTTCTCTAGAAATATTACATCTAACCATGTAAGAGAAAAAGATCCAAAGAAAAAATGTCAAAAGCTAAGTATGTTCCTGAAGGAGGATCCTCCACCAGACCTCCCTACTTTGATGGTACAGATTACTACCACTGGAAAGGTAAGATGAGATTGTTTCTCATATCACAAGATAACAACATGTGGTCTGTTGTTGAAAATGGGGATCATGTCATCAGAATCAACAACGCAGATGCAACCTCCGACGAGAAACCTCAAGCACAATGGACGGCTGATGAAAATGCTAAGGTACTCCTAAAATCTAAAGCTCATTTATTTCTAACGTGTGCTTTGAGCAGGGAAGAATATGATAGAGTTGAAGAATGCAAAAACGCAAAGGAACTTTGGGATACTCTAAGGATTCATCATGAAGGATCAAGCCACGTAAAGGAAGCAAGGATTGACATGGGAGTAAGAGAGTTTGAGTTATTTGAAATGAAGGAGGAAGAAACGATTGATGAAATGTTCTCAAGGCTGACAATCATACTAAACAACCTGAGATCTCTTGGAAAGGTATACTCCGTTCAAGAGAGGATAAGAAAAATCTTGAGGAGTTTACCAAAAGAATGGAGACCAATGGTGACTGCCATCACAGAAGCAAGAGACTTGGCCAACATGAAACTAGAGGACCCGGTTGGAACTCTAAAAGCTCATGAACCTCTGTTGCTGGCTGACAAACCAAGCAAAAAGGGAAAAATGATAGCTTTAAAATCAAGCCAAACAGAAAGCTCATCTTCCAAAAGAGCTGAAGAAGCCACAAAGAAAGAAAGTGCCGACTATCCTCTATCTGAGGAAGAAGATGAACTTGTTCTAATTTCCAGAAGACTCTAGAGGATGATAAATCGTAGAGGACAGGACAAAAGATCTCCTCAAAATGAAAAAACTGACAAAAGTCAGATTACCTGTTTTGGATGCAACAAGATGGGTCACTACAAAACTGAGTGTCCTCTAAACAAAAAGGGATCAAGAAAATTTCCTTACAAAAACAAATCTATGATGATCACGTGGGATGACAGTGATGATTCATCCTCCGAGCAAGAAAAGGAAGAAAAGGCCAACCTCTGTCTCATGACAAATACAGAATCTGAAAAGGTAAGCATATATGAACTTTGTCCTAATTGTGAACAATTAGAAATAGAATTTGACAATCTTTTAAATGACTCAAACACTTTGTCTCAAAAATGTGGGTTTCTTAAAAACCAATTTTATGAAATAAAGAAGCTAAATGAGGAACTACAAGCTAAGAATAAAAATTATGAACAAACCATTCGAGACTTGCAGTTATCTCATGAAAATTTGTCTGAGCAACACTCTATTTTGAACAAAAAGATTGTCAAAACCAATCCTCTAGAAGAGGATGCAGAAAAGGAAATTTTGAAAATAGAAGTTGAAGAACTCAAAAATGATCTTACCAACTTTGTTAAATCCACTGATACTTGAAAATATTTGAAACTTGATTGTAAGCTTGGTGACGTTTGAGAATACACAAAGTGTAATCATCCTCGGTGAGAGGTTGATTTGATTGATCTTTAGTGAAATCTCACAAGAGTGTGAGGACTGGACGTAGCCATCTTTGGGTGAACCAGTATAAAAGTTGTGTGTCTATCTCTTTATACTCTTCTTGCATTCATTCTGTTCTTGATTAAAAGTTTGAATTTCCATCCTCCAGTTTGCATCCTCGCAGAGAGGACAGAAATTCATAAACTCGTTAAAATGATTTTTAAACGCCAAAATCCCTATTCAACCCCCCTTCTAGTGATATTTAGCTCCATCAAAACACCCCAAACATCTGTTGTTGTGCGTGCACTATTCCTCCTTCTGCAAATGTCATTTAATCGATCAAACTGTTGAAAACAAAGAACTGTATATTTGAAACCTTTTGTCCAAATATTAGCCCGATCTAATTGTTAATGAATGCACAATTGATCTATTTATGGGTCTAATTTGACAAAATCGGGAGTAAACTTTAGTTTTCTCTTTTTGCGGTTGCCTTTTTTCTCTTTCAAAATAGTCTCTCTCTTACAACCCTAATCATGGTCGCCCTGAGGGTAAAGCTACTAAAACAACCGCTTGAGGCATCCATGAAAACCAAAAAATTTCCTTAATCAAAAGACCTCAAAAAAATGTTTTACTTAATAAAAAGTCTTAGATTTTAATATTTTTGAAATTAAAACATATAAATATTTTCTAAATTTAATATTATCTCAGCAATATTAAATCAATTGAAAAAGAAATATTACATGATATCAATTATACTAATTTAGTGATGACCTTTTAAAATTTATAAAATTCGCTTTAGGCCTCCACATGTGTTGGGTCGGATTTACCGTAATCACACCCATTCCACTTGAATAAGTGAGACACATAATGTGCTACAATATTTGAGCCTTTCTCCACATAGGAAGCGAGCTCAATACTCAACATATCTTCCCATCACGACTATGTGGAGATAATCGTCAACTTCCCTCTTGATAATGCTTTAGTCATCATATTAGAATCATTATAATCAGTATGAACTTTAGATAACTCCAACAACTTAGCTTCCAAAACATCATGTATTCAATGATACCTCACATCAATGTGTTTGGACCTACTATGAAATGTCGAATTCTTATCAAGATGAATAACACTTTGACTATCGACAAATAATACATATTTTTCCTGAATAAACCCACGATCCTGCAAGAATTTCTTCAACCAAATCAACTTTTTGCATGCTTCGGTAATGGCAATGAACTTTGCCTCAGTTGTAAACAATGCTACACATTTCTGTAAACCGGACTACCAAGCCACAACTCCCTCTGCAAATTTAATCATGTAGCCTGAAGTAGACTTCCTCGAGCCAATATCTCCAGCCATATTTGAGTTAGAGTATCCCACCAAAATAGGTTTGTCACCTCCAAAACAAGACCTCATACATGTAGTACCAAGAGGATACCTCAAAATCCATTTTACAGCATTCTAATGCTCTCTACCTAAATTTGACAAAAATTTACTGACTGTACCAACAACATGCACAATATTTGGTCTTGTACACATCATGCATACATTAAACTACCCACAACAGACGCATAACAAACTCGTTCCATATCTCTTTTCTCATCTTCATTGGAAGGACTTTGTTTAAATCTCAACTTAAAATGAGAAGCAAAAGGAGTACTTACATCCTTAGAGTTTTCCATCTGTAACCTTTGCAACACTATCTCAATATAGTATTCTTGTGACATCCAAAGTTTCTCCTCCTTTCTGTCACACATGATTCTTATGCCAAGAATCTGTTTACCTGCTCCCATGTCTTTCATGGCAAAGGACTGGTCCAACTGTGTAACACCCTAAATTTTATAATAAATTATTTTACTAACTAAATAAGATTCTAAATAATTAATTTGATGTTAAAATTATTTTAAAATATATGTTGATAAATTTTGTGACTAACTTTCGCTATATGGATGTTTTCTATGATGTGTTAGTTTGATACATATTATACTAAATGAGTGATATAAATAATAAATATTTTATTTTATTATTTTATATATTTTTCTAAAAATAATAGTATTTTAGTGTAATATTTTAAAGAAAAAGATTTTATGCGATTTTACGTGTATATACGCGTACCTAATTAATGTAATACTTTTATGTACGTTTGACTGATGTTAAGTATGCACGTAGTTATATTTCAATTATTTATAACTATTTTCTAATTTTAGTTATTTATTTTATAAATAATTATCTTAGAATAGTAGTGATATTGTGTTTGATTTCCTTTATTTTTATATTCTTGTTATGACATTTTGATTTTATATATATTTATTATGATTTAGTTATTAATATAAATTTTTGATGTTATATTTATTTATCTTATAATTTTGAAAATTCTCTAATGATGGTAATATTTTAATGTGAGTATTTGAAAAAATAAGTATTATTATTATAGTGATTATTTGGAATATGAGAATTATAATTATTAAGGTATTTTTAAAGACTAATTACTTTAATTATTTTATTTTATATAATATTAGTTTTGAAATATAAGTAAGATTTTAGAAATTAAATTGTATTTAAATAGTATATATTAATAAAAATTAGTTTTTGTAATTGTTGATTTTATTTAAAAATAAAAAATAAAAGAAATGAGTAAAATGTGTTTAATGGGTTAGCCCCAACTAAAATCTAATTAATAATAATAATAAAATAATAATAATAATAATAATAATAATAATAATAATAATAAAAGAAAAAGAGAATAGATGGATCGAGAGCAAACACGTTCCATCTTCTTCTTCTTTTACGCCGCCGCCACCTACACAACCATTTTCTTCTCCTTCCCTCGTCAACCATGACAATTATAATGGGTGTCCTGCAAAACCGAGACCACATTTGCGATTGTTGTAATTTACTCTTTCATTCTCAACCTGAATCGCAAATTGAAACACCCTATTCCTCTGTCAACAATCATACGTCCATCTTTTGATCAAGATTCCGGCCAACACGACTATCACTAACGAAAACCGAGATCATATTTGGACTCAACGAAACACCCTCTTCCATTACCTATGCTTGAAATCGCCAACCATTATATTTCAAAAATGGGTTTTCACCCTTGTCGCGAATGTGTTGTCGAATTTCGGCCAGCACGTTCATCGTCCTGAAAAGCTGACAGCATTATTGAATTCCTCTCATGTTTCGGTGAACTTGACGTCAGACCCTGTCGGTGCTACATCACGTTGATGAGACCTTTTCTAATAACTTGTTTCATGATATTTTGTATATGTTTCTTCGCATAATATTTTTATTAATTATGTAATGCTTATTTTTATGCCCCGTGTAAATTATCAACGTTGTTTGATTGACTCAGTAAATTCGTCGATGCTTTTGGACTTGTTCGTTGTGCGTTATCGACATCTCATGGTTGCTGAAAATTATTTTGGTCCTCATATCTTATGAAACTGTCATATTGAGGTAACGGGTGAGAGATCGTTTGAACTCATTAGTATAATATATTGTGAGATGAACGGGAAAACCGTATTTTTTAACGATTCATCAAGGGCTCGCTACGTACGGCAACAGAGAGATAAATTAATTAATGTGAAAATATGAGGATTGTGAGGTTAAAATGTTTAATAGAAATGTTTATAAGGTGTTGATTGATTTAATTTTCGATAATTGTGTGGTATTTGATATTATTGTGATGTTGAATGTCGAATGAAATGCATATTTTGATTAGACGAATTTATGTGATGTGATAATAAAAGATTGATACATTTTATGATATATGTTTTGTGATAATAATGATGATTTTTGATTGACGATGTTATAAATTTGTGATGAGTTTAATGATGATCATGATTATGTATGATTAATGATATTATAAAATTGTGATGAGAATATTAAAGTACCCCATAATCGATGAAATAGTGATGACTGCAACTTGTGCTAAAGATGATGCTCTTAATGGAGTATTTTTGAAGTGAATAGATTATTTAAAGTTGATGTGAATTTTTGAAGTGGAGATTATTTTCTCATCGTATAGGTAGAGTATGACAAGCCTAGTGATTTTGGGGAACTACAAATAAATTGAGTCTGTTTGTGGCGGTCTACTATTGAGCCTTAAGGCAAGATTGTTAGACCTTGGAGGTATTCGGGTGGGGAATTCCTAGGTGACTTGGAGGTAGCACCTCAAATTTCGGGAGCTACCACGCAACACACGTTTACCTCGATTGTCGCGTATATGTGTCTCGGGTTGAGTTGAGAGAATTTATGAGGACAAGGCCAATTTGAATTGTCTGTCCACCCGAGTGGTGACATAGTATAAAATTGTAAAGTAGAGTATAAGCTCATACCTAATATTGCATTTTTCAAGATTGTTTTGTTGTGATTAATGTGTTTCAAAAGTGATAATAATTTCTCTTGATGATGTGACGACATGACGATATATTGATTTTACTTAATGATTTTGACGTTATAATATGATATTATTTTTCTTGAGTATTTTGATTTATCATGATGTGTTATGATACGGTCTATTATGATTGTTTGCGTGTTCTTCTTACTTATATTACACTATCAACATGATTTCAAAACTCATTCCTTCGTTGTTTGTGTTTGACTGATTTGGCTCTACGTTTGCGAAATCGCAGTTATTACAGGTTAATGAGTTTGGAAGTTCAAGCTTGGGAGAAACCCCGCTTTGATAGGTGATACGGGAATAAGAGTTATAATTTGTACTATTCTTTTATTTATTTAATTAGAAATGACTTTATGTATGAAAACCTTATAAGTACTAGTAAGTTTTTGAAATTAAATTGAGAAATGTGATACCCTAAATAACTTGTAAAAATTTATTTTCCCTCTAAAAGAGTTTTTATTTATCCGCTGTAAATTTTTTTTTTGTAAATATGTTATAAGATATTATATATTATTTTGGAGTTTAGGGTGTCACAAACTGCTTCTTTAACCTGTCAATCTTGGAAATATTTTTCCCAATAATAAGTATGTCATCAACTTACAATAACATGATAATGAAATTATCGTTTAGAAAATTTTCTAACAAATACACAATTGATAGAAGTAGTCTTTATGTATCCCTTGTCACACATAACAGACTCAAACTTTTTGACCACTGCCTTGAAGCTTGCTTCAAACCATATAGACACTTTCTTAGTCTACACACATAGCCTTCAACAAGAAAACCATCAAGTTGTTTCATGTAAATCTCTTCCTCCAAATCACCATGAAGGAAAACAGTTTTTATATCAATTTGGTCTACCTCTAAGTCAACACTAGCTGTCAAACTCAACACGGTTCTAATTGGTGACATTTTTATCACATGTGAGAAAATCTCATTAAAATTTACACCCTTTCTTTGATGGAAACATTTCCCCACTAATCTGGATTTATACCTTAGAGACTTTGAGTTCCTCTCAAGCCTCACTCTATATATCCACCTGTTTCCCAAAGCTCTTTCGCCTTTCGGCAACTTCACCAAATCATAAGTGTGATTATCATGCAAAGATTTCATCTTATCATGCATTGCATCCAACCACTTTTAACTTTCTTCACACTCCACAGCCTCTCGAAAACACTCAGGTTCCCCTTCATCAGTCAATTTCACATACTCATCAGAAACATACCTTATAGATGGTTTTCTCTGCCTCTTAGACCTGTTGAGTTGGGTTTGAGATGATTTAGAAGCATCACTAAGATTCTCATCATGTGACAACTTATGATCTTCACCTGTTGGAATATTTAACTCATCTCTAAGATGATGGTCATCAACACAATCATTTCGATCATCGTTCTGAACATTACCATCAGTAGTATCCAAACCAGGAATAGGTGACCAAACTAGATCACCATCAGCCCAGATGTTATCTCTCTCAGGTGTAGTCTTCTTCACCTTATCAATGTCTTCAATAGTTTGGTCTTCCATGAACACTACATCATGACTTCTGATAACCTTTTTCTCTATAGGATCATAAAACTTGTAGCCAAATTCATCCTCACCATAACCAATGAAGTTACATTGCTTTAACTTTGCATCCAACTTGGATCTTTCATCCTTACTTGACATTCTTGCCAAACCATACCTTGTTTGGTACCTTGTAGCATCCCAAATTTTTTAATAAACTATTTTATTAATGAAATATGATTTTAAATAATTAATTTGATGCTAAAATTAATTTAGAATATATGTTGATAAATTTTGTGATTAATTTTCATAATATAGGTGCTTCATATGATGTGCTAGTTTTATACATATTTGACTAAAAGAGTAATATAAATAACAAATATTATATTTTATTATTTTATATATTTTTCAAGAATAATAGTAATTTTGTGTAAATATTTTAAAGAATAAGATTTTAATCGAATTTATGTGTATATGTGCATATGTAATTGATGTGATATTTTCATTTGCGTTTGACATACGTTAAGTGTGCACATAGTTATATTTTAATTATTTCTATCTATTTCCTATTTTTAATTATTTATTTTGTAACTATTTCATATTTCTTATTTCCTTTATCTTTATATACTTCCTATGGCATGACGATTTTATACATAATTATTGTGATTTAGTAATTAATATAAATTATTGATGTTATATTTATTTATTTTATCGTTTTGACTATTTGATAAAGATGGTAGTATTTTTATGTGATTATTTGAAAAATATTATAGTAATAATTATAGTTATTATTTTGAATATGAGAGTTTTGGTTATTAATGTATTTGAAAAGATTAATTACTTTATTGTATAAAATATTAGTTTTTAGATATTAGTAATGTTTTGTTAATGAAAGTGTGTTAAAAAAAGTCTTAAAAGAATTACTTTTGATAATTGTTTGTTTTATTTTTAAAAAATAAAATAAATGAGTAAAATGTGTTTTATGTGAAGGTGCAAACACGAGAAGGGGGGTTGAATTGTCTTTTCCCAAGTTGATAACTTTTTGATAATTTATAAATAATTAAAAAAAACTAGTTAGGTTTTGGTGACTTACTTGGAGTAAAAGCAATCGGATTCAGAAGCAGCAAACAACGAAAGCATAAATAATTTGACACATAGCTTTATCCTGGTTCACCATTAACTTAGCTACATTCAGTCCCCTCATTCAGAAGGCTTTAATCGACTAATTCAAATATCTTGAATTACAAAGCACCTAACCACCTTTACCCTACAAGCCAAGTCTTCTCCTAACAACCTGGCAACTCCAGATTGAAGAAGGAACTAAACCACTATCGGGTTGGATACAAAGATTGGAACTTGAGTAGTTGCTTCTAACAAAGCTGATAATAATAATAACTCTCACACTTTAAGAAAAAAACACTCAGAAAATATTTCTAACCTGAACAAGTGTTTCTCTCTTTGAACTCTAAGATGAATTGAGAACTTTGAGCTTGAGTTACTCTTTTCTGCTTTTCGATGTTTTTCTTCTTCAGCCTTGAGTGTCTATTTATAGTAAAAATTTGGACTTAAATTTAGTCTTTGTTTAATTCTAAATTGTATCTTGTTCAAATTGAGTTTGTAAATTCTTCAGATTGATTCTGCTCCTATTTTGTGTAGATTGAGTTTGTAAATTTTCAGATTGATTATGTTCTTATTTTGTGTAGATTGACTTTGTAAATTGTTCAAATCAAATATTCTTCAAATCTTCTTCAAATCTTCATTAAATGTTGATGAAATATTCTTCAAATATTCTTCAAATTTTGACCATATCTTCTTTTCAACTTGGTCAAAGATTTTCTTCAATTATAAATATGAATCCAATTTTTATTTTAGATTTTTCATCAATTATAAATTTGAATCAAATCTTATTTTAGATTTTCTTCAATTATAAATTTGAATCAAATCTTATTTTAGATTTTCTTCAATTATAAATTTGAATCAAATCTTATTTTAGATTTTCTTCAATTATAAATTTGAATCAAATCTTATTTTAGATTTTCATCAATTATAATTTGGAATCAAATCTTATTTTAGATTTTCTTCAAAAACCTGAATCTTCTTTGATACTCTTTGAAGTCAAATATATTATTCTCATAAAATACTTTTGTTAACATCAAAACTCTAAATGTAAAATCAACTTGGTAGAGTTGGTATGAGCCATCATACCCAAATCTTCTTGTTCATCGTCAGAGGATTCCTCAGAATTATCCCATGTAGCCATCATACTCTTCTTCTTGGGTCTGGAATCTTTCCTCTGGTGTTTCTCTTTCTCCATATTTGAACATTCTGACTTGATATGTCCAGGTTCATTGCATCCATAGCAGATGATGTTTTTTGGGGTCATATTTATCATTATTCCTCTATTGGATCGCTTGGAATATCTTTGGGGAAATTTCTTCTTTCTGTTGTGCCACATCTTCTGGACTTTTATGCATATAAACGCCAGTTCCTCTTCCTCTAAGTCTTCATTCTGGTCATCTGAATCACCATCCTCTGATTCTATTGTTGCCTTCAGAACTTTCTTCTGCTTTGATTTCAAAGCCACGGTTGGTTGCTTCTTCTTGGGCTCATCCTCTGCAAGCTTAATTTCATGTGATTTGAGAGAGCTGATTAATTCTTCCAGCTTAAGAGTATTCAAATCCTTCGCTTCTTGAATGGCAGTGATCTTAGGTCTCCACTTGCTTGTCAGACTCCTAACAATTTTCTTCACATGATCAGCAGTAGTATAACTTTTCTCAAGTACCTTTAATCCTGAGACTAGGGTCTCGAATCTGGAAAACATTGTTTCAATGTCTTCATCTTCTTCCATCTTGAACAACTCATACTTTTTGACTAGGAGGTTTGCCTTTTCTTTTTGAACTTGCTTGCTTCCTTCATAGGTTAGAATCAGACTATCATAAATACTCTTTGGTGTCTCTATGTTGGTGCACTTGTCAAACTCCTTGAAGGTGATTGCATTTATCATGAATGTTCTAGACTTATGATGCATCTTGTACATCTTCTTCTAATCAGCATTCATCTCCTTTCTTGGAATTTCAATACCATCAAGATTCTTTGGAGCAATATAACCATCTTCCACCAAGTCCCAAAGTTCAGGATCTTGTGAAATATAGAAAACTTCTCAACCTATCTTTCCAATACTCAAAATGTTGTCCATCAAACATAGGTCGTATGTTGATGTTTCCTCCAGCAGCTTCTTCACTGATTACAGACATATTGAACCCTTGGATCTTTTCTCAAACACTGTAAAGTGCTCAGCCTTGAGACCGAGCTCTGATGCCAATTGAAGGTGCAAACACGAGAAGGGGGGTTGAATTGTGTGTGCCCAAGTTGATAACTTTTTGATAATTTATAAATAATTAAAAAAACTAGTTTGGTTTTGGTGACTTACTTGGAGTAAAAGCAATCAGATTCAAAAGCAGCAAACAACGAAAGCATAAATCATTTGACACATAGCTTTATCCTGGTTCATCATTAACTTTGTTACATCCAGTCCCCTCATTCAGAAGGCTTTAACCCACTAATTCAAATATCTTGAATTACAAAGCACCTGACTCTCCAAGCCAGTCTTCCCAAACAACTTGACAACCCCAAACTTTTGAGGAACTAACCACCTTAACCCTACAAGCCAAGTCTTCTCCTAACAACCTAGCAACCCCAGATTGAAGAAGGAATTAAACCACTATCGGGTTGGATACAAAGATTGGAACTTGAGTAGTTGCTTCTAACAAAGCTGATAATAATAATAACTCTCACACTTTAAGAAAAAAACACTCAGAAAATATTTATAACCTGAAAAAGTGTTTCTCTCTTTGAACTCTAAGATGAATTGAGAACTTTGAGCTTGAGTTACTCTTTTATGTTTTTCGATGCTTTTCTTCTTCAGCCTTGAGTGTCTATTTATAGTGAAAATTTGGGCTTCAATTTAGTCTTTGTTCAATTTTGAATTGTATCTTGTTCAGATTGAGTTTGTAAATTCTTCAGATTGATTTTGTTCCTATTTTGTGTAGAGTGAGTTTGTAAATTCTTCAGATTGATTCTGTTCCTATTTTGTGTAGATTGACTTTGTAAATTGTTCAAATCAAATATTCTTCAAATCTTCATTAAATGTTGATGAAATATTCTTCAAATCTTCTTCAAATATTCTTCAAATCTTGACCATATCTTCTTTTCAACTTTGTCAAAGATTTTCTTCAATTATAAATATGAATCAAATCTTTATTTTAGATTTTTCATCAATTATAAATTTGAATCAAATCTTTATTTTAGATTCTTCATCAATTATAAATTTGAATCAAATATTATTTTAGATTTTCTTCAATTATAAATTTTAATCAAATCTTATTTTAGATTTTCTTCAATTATAAATTTGAATCAAATCTTATTTTAGATTTTCATCAATTATAATTTGGAATCAAATCTAATTTTAGATTTTCTTCAAAAACATGAATCTTCTTTCATACTCTTTGAAGTCAAATATATTATTCTCATAAAATACTTTTGTTAACAGCAAAACTCTAAATGTAAAACCAACTTGGTTCCAACATTATGGGTTAGACCCATATGTAAGAGTAAAACCTAATTAAATAATAATAATAAACAAAAAATTAATTTTGAAATTGAACTGTGGATATAAAATCATCATTATTATCCGATTTAGGATAAGTTTACTTGACTCAATTTTGAAATTGACACTTTTAGAATGTGTTCTCCTAATTTATATTTGACGTTTACCCATAAATTGTCGAATTAGATCGATTGAAGGAAAAAAACCCAAGAACAAAGGTTTTTTGCTTGTGGACTCGTATTCGTGTGTGAAAGCATCGAAATAAGGTAAGTGGTGAGAGAGCGTTTGAATTCATGAGTATAATATGTTGTGAGATGAACGGGAAAACTGTATTTTCCAATGATTCATCTGGGGCTCGCTACGTGTGGCAGTAGCTCTTTGAGGGATAAATTAATTAATGTGCAAATATGGAATTTGTGAGGTTAAAATATCGAATAGAAACCTTTATAAGGTGTTGATTGATTTAATTTCGTTAAATGTGTGATAGTTGATATTATTGTAATATTGGGTGTCGAATGAATTTTGTGCATATATTTGATTAGACGAGTTTATGTGATGTGTTAATAAAAGATGGATTCATTGTATGATATACGTTTATCTGATGTGATAATAAAAGATGACTGGATTGTGATAAGTTTATTTGATGATGATGATGATGTATGATTGACGATAGTGATGTTATAAATTCGTGATAAGTTTATGTGGTGATGATGATGATGTATGATTAATGACAGTGATGTTATAAATTTGTGATCAGAATATTGAAGTAACCCTATAATTGATGAAATAGTGATGATTCCAACTTGTGTTAAATCTTAATGGAGTAGTCTAGGTCAACGAGGAGAGAAAATAGATGTTGAGAATTTTTGAAGTTGATGAGAATTTTTGAACTGAATATTATTTTGTCATAATATAGGTAGGGCCTGAGAAGCCTAGCTAGTGATTTCTGGGAAGTACAACTGAATGAGCATAATTGTGGCGGTCAACTGTTGAGTTTTAAGGCAAGATTGTTAGACCTTGGAGGTATTCGGGTGGGGAATTCCTAGGTGATTTGGACGTAGCCCTCCAAATGTCGAGAGCTACCATGCAACACATGTTTACCTTGACAATCGCGTATATGTGTCTCAGGTTGAACTGAGGGGATCTATGAGGACATGGCCAATTTGAATTGTTCGTCCATTTGTGTTGTGGCATAGTATCAAGCCTCCTAACCAAGTACTTTAGAGTTAGAATAGTACCAAATTGTGAGGAAGTAGAGTCTAAGCTCGTGCATAACATTGCATTTCTTTGTGATTATTTTGTTGTGATTAATATATTTCAAAAGTCATAATAATTTCTCTTAGATGATGTGATGATATGACGATATATTGATTTTACTTGAGTGATTTTGACATTATAATGTGGTATTATTTTTCTTCAATGTTTTGATATATCATGATATGTTATGATACGGTTTATTATGATTATTTGCGTGTTGTTCTTATTTATATTATATTATCAACATGATTTCGAAACTCACCTCCTTCGTTGTTTATGTTTGACTGGCTTGACCCTGAGTTTGCGAAATCACAGTTATTACAGGTCAATGAGTCTTGAAGTTCAAGTTTGGAAGAAGCTCACTCTAATAGGTGATACTTGGAATGAGAGTTATAAGTTGTATTTTTTATTTAATTAGAAACGGCTTTTTTTATGAAAACCTTATAAGTACTAGTAAATTTTTGAAATTACATTAAGAAATTATAGTTAAATCAAGTTTATGGAGATTGCAATGTTTTATAGGAGGAAAAAAAGTTTAAAGTGTTCCATTTGTATTTGGAAAAATGTGATATGTGAAATAACTCATAAAAATTTATTTTTCATTTGTGGTTTAGGGTGTCACATACCTCATTATTCAAAGCAACAATAGGAATAAGATTAATAACAAGTATCGCCGTGTATAGTGCCTTAACCTAATAGCGTTTAGGCAACTTAGCTTTAGAGACCATACATCTCACTCTCTCAACAAGTGTTTGATTCATATTCTCTGCTAAACTATTAAACTGAGGATTTTTAGGAGGAGTCTTTTCATGAACTATACCCTATTGTTTGCAATAGACATCAAAGGGTCTACAATACTCAACACCATTGTGAGTACGAAGACATTTCAGCTTCTTGTCTGTCTGCATCTCAACCAAAGCATGATATTGCTAGAACTTCTCCTACACATGGTCTTTTGTCTTCAAAGAATAAACTCATAGTTTCTTGGATCAGTTATTAATAAAAGTAAGAAAATAAAGTGAACCATTAAAATAGTTTACCTTTAAAGGGCCACAAACGTCAGAATGCACCAACTTAAGCAACTCTGACTTTCTAGAGGGAGGATGCCTTTTGAAGGATACTCTAGTTTTTTTACCAACTATGCAATGAGAACAATCTCCAAATCTACATTTTTCAATCCTGGAAGTACATACTTACTGGCTAAACAATTTAATCCTTTTTCACGGATACGGCTAAGCCTTCGGTGCCACAAAGATGCTTCCATATTCATGACATTCACATCGCCTTTAGCAATCAAACCTTTTGTCCAATACAGTTTACTAATTTTCTCCTCTCTAGCAAGAACCAAGTAACCTTTGCTAATTTCCACTTTTCAGAAGCAAAATAATTATCAAAACCACTATAATCAAGCATATGCACATAGATCAAATTGAAAAGAGCATATGAAGCATGTTTGACTCCTTTAAGCAACAATTGCAATCCCATGTTGGTTTGCAGGCATACATCACCAACACCAATTACCTTAGTTACACCATCATTACCCATCTTCAAAAATCCAATGTCCATTGAAATATAAGATGTGAATAACTATTTCCTTGATGTAACAAGTAGTGTAGCACCAATATCAATTATCCACATGCTTTTATCAGATACATGATTAATTGACTCATAGTCACGAAGAACAACAAGATCATCACTAGTAAAAGTAGTAACACGGTCATCATCAATATCATCATCACAACCTCTTTGTTTCTGTTTACCCTTCTTGCCTTTCTTCTCATTTTTCTACAGAAAACAATTCTTCTGTATGTGCCATGTCCTATGACAATAATAACACTCCATATTTTCGTATCTAGACTTGGACTTGCTTTCGATATTTTCTCTACCAACCTTCGGTTCTATTTTCTGACTTTCCCCCTATTTTCAATGATGAGAACTTCAGATTGAGATGAAGAACCATGTGCCTTCCTTCTCATATTTGAAGGGGCAAACACGAGAAGGGGGTTGAATTGTGTTTACCAAAGTTGATAACTTTTTGATGATTTATAAATAATTAAAAAACTAGTTTGGTTTTGGTGACTTACTTGGATTTGAAGCAATCGGATTCAGAGGTAGCAATCAATGAAAGCATAAATAATTTGACACGTCGATTTATCCTGATTCACCACTAACTTGGCTGCATCCAATCCCCTCATTCTGAAGCCTTTAATCCACTAATTCAAATACCTTGAATTACAAAGCACCTGACCCTCCAAGCTAGTCTTCCCAAACATCCTGACAAACCCCGACTTTTGAGGAACTACCCACCTTGACCCTAAAAGCCAAGTCTTCTCCTAACAACCTGACAACCCCAAATTGAAGAAAGAACTAAACCACTATCGGGTTGGATACAAAAGATTGAAACTTGAGTAGTTGCTTCTAAAAAGCTGATGATAATAATATTCTTCAATTCAACTCATATTATTTGCTCTTCTTTGACTTCAACTTCTTCTTACCTTTGCTTGATTTCTTTCTTTTCACAATTTTATTGTTATGATGAGACTTTGCAGCAGTAAATTAATCACTTTCTGAACTGTTTTCATCACTCTCTTCACTTGTTGAATAATCATAACAATCATTGTCTATTTTTTCACTATCAAAACACTCATATTTCCAACTTTTTCTACCATTCTCATTGGTTTTTTCATTGTTTTTAAAACCAAATCCTTCTTCATAGTTATCTTTCTTTCTTGAATCAATTTTTCTTGCTGTACTTTCATTTTTCTTAACACTATGATCCAAATCCTTCACCCTGATTTCTTAAACATAGTTACATTGAATTTGTTTCTTTTGAAATCATCAAATCCAGATTTTTCTTCTTCCACTTTTGGCCTCTTGAATTCACAGTTTGAAGCATTGGATGATTCCAAAATTTGATCTTTTAACCATATCTAAAATTCCACGAATCTGAATCAATTGAAATACCAATTCCAACAACAGACTTTAACTTCATATCCTTAACAACCTTCTTCTTATTCTCCACAAACTCCAGATGAAAAGGATGACGAACACGGTGAAGAAGAAAAACGAAGATGAAGAAGAGGATGAAGAAGAAGAGGACGAAAATGGAAGAAGTTGAATTGGGGCTGATAAAATTGGGGCTGATTTTTTACTTTTGATTTTAGGGTTGCCTGGCTGAATTTTTATTTTTATTTTTTGCTTTTCTTTTAAAATTTAGAACAATAAATATAATAATAGCTTTTAAAAACATAAAATGTATTTTTTAATTTGAAATAATATAATAATGACTTTTAATCCACATAGACATCTGCCACGTCATCGTTTTTTTGACACATCATTAAAAAAATGACAACTCATCATGATTTGGACTCTAAATCTGTTTGAGGGACTAAAACTGGGGACAAACAAAATGGGGGGACTACTTTCGCTTTTCACCTAAAATAGGGGGACCAAAAGTGCAATTAAGCCTAGAAAATATTTATCACTTGAACATGTGTTTCTCTCTTTGAACTATAAGACTACTCTTTTATGTTTTTCGATACTTTTCTCCATCAGCCTTGAGTGTCTATTTATAGTGAAAATTTTAGCTTCAATGTAGTCCTTGTTTAATTCTGAATTGTATCTTGTTCAGATTGAGTTTGTAAATTCTTAAAATCGATTCTATTTCTATTTTGTTTAGATTGAGTTTGTAAATGCTTTAGATTGATTCTACTTGTATTCTGTTCAGATTGTGTTTGTAAATTCTTCAGATTTATTCTATTCATATTTTGTTATAGATAAATCTTGATCAAATCTTCTTCAAATCTTGATCAAATCTTCTTCAAATGTTGAACAAATCTTCTTTTAATATTCTTCAAATCTTGACCATATCTTCTTTTTAACTTGGTCAAAGATTTTCTTCAATTATAAATATGAATCAAATCTTATTTTAGATAAATTTAAATCAAATCTTATTTTAGATTTTCTTCAAATACATGAATCTTCTTTCATACTCTTTGAAGTCAAATATATGTTTCTCATAAAATACTTTTATTATCAACAGAATTCTAAGTATAAAATCAACTTGGTTCCAACAATATCCTCATTCAAAATCCACCCTTATCTATTTCCAAAGAAACAACACCTTTAGGAGCTGAACTCGTAATAGAAACCTTAAATGTTTCTCAAGACTCTGGTAAAGATAACAATAGAAATAGTCACAAGAGTTCATCATCAAACTTGATATCCATTCATGACATCTAATCAAAAAGCCCCTGAAATTCACTCAAATGGTTTGAAATAGAAGTCCCCTTCTTATACTTCAAACTTATGAAACTATTCAGCAAGAACAATTTATTACTCCCTAATTTAGAAGCAAACAAAGTTTGTATCTTATCCCACATAATTTTTTCATTTATCTCATTAGCAATATGTTTATAAACATTATCGTCTACATATTGCTTAAAAAACCATATACTTGTTGACGTTTAAAATCCCAATTTACCATTCATCCTTTTAGAACCGAAAAATAGGAAGATGCATTTTCTTCATAAATAACAAATATTTCATCTTGCCCTTCCATAAATGGTAATTAGTACCATTCAAGCATACCATCTTTATATTCATCTTTTCCTCCATCCTTCAAGCAAGTCAAATAGTCCTTTAACCAAAAGCTATGATGCCACTTTGATGGAAATAAACACATAAACACGGTAACAAGCCAAACACTGTCGAAATTTGAATTTTGTATTTCAATGACGGTTTGACTGTTACAAAGTCGGGTAGTGATCAGAGGCATGTTCCGCTAAATTTTCAACCATCGCTAAATTTTGTATCATTTGTTATGTTATTAACCATATAATATAATAAAGTCCTTAGAATAGATAGTTCGTTTAATAGAACATCAAGTGTGACTTGATCGTGAGTTCTTAATGTATATTAAAACACTTTTTTTTAAAGAATTTATAGTTAAAGTATTGTTGTTAATTAGAACGACAATAATACATCGAGAATATTATGCAAGTAGACTGGTGACCACATCTCACCAGTCACAGATATGAAATATCAAGTCAACACATAAGTATATATATTAGGAGTAATATTTATACCGAATTAGCCTTGAGAATGATACGCAATTGTTGTGTAAGTGTCTTTAGCGATTCTTTTGCGACCATAGTGAGTCGTCCTTCAAATTTAAGTCACTATTGTCCCTCCATGAGGAGTTGTAGGGTTTAAGACCATTAAACGTTGTTTATAACAAGACGATCAAAAGGTGGTTCTTGGACCTGCAATAAACCACGTGGAGGGGTGTGAATGATGTAGATATGATTCATTCCTCCTACATAATAGGAGTTATATATTGGACCTATCGATTGAGTGAGATCGTGGAAAGGCATGGTCATGCTAGAACGAACTAATATGTGATATTGAGTTTATAGATATTTCCACGTCTACTTTGGATCGATGAGTAAAAAATTGGACTTTGCAAGTATGACACAGACCGTGACTTGTGTTCAATTAGACATTTAGACTAAGAGACATTTATTGCACGCTAAATAATGGTTGCAGTAATGTTTAAATCGTATCACCAAATTTTTCGTGATCCGAATAGTTATGATGCATTGTTTAATATCAATAATTGTTTATAATATTTTATATTATATAAACTATATATAATATTTAATATTATTATCATTTAACTGAGAACCTATAAGGGTCACATGCATAGGCGGAACGAATGATTGAATTAAATAGGATTTGATTTAATTAGATGTTAATAATATTAAATATGATTTAATACATTAAAATATTTATAATTTATTTAATTGAATATGATTTGATTAAATAAACGAGAGTTGACATATAATTGAATTAAATATGATTTAATTTAATTAAAAGAATTTAATTAAATATAATTATTTATAACTTATTTTGGGTTGTCTCAAAATAAAAGTCTTAGGGTTGTAGTAGCTCATTCGAACACATTCTCCAAGTAATTCTGATTGTCACTATGTTCATATAATGGTTACCACCATGTTCAGTTTTGTACTCGCGTGGACAATGTAGAGACGTCTGCAATTCACGTGTTGGTGATCAAAGTTAAAGCACTCTTTAAGAGAGATGCTCGATGTAGGTGACTTGTTTCCTCTTTAACTCTTCAAGAGGTAAGCACATAAACTTATCTGTTAAAATTGTGTGCTTACATTGTCCTTGGCAATAGAATTTTTTCACTTATGAGAATGATTTGAAGATAGTTTAAAAAGTCTATCTCATGATTCTTTAATGTTAGTTTTAGAGCCCTCAGATGTTTTCCCTTGTTTTCTATAGGAACATTTAAGGCTAGCACACACATGTCCATCAACCTACATCCTAATAATGTTATTAAAAAAAATACTTCAATCCTTGTAGTTATATAACTATATTTTTTTTATACTAACAAGCTTTATAACTATTCTAAATAATAGCAACATTAAATAACATGACATTCTTTATATATATAAAAAATAAAAATAAAAAAGAAATTCAACCATTTGAACATGAACAAAGAAGATATTATATTTTTAACATCAAAATAAAGTCAATGACTTCATTGCAGAAGAATGTATTTCATCTGCCTCATAATAAATGTCGTTTAAGATTTTTACACATATATTAAAAAATTACCCATCTCAACTATTGATGGAATTTTCACTATTATCAATGAAATTTAGCTGAGTAGTTGACCCTCTAAGTCCGTTCAAAATTTAGGTAGGCTTAATTATTCTTTATTTGAAATATGATTTTTCCCGTTTAATAGATAACTATTTGTTACCAATAGGAAAGTCTTTTTCATCTTAAATTGCAAATTAAGGTGATTCGGTTTGCATCAATCGAAATCATAAATTTTTTACACAATAGAATTATATATAATTAATAGAATATATTTTTATATTTTAGTCTATGATCTAAACGAGTAGCACATACACTCTAGTACATGTTCTTTGGCGCAAGTTATAATAATGTTTTAGAAGTTTTGGATATAGTAATCATAGAGAAAAAATAATAATTAAATTTACATTGAAAATTGTAAATGACATTTATTTTGAGAAAAATTTTGTATTTATAAAAATAACACTCATTTTGAGACGAAGTGAGTATGAAATAGCTGAAATTTTTCTTTTATTGTAAACGTCATTTAAAGAAGAGGGGAATATAAAAGTGAAAATAGTTTTTAAGAAATAGATGATATTATGGTTTGGATGTTTCTTAATTTAGAAACGGATAAGTATTTCCTTAGAGTGAGAAGTTCTTTGACCAAAAATTAAAAACTTCTTTTGTTGTTTTTGCACCTTAGTCTTTTAAAAAAATAAAAACGGAGTTTTCGTTTGGTTACTTAATCGAAATGGCAACTAATTATTTTTTTACTATGTGTTTTATTTTGGTTATAACTTGGATTTTATTTTTAAGAATAATCGCTTATAACTTGTCATAACACATTTAAACATTTAAAATTATTTTTCAATCGCTAAAAAAAATTGGTGTTTTTTTTTTCTGACAGAAAATACTTAGTGTTCTTATATGTGTATTAATGGATACAAAACTAAAAAGGTAGCTATATGGACAATATTGACATTTTATTCTTTTAAACTTTAGCTTTATTTTATTTAATATTTTTTAAAACAATAATTATTTAATTCTTTTATTTTAACTAGAGAATATCCTCCATTATGTTTTTTTAAATTTAATCTATAATTGTTTAAATTATAAAGGAAACTCCAAATTAACTAACAAGCAATTTCTAATTTGGTTAGATTTTTTTTGGACAAATTCACCCTTTGCAATTCAATATTTTTTATTTTATCCTTTGATATTTCACTTTGAAAAAACAATCTCACTATTTTCACAGTCAATGTGGAAATTAACAGGTTGCTGTTTTCTTTTTTTACATATCAATATCTATTATCTATTATATATATTAAAATAAACTCCTACATAAACATTATCTAATATTGTGACATTTTCAAATATTGTCACCTCAACAAAAAATCCTATGTGGCATATCTAAAAGGTTTTTCCTCTTTAATTCTCCTTATTGTTCAACTTCCAATTTGCTTTAACACACATTTTATTATTATTATTATTATTATTATTATTATTATTATTATTATTATTATTTTTATTTAGTATATAATATTATGTATAACTATTAATGTGTCATGAGTTACAAATATATTATTCTACTTCTTCAAACAATCTCTACGATTACTGCCTTGCAACCCAATTATTTTCAAAGAAGGAGATATAGTTGGAAAATTCGTTTTTTTTTTTTTTTTTGCACAAATAACTTTTGAGTAAGTGGTATTTTGTAACATATTATACCTATTTGCTCAGTTTTCTCAAAACCTTAATTGTTGTTAGTTAGAGTATTGTTTTTGCAGACATATTTGATCTTATCTACGACATGAGAATATATTGGCTCCTCAAAAGACAAAGAAGATTGTCCATATTCAACTTTATATGAGTGTTACTATTGTGTCTTCGGGAGAAAACTATTTACCATTTATAGATAAAAGAATAATGTTTAATATTTAGATTAAAAAATTATTTGTTGTTTTTTTACGGAGATTTTTTTGTTGTCAATTTTTTTAAAAATACTATCAATTTGAAGTTTCTACATTTGTTTTACTTCTAGTCAACCGTACATACGAGTTGTTTGTGAAAATTCTCAAGTCATGATGTATAGAAGTCTCATACTCAAAATATTGGAATTTAAATTTGTCATTTCTTTGACAGGATTAGAATGAAATGAATACCAAATGACAAAATCCTTTTTAAATTTTTCTAACAATATTTTGACTATAAATTTAGATTTGACAACAGAAAAAAAGAGCATGACTAATCTGATTTTGCGGTAGATAACTACATATATTAATATTTATTAAAATACTTTTAAGATTTTTAACACTAAATATAATTTATGAATTTTTTTTGTAGGATGATCTTCACTATGGATTTTTAATACTAAATATATGAATTAGTTGCAATTACGTTCGGCAAAACATTTTACATATTCTCAAATGTGTGTTTGTCAACTCTTATATAATAATTACTCAAATAAACTTACTTGAAAAAATACTCTACACACAAAATGAATAAATTAGATTATTTTTGAATATAAATTTTTTTTGTAGGATGATCTTCACTATGGATTTTTAATACTAAATATATGAATTAGTTGCAATTACGTTCTGCAAAACATTTTACATATTCTCAAATGTGTGTTTGTCAACTCTTATATAATAATTACTCAAATAAACTTACTTGAAAAAATACTCTACACACAAAATGAATAAATTAGATTATTTTTGAAAATTTAAAATCTTATTCACAATATTACTAATATGTTAAAGTCTATATATCCCGTGCAACGCGCGAGTTACATTCTAGTTAATAATTAATTGTTAATTTTTGTTAAATACAAACGTTGAATCCCTAGCTTCTCACTCCAACTCCTCTAAACCTCCAAATTACTTTATTACTCCCTTAAAATTTTATTATTGATTAACCAATCAAAATAAAGTCTAAAAGAATAAAATGTAAATATTGCCAATATAGCTACTTTTGTAGTTTTTGTATCCACTAATAAACATATAAGAACACTAAGTTTTTAAGTTATAAGCGATTATCCCTAAAAAAAAGGTTACAAGTGATTATAAAATAAAATCCAAGTTATAACAAAAATAAAACCCATAGTAAAAAAAATAATTAGTTGGAATTTCCATCAAGTAACAAAACGAAAACTCCTTTTTTATCTTTATAATAGACTAAGGTTCAAAAACATCAAACGATTTTTTCATAGCTCTAAGTCATGTTACTGACTTTAGTGCTATTGTTGAAGAGTGTATTTTATTGACATTCATAATTGTATCTAACATATTATTACGCTATAAAGACCCTTTAGTAAACAAAGAAAAAGATATTTAAAAGACTTTCTAAAAAAGGATGATTAAAAACAATAATTTGTCGTGGATATATATATAATATTAATTAAAAAGTAGGAGTTTTTGTTTTTATAGAATCTTTCAAGTTAAATTATTGTTATTTATATTTCAAAGACTAAATTTATATCAATTTAATAATTTCATAGATTACAATAACTAATTCACTATTTTAGTTAACGTTATTGGAGAAAGACAAATATAAATTTGTTCAATGAACCATAACATTTTTCTTATCTTAAATGAGAGCACCATCCACTTACCATAAATTTTACTTCTACAAGAATAAATTTGTGGCAACATATGAGCAAAACTTATATGTATCAATTGCATAAGTTTTAAATGCAAATTTTTAGCTGATTTGCTTCCCCTTTAAAATAAACCATGGAAAGAGCAAAATCAACAATTAAAATTCAAATAATTGTATTTTATTATAGATTTAAATATTTAAAAAAGAACAGAACCATTTAATAAGTTTAGTTGATAGCACAAGACTTTCTAACAAATTTACAACAACAAAAAAACGTTAAAAGAGTAAAAAAAAACATTATTTTCAAAAAGAGTAAAAAAAAACATTATTTTCAATCAATTATCAATTTATTATTATTTTCAATCGATTATAAAATAATTAGATTGCCAACCTTATTGATTTAAGCCAAAAGATTTTATATTCCACGAATATCACCATTAATAAAATAATATATTTTTGTTAAAAGATTACAATAATTAATGAATGATTTTATAAAAATAAAAAACTAACGTACAACACTTTTATTTCATAATGCAGACCATTGTTCTTGTACTTTCACTTTATTTTGAATAGATTGTTTAATTCATGTTATAACCGATCAAAATAAAATTTAAAAGAATAAAATGTCAAATTTTCAATGGATTTTTCTATTTTTTTTTAACCACAAACACTCATATAAGAACACCAAAGTTTTCTGTAATTTATAAATAAAATTAAAATTTATAAGCGCTTTTTTAACTAGTTTCAAGCGATTAAACCCAAGTGATAAGCAAAATAAAACTACAAAAAAATAAGTTTCAAATTTGATCAAGTTGCATCAAGTAACAAAACAAAAATTCTCTTTTTTGTTGATAAAAGACTATTAATATGCTAGAGAGACATCTAAAGAGGTTTTTCATTTTTGGTGAGCGATCTTCTCACGCTAACCGCAAAACACAAGTTATCGATTTTAAAATGACGAAACATCCACACCGTGACACAATCTGTAGCTACTTGTAATTCATGTGCTTCAATGAAATTCTTCCATCCTCCCATGAGAACATAATATTTTTTAGCCCAAATCTTGAATGTCATGGAGAACATAGTACCTTGCATATCATAGACAGTGACATCTATTCCTTTTTTAACGTCTTCACCTTCTCTCAACAAAGGCAAGAAATATGTTTCTGCATGTTTCTTGCTCAAAAACAATCTATTCTGATTTTTTTCTAAATCACTTTTTTGAAGATTCTTCTCAAAAGGCATACTACATCCAATAATATTATCGATTGATAGACCTTGAAATGACGGTATATTTGGAGGGTGATATTCATTAATTTCCATAGCAACATTGTAGTTATCTTGAAGGTGTATGGATCCTTGAATTTTCGGTATATCTGGACGGTGGTATTCGGTCTCCATCATAACATTGTTGTTATTTGGAAGGTGTATGGATCCTCTAATACAGTTTTCTAATGTTGCAAAATATCCAATTCCTATATTTGGAGAGTGGAAATTATTTCCCATAGTAACATTGTTGTTGCTATCTAGAGGGTGTACGGATACCCTGTTATCACCGTATGATGCAACAACCGTAGATGATCCAATTGCTTTATCTGAAGGGTGTATGAATTTCCTACTATAGTTGCACAATGCAACAGATTTAGACAATTTAATTCTTTTATATTGAGGGCTTATGGTTTCCCTACTATAGCTGCATGATGCAATATATGTAGATAATCCGATTCTTATACCTGGAGGGTGGTATTCATCTTTCATAGCAACATTAGAATTGATATTTGATGAACAAGCTTTGTTACTATATGTTTCTTCACAAATCTTTTTGCCCTTCAAAACTATTTTCATAGTCTTCTTCTTTTGGAATGACGTTTGCAATAAAAGAAGAGCTTCAGCCACTTCATATTCTTCACCGGTGAAGTCATTGACTTCTGTTTTCATCTTGGAAATATAACAACTGCTTTGTTTCATGTTTTGATGATTGAATGTGGTGTTATGTAATGTTAAAATTATATAGTCGTAATATTTAATAGCACAAAAATAATATAGTTATAAAACTATTAAAATTTAGTTTGAATTTCAATTAACAAGATTCGTCAAAAAAAAAATAGTTTGCAAAAAGATAATTTTTTATTACAATCTTTTGCCCAAATAGTCATATAGCTTATTAATATAAAAAAAATGAGTCGGACTAAAAATATAAAATTATAGAACTAGTAGAATTTAGTTTGAATAAACTCTCAACAAAATAATTTATGATATTTTGCATAAAAATTGAGATAATTGTAACAAATCTTAAAAGATTTCCATAACAAAAGAAAATATATAATTTAAAAGATTTCCTAAAAAAATATAATTTGAATGATTTATTTTTTGTTGATATATATAATACAATATTAATTAATGCAAAATTTATATCAGCTTTTTGAAAGAATATAATTAGTTGAATAGTCTCATATCATATCAAAAAAGTGTCAATCCTAAAAAAAAAATCAATATACTTATTTTATGATTCTTTTTAAAGAATATTTGGAATTAAATTAT
>JBBPBQ010000001.1:5768012-5789581 GCA_037974755.1 Cicer yamashitae | reverse complement strand
AAAAAAGTTTAGTTGTTTTCTTTGTCTGTGCCACTATTTGAGCTTTCTAGTTTCTTGTTTGATGTTTCTTTTCTTTTGCTCATAATCTGATTTTTTTTTCTGCACATCTGATGCATTCATGGTTTTAGCCTTTGTTTGTTTTTATTTGTTCATTTGCTGAACTTTTTATTTGCAGCTTTAATTTGTCTTTTAGTTTTTTTTTAAAAAACTCAAAAGTTTGGCTCTTTGGTCTTTGCTATGTATACAATGGTTGACTTATAAAAATTATGTTTTTATTTCTCTAATTAGTTACAACAGGTACAAATGTATCAGTGAGCAAGGCTTGTGCATCAATAGCAGTCAGATCAGCAGAGCAAGGTTTGGCAGTGAGCAATGGCAGCATTAGAGAACAAAGCAGAGGCAAAACATGTTAGAGCAGCTGACTTAGTTTGATTTGGTTTGACTTAATTTTTATTGTAATTTGATTTAACATTGTAAATTGATGAGACATAATGAGCCTAATTATTGTAATTATTTTTATTTCCTTTTTTTGTATATATATTTTTTTTCCTTTTTTGTATTAATGATTATGAAGGCAGAAATAAAAAAAAAATTGATATATAATAAAAATGGATATTATTACTTTTTGAATTATTTCTAATAAATTAGAAAAAATTGGGGTACTACAGCTGCCCCTATTTGATTATATTTTACTTGAAAAATATGAAAATATGAATAACAATGGTTTTTATTTTCATGTTATCAGGTAAAAGATAAGTAAATATAAGGACCTAAATTTTGTCCAATAACAAACGCATGTATTAAAATGCCCCTGAAATGTTAAACTGGGAATGATGCAATTTTTTGAAATGTGCAAAATGATCGTCTTCGGATTTGTGACACCCTAAACCCCAAAATAATATATATAATAATTTATAACGTATTTCTATAAAATTTGTAGCGGATAAATGAAGATAGGTTTCCAAGAAAATAAAAACTTTTATATCTATTTACTCCTATAAAATAGTGCAATCTCAATAAGCTTGATTTAAGTATAATTACTTGATTTAATTCTAAAAACTTACTAGTACTTATAAGGTTTTCATACAAAAAGTCGTTTCAAATTAAATGAGTAAAATACAATTTGCAACCCTTATTCCCGGTATCACCTATCAGAGCGGGTTCCTCCCAACTTGAACTTGAAGATTCATTAACCTGTAACGACTGCGATTTCGCAAACGCAGGGCCAAGCCAGTCAAACACAAACCACGAAGGAGGTGAGTTTTGGAATCATGTTAATAATATAATATAAGTAAGAAGAACACGCAATTAATCATACATAAAACCGTATCATTACACAAACATTTTTCAAGAAAAAAACACCACATTATATAGTCAAAATCAAGGAAAATCAATACATTTCACAATAACAACAAATCATCTAAGAAACTATCATCGCACACAATACATATTAATCACAACAAACAATCACACAAAAATGCAATGCTATGCATGAGCTTAGACTCTACTTCACAATGTGGTACCATTCTAACTCTGAAGTACTTGGTTAGGAGGCCATGATACTATGCCACCATCCCGGTGGACGGACAATTCAAATTGGCCCTGTCCTCATAGATCCCCTCAACTCAACCCGAGACACATATACGCGACAGTCGAGGTAAACGTGTGTTGCATGGTAGCTCCCGACATTTGGAGTGCTACCTCCAAGTCACCTAGGAATTCCCCACCCGAATACCTCCAAGGTCTAACAATCTTGCCTTAAGGCTCAACAGCAGACCGCCACGATCAGGCTCAATTCAGTTGTACTTCCCCAGAATCGCTAGGCTTGTCAGGCCCTACCTATATGATGACAAAATAATCTCCACTTCACAAATTCACAATATTTATTTTCTCCCCTCGTTGGCCTATGATACTCCATTAAGACCGTCATCTCAAACACAAATTGGAATCACAATTATTTCATCAGGGGTTACTTCAATATTTTGATCACAAATTCATAACATCACTATTATAAATCACACATCATCATCATTACATAACTCATCACAATTTTAGAGCATCACTATCATCAATCGTACCTCATCACATAAACTTATCACAAATTTATAAAATCACAATTATTATTCATACATCATCATCATCATCATCATCATCACCACCACATAAAATTATCACAACACATCCATTTTTATTATCAGATCACATAAACTCATATAATCAAAGACATACATAAAATTAATTTGACACTCAATATCACAATAACATCAAATACCACACATTTAAAGAAATTAAACCAATCAATACCTTACAAATATTTTCTATTCTATATTTTAATCTCACAATTTCCATATTTGCACATTAATTAATTTATCCCTCAAAGGGCTATTGCCGTACGTAGCAAGCCCCGGATGAATCGTTGGGAAATACGGTTTTCCCGTTCATCTCACAATATATTATACTCATTAATTCAAACGCCCTCTCACCCCTTACCTTATTTCGACGCTTTCAAACACGAATATGATTCCACGAGCAAACAGCCTTTGTTCATTGACTCTTTGTCCTTCAATCGATCTAACTCCACAGTTTATGGGTAAACGTTAAAAATAAATTATGAGGAGGCACTCTAAAATTAATTTCGAAATTCGGTCAAGGAATCTTACCATAAATTAGAAAACCAATCAGTGGATAATATAGCCACTTTTCACACGATCGTTTTGGCGTTGGTTTCACTCAAATCGGACTTACGGTGAAGAAGAACGGTGCAAAATAACGAATTCTACAAGCGGAGAAGTCGGATATTTTAGAGAGAAATTGAGACGCTTAAAAATTTGAGAAAGTATGTTTATTTGACTACCTAAATGAATAAAACAATATACTGAAATTTGGACGAGAACGGAGAAAATTTTCTGAAACAATTATCGATCACCGGTATCAATTTTCTTCTATTTTTCCTCTAATTCCTCCTTGGAAGCTGCTGCCTGTCGTGCCCATACCTTTCTCTTCCTCTATTTGTTCTTTTATTCTTTAATTAGGTTTTACTTGGGCTTAACCCATGAAATACATTTTACTCTTTTTATTATTATTATTATTATTATTATTTAATAAAACCAACAATTATGAAAGTTATTTTTTTAACACTTTTTTTAACACAATTTAATTACTAATATTTCAAAACTACTACTATATAAAATAAAATAATTAATCTTCTAAAATACATTAGTAACCAAAAATCTTATATTCAAAATTATCACTATAATAATACTTATTTTTCAAAACACTCAAATTAAAATATTACCATCATTTGAGAATAGTCGAAATTATAAAAATAAATAAATATAATATCAAAACTTTATATTAATTACTAAATCATAATAAATATATATAAAATCACCATGTCATAACAAGTATATAAAAATAAAGGAAATCAAACACAATATCACTACTATTTTGAGATAATTATTTATAAAATAAATCATTAAAAATAGAAAATAGTTATAAATAATTGAAATATAACTACGTGCATACTTAATATCAGTCAAACGTACAAAAAAATATTACATTAATTTGGTACAAGTATATACACGTAAAATCTTCTGAAATCTTATTCTTTAAAATATTACACTAAAATACTATTTAGAAAAATATATAAAATATAATATTAGTTATTTAGATTACTCATGTAGTCCAATATGTATAATAGTAGCACATCATCTAAAGCACCCGTATAACGAAAACTAATCACGAAATTTATCACATGTATTCTAAAATAATTTTAACACCAAATTAATTATTTAAAATCATATTTCATTATTGAAATAGTTTATTATAAAATTTGGGGTGTTACAGGATTGATTACCGATGCGTAGATCGACATGAGTGAAAATAACCGTCTTCGTATTGTTTACCGATGCATAGATCCATAGAAATAAAAAATGATCGTCTTCGGATTGGTTACCGATGCGTAGATCGACAAAAATGAAAGTGATCGTCTTCGGATGGTTTACCGATGGATAGATCCATAGAAATAAAAATGATCGTCTTTGGATTGGTTACCGATGTGTAGATCGACAGGAGATGATCGTCTTCGGATTGGTTACTGATGTGTAGATCCATAGAAATAAAAATGATCGTCTTCGGATTGGTTACCGATGCGTAGATCGACATGAATGAAATAAAATGTAATTGTGCAAATCTTGAAGGTAGATAAAGAGGGAGAATAAGTATATGATACTTGCAATTCAAATGATAAGGTATGAATGATTCATGCGTGTGTTATGCATTGAGTATAGGTAAAGTTTCAATGAAGATGCATGGATCATGTGAGTATGAGTAAATTATGCATGATTTATGTGTGTCATGCATTATAGATCAATTCTTATTCATTTCTTTGATTTCTCGATCCTTATGCTCTTCTACGCCCCAAGATTCAATGGATGAATAAAAACAAATATTGTTTCCACATGATGACTCTTTGTGTCTATCGAGTGACCGCTTTTTCGAGGCGAAGCAAAATCTATTGTTTAAAATGATTACTCTTCGTTTTTCTTATATGCACCCATACATGTTGAGAATCTATCGAGTTTCCGGTATATGTTTTCCAAGTGTCAAAGAATTAAAGGTATTTTATATTTTCACATATTTCAACTTCTAACATTTATTATCATAAAACAACATTTCAAAATGCTCGAACAATCAAACAGGATTAGTTTTTTTTTTAAAAGTGTATCATACAACATCGAATGACAACATTGGAAAAATAAGAAGAAGAAAAACATCCCAAAAACCTGTTGTTGTGAGAGCACTATTCCTCCCTCTTCAAACGTCTTTTCGCCGATCCGACCGTTGCAAACAAAGACCTGTATGTTGCGAAGTAGCTGCATAAAATTTGTGGCAACAATGAAGAGGAAGGAGATCAGCTAAAAATTTGTGTTTAAATTTTATGCAATTGATACATATAAATTTTGCTCATATGTTGCCACAAATTTTTTATTTTAGAAGTAAAAATTTAAGGTAAAGGGATGATGTTTCCGTTTAAGGTAAATAAAATGTTATCATCCATTAAACAAAATTATATTTGTCTTCCTCCAACGGCATTAGCAAAAATCAAACTTCAAACGTGCAACATGTCAAATTCAATGTATGCCTTTTGTCACTAAATTAAACTATTAGAGTTAACAAAAATAGTTTTGTTCATATATAAAAGTGTTTGTTATGGATTTTTTTTTCTTTCAAAATTTTCACTAATAGTTGTATTAGTCTAATTCTTTTTTAGTAAATTTGAATAAACACTTAAATATACAATACTTTTTGTAAATTAAGTAGTTTATTCAAAATAAAGTGAAATTATAATTTGTCAGCAACACAAACACAATGGTCCTGAAATAAAAAGTGTTGTATATTTTTTTTTTTATTAAATTGTAAATTAGCTATTGTAATCTATGAAATTATTAAATTGATATAAATTTAGTCTTTGAAATATAAATAACAATTATTTAACTTGAAAGATGCTGTAAAAAAAATTAATTCCTAAGATATGTAGAATTTTTTTTACAATTGATACTTTTTAATTAATATTATAAATATCGACAACAAATAATTGTTTTCAATTATCCCTTGTTTAGGAAGTCTTTAAAAATATTTTTTTCTCTTTTTACTAAAGGGTCCTTATAGCATAATAATATGTTGGATACAATTAAGATTGTCAATAAAGACGTGTAGATTAGCAAGAGATGTGGTCGTCCGAGCTAGAGCTAGAGTATGAGATGACTCATTTGCTTGCCTACAAATAAACTCAATATGAGAGACAAATAAAAGTTTACACTCTTCCACAATTGCACTAAACTCTGAAATATTACTTAGAGCCATGAAAAAAATTGACAACACTTCTAAAATCAATTTCGAAGTCAACAGGACCAAGGAAGGAGGGTGGTTGCTTCTGTAACATCCCAAATTTTATAATAAACTATTTATTAATTAAAATAGGATTTTGGATAATTAATTTAGTGCTAAAATTGTTTTATAATATATGTTGATAAATTGTTTTTAATTAATTTTCATTATATAGATGTTTTGAACTAAATGAGTAATATTGTAACACCCTGAATTTGTTGTTATTATAAATTAGTAATATTTTCTTATACGTATTTTGCTGTGATAATTTTCTACGTAGTTCTTTTTATCTACTTATCTTGATGATTTATTAAAATTAGTGCTTATTGATACTAAATCCAATTTTTATATTATATATAAGTATAGATTCGTGCATATTAATTTTAAATTGTTATTATGTTAAGCCTAATATTTTGTTATTATTGTGAACTAGACCTTTGGTAACTAAATTTATTTTTAATATATATATATATATATATATATATATATATATATAAATTAACTAAATTATTTTATAATATGAATAAATAAGTTCATTTATATAAATAAAATATAATAGTGACTTATGAGATACGGCTATGCGTATTCCTAATATGCATTCAAATATTATCATGCGGCCTAGCTAATAGAAACTCTAATAATCCAATCCTCTTCTTGCGGCCTAGCTAATAGTCACTCTAATAACCTAATCCATATCTTTTTCTTCTCTACAAGCACCGTAACACATCTTTTTCCTCTCCAAACTCTACTTCTTTTTCCACCAGTAACATGAAACCTATTTTACAATTTGGCTTATACACTATTCACTTTAGCCAGGTTTTTCATATATGCTATTCTAACTACGAGACTAGTCACCTCAATTTGATTATCTTTAATATGTCAGAAAACCACCACGGTTGCTGCAAATGGTCTATCTCGAATTCTCTCTTATTTTGCCATGGTATCGCGGCCTAAAATTTTGAGTCTTTCTCGAATTCAATGGAGTCGCCACAAAAGTTTATTTTAAAATAGGGAAAATATTGGGAAATCCTTAAAAATAAAAATAAAAAGGTCTTTGAAACCAAAATTTGAGTTTGGGAGTAGATTACACGTAGGGATGGTATTAGCACCCTACGACATCCGTTAAAAAATTGTTACCTATAATTAATTGTGCAAAATTAATATTAACTTAAGTATATTTATTTCTCCTTATTATTAAATATGAATAACAATTATTATTATTTTTTAATATGATTTTGAAGTAAATGTGTGCTTAAGAAATAAAGGACAAAAAAAAAAGAAATTTTTATTAATGTGCTTGACAAGAACGTGATCTTGCTCCTACGTATCTCTCGGTGCGATAGAGAAATCAAAGCTACGTAGTTCTTGGTTAGAAAATGTGGATGAGTTGATTGTTTTCTAAAGAAAATTTGTTTTGTTATAAAAAAAATATATACATTTTGATGAGAAAAGAAAATGAGTTTGTTTGCTTTCTAAAATTATTTTTTATGCGAGTTTTAAGAATATCAAGCTCAGAATAAAAAGATGTCTCATCTAGTTAATCCTTTTAAAAATATTTTATATTATTTTCGATTTTAAAATTGAGTTTTAAAACCACCAAGTAGTACAACTTGTGTCTCAGCAACCCAAAGATTAAAAAAGGATCACATGTAATTAATCAAATTTAAAAAGTTGATTTTATATTAATTTGTTAAAAAAAATGAGTTCTAGAATTCATACAATATATCAAATTATATTTATACATAACCTGAACCAAATATTTTCTTTAGCTTTTATAATTTAATAAAAATAGAAATGCAAGTTGTAACTAGTCCGTCTTTGCGTTAAAAAAAAAAAAAACAAAAAAAAACAACTAGTGTACTCAATATTAGGGGTGGACGACAATGGGAGACCCGACCGAAACTAGTTAGAAAAGAAAGTTTGGAACAAATACTTTACTAATGTAATAAATACTAACACCAGTTTTTGAAAAGGCAAAATACAACCTTTTTTTTAGCTGCATTTGCAAACTCTACGTATTAGAGAACAGACCATTCCATCCTACCTTGGAAGTTGGAACTGTTGATTTTTGTGTGTACTCTTATCATTTGTCCTATTTCTTTATAATACTAGTAACTTATTATTAACTTTTATTTTTTATATTAGTATTTTATAATTTTAATTAAAATAAGACATCTCCTCATGAACTGTTACAAAGACTAATTAAACGGCATATAGGCTTTATGAAACGTTGGTACAGTGGTCATATTCTCTCTCACTCATCTTTCCATATCTCAACTTTTTTCTTTACTTTTTCATTGTTGTCAAGAAACACTTAAACTCCAACTAAAAAAATTGTGCATTAGTGAAGTAAAATCGCAGAACTACTTCATTCTTCATGTCCATGCCGCTACAACAATTAGCAGCAACGTAGAGACTTGCAAAGAGATTGAGAAGATAAAACAACGAGTAGAGATCTACTATCTATTTATTCATATAGTTGTATAAGCTAGATCTATATTCTTTGAGTTTAACTTAATGTTCCCGTTTTGATCCATTATGTTTCTGAGTTTTTGTTAAAGGTGATGCTTAAGTTTTTTAGTCTTATCTCTTTTTCATATTTCGTTCATTATGTTATCTTATTTTTACTAAATCATAAACTTCACATTTTTATATAAAAAATAAGAGCAACTGTAATATAAAGAGAGAAGAAAAAAATTATCTTAACTCTTGTTTTCCTTTGCTACTACTCTGCTTCGTTTTTCTTCCTTCTTTTTATGTGTTTTTTATTGTTAGTTTCAATCTCGGATCCCTTTTAAAATAAAAACGAAGATGTATTTATAGAGTTTTTTTTGTAAAAAAAAAAAAAAAGTTTAGTTGTTTTCTTTGTTTGTGCCACTGTTTGAGCTTTCTAGTTTCTTGTTTGATGTTTCTTTTCTTTTGCTCATCATCTGATTTTTTTTTCTACACATCTGATGCATTCATGATTTTAGCTTTTGTTTGTTTTTATCTGTTCATTTGCTGAACTTTTAATTTGCAGCTTTAATTTGTCTTTTAGTTTTTTTTTAAAAAACTCAAAAGTTTGTCTCTTTGGTCTTTGCTATGTATAATGTATAATGTATACAATGGTTGACTTATAAAAATTATGTTTTTATTTCTCTAATTAGTTACAACAGGTACAAATGTATCAGTGAGCAAGGCTTGTGCATCAATAGCAGTCAGATCAGCAGAGCAAGGTTTGGCAGTGAGCAATGGCGGCATTAGAGAACAAAGCAGAGGCAAAACATGCTAGAGCAGCTGGCTTAGTTTAATTTGGTTTGACTTAATTTTTATTGTAATTTGATTTAACATTGTAAATTGATGAGACATAATGAGCCTAATTATTGTAATGATTTTTATTTCCTTTTTTTGTATATATATTTTTTCCTTTTTTGTATTAATGATTATGATGGCAGAAATAAAAAAAATTTGATATATAATAAAAATGGATATTATTACTTTGTGAATTATTTCTAATAAATTAGACAAAATTGGGGTACTACAGCTGCCCCTATTTAATTATATTTTACTTGAAAAATATGAAAATATGAATAACAATGGTTTTTATTTTCATGTTATCAGGTAAACGATAAGTAAATATAAGGACCTAAATTTTGTCCAATACCAAACGCATGTATTAAAGTGCCCCTGAAATGTTAAAGTGGGAATGATGCAATTTTTCGAAATGTGCAAAATGATCGTCTTCGGATTGATTACCGATGCGTAGATCGACATGAGTGAAAATAATCGTCTTCGGATTATTTACCGATGCATAGATCCATAGAAATAAAAAAAACGATTGTCTTCGGATTGGTTACCGATGCGTAGATCGACAGAAATGAAAGTGATTGTCTTCGGATGGTTTACCGATGCGTAGATCCATAGAAATAAAAATGATCGTCTTTGGATTGGTTACCGATGTGTAGATCGACAGGAAATGATCATCATCGGATTGGTTACTGATGTGTATATCCATAGAAATAAAAATGATCGTCTTCGGATTGGTTACCGATGCGTAGATCAACAGGAAATGATCGTCTTCGGATTGGTTACCGATGCGTAGATTGACATGAATGAAATAAAATGTAATTGTTCAAATCTTGAAGGTAGATAAAGAGGGAGAATAAGTATATGATACTTGCAATTCATATGATAAGGTATGAATGATTCATGTGTGTGTTATGCATTGAGTATAGGTAAAGTTTCAATGAAGATGCATGGATCATGTGAGTATGAGTAAATTATGCATGATTTATGTGTGTCATGCATTATAGATCAATTCTTGTTCATTTCTTTAATTCCTCGATCCTTATGCTCTTCTACGTCCCAAGATTCAATGGATGAATAAAAACAAATATTGTTTCCACATGATGACTCTTTGTGTCTATCGAGTGACCGCTTTTTCGTGGCGAAGCAAAATCTATTGTTTAAAATGATTACTCTTCATTTAAAATGATTACCCATACATGTTGAGAATCTATCGAGTTTCCGGTATATGTTTTCCAAGTGTCAAAGAATTAAAGGTATTTTATATTTTCACACATTTCAACTTCTAACATTTATTATCATAAAACAACATTTCAAAATGCTCGAACAATCAAACAGGATTAGTTTTTTAAAAAAATTGTATCATACAACATCGAATGACGACATTGGAAAAAGTACATTCACTGCATTGGGGAACAAAACAATTGGGGTTACAATGTATGGATGAATGTGTTTAGGTTATGCTGAAGGGATAACAAACGCTATTCATTCTTGTAATTTAGGCACTCCCGTTGGTCAGCTTCCAAGAATAATAATTGTCATAGTTTGAAATGCTTGATTTTATTTTTATTTTTATGTTTTTAATCCCTAACTTTTGCATGGACTGCTCTTCCAAGTTTTCAATCCATTGGAATGCTCTAATTTTTGCCTAAATTGCCTTTTCAGGTTTTCAACCTAGCGAGCCCATTTTTCGATCATCATTTTTTTTTAAGCATAATATTTTTTGACTTCATCTGAATTTATTGGAAGTGGGAGGTCCTCTCCATCCATTTCTACGAGTATTAGAGCTCCCCCAAAGAAAGCTTTTTTCACAACATATGGTCCTTCGTAATTCAGGGTCCATTTTCGACGAGAATCTTTTTTTATGGGCAATATTTTCTTTAAAAGCAATTCCCCTTCTTGAAACTCTCGAGGACGGAATTTTTTCTCGTATGCTTTTTTGAGTCTTTTTTGATATAGTTGGTCGTGGCATAGAGCTATCATTCTTTTTTCTTCTATGAGATTTAATTGGTCAAATCGTGATTGAACCCACTCAGCTTCTTCTAGTTTTGTTTCCATCAAGACTCTGATCGAGGGAATTTCAACTTCAATGGGAAGTACCGTTTCCATTCCATACACCAATGAGAAAGCAGTTGCCCCAATTGAGGTACGAATAGAGGTTCTATAGCCATATAATGCAAAGGGAAGCATTTCATGTCAATCCTTATATGTCTCCACCATCTTTTGTATGATCTTCTTGATATTCTTATTTTCTGCTTCTACAGCCCCATTCATTCTTGGACGATATGGCGAAGAATTATGGTGCTGAATTTTGAAACTATCACACAACTCCTTCATTATTGTATTATGTGTTCCTTGGCAATAAAATTTTTTCACTTCTGAGAATGATTTGAAAATAGTTTAAAAAGTCTATCTCATGATTCTCCAACATTAGTTTTAGAGCACTCGGATGTTTTGCCTTGTTTTCTATAGGAACATTTAAGGCTAGCACACACATGTCCATCAACAAACATCCTAATAATGTTATTAAAAAAAATACTTCAATCCTTGTAGTTATATAACTCTATATTTTTTTATACTAACAAGCTTTATAACTATTATAAATAATAGCAACATTAAATAACATGACATTCTTTATATATATAAAAAAAACAAAAAAACAAATTCAACCATTTGAACATGAACAAAGAAGATATTATATTTTTAACATGAAAATAAAGTCAATGACTTCATTGCAGAAGAATGTACTTCATCTGCCTCATAATAAATGTCGTTTAAGATTTTTACACATATATTAAGATTTAGGTAGGGCGTAATTTTTCTTTATTTGAAATATGATTTTTCCCGTTTAATGGATAACTATTTATTACCAATAGGAAAGTCTTTTTACTCTTAAATTGCAAATTAAGGTGATTCAGTTTGCATCAATCAAAACCATAAATTTTTTACACAATAGAATTATATATATATATATATATATATATATATATATATATATAATTAATAAAATATATTTTTTATATTTTAGTCTATGATCTAAACGAGTAGCACATACACTCTAGTACATGTTCCTTGGCGCAAGTTATAATAATAATTTAGAAGTTTTGGATATACTAATCATTGAAGTGTAGTATAAAAAAAAAATTAAATTGACATTGAAAATTGTAAATAACATTTATTTTAAAAAAAACTTTTATTTTTACTAAAATAACACTCATTTTAAAATGAAGTGAGTATAAAGTAACTGAAAATTTTCTTTTATTGCAAACGTCATTCAAAGAAGAGGGGAATATAAAAGTGAAAATAATTTTTAAGAAATAGATATGATTCTATATGATATGAAAAGTACTACGATATCCATGACATTCATGTATTGGGCTCAAAAATATTATTTTCTCATAAAATAATGGTAGAATTTCTTTGAAGCACATGAATTACAGGCGGCTACCCATAATATTATGGTTTGGATGTTTCTTAATATAGAAACGGATAAGGATTTCGTTAGAGTGAGGAAAATTGGTTTTCATACCCCCCAATTATTGTTGTACACCCACATTTTAAAAATTTTTGAGTGAAATTACCAAAATATCCCTAAAAATTTAGTAAAATTCAGAAAAATTCCTCGTACCCCCTCATTCTGAAATTTCCGGAAAAAGTGAGTGTTGATTTTTTAAGTTTTTTCCCGGAAATTTCAAATTCATTGAAATTTCCGGTACACAAAATACGTACCGGAAATTTCGTTTTTGAAATTTCCGGGAATTGTTCCGGAAATTTGAAAAATCCGGTAGTTTACTTTCAATACCGGAAATTTCAACGAAATTTCCGGTACGTATTTTATACACCGAAAATTTGAAATTTCTGGGAATTTCACCGGAAATTTCAATGTCACTGAAATTTTCGGTAGTTGAGTTTTTAATTTTTTTTTTTTAATATTTTGCTATTTTTTATCTACTGTTTGATTAATTTTTTTCATTCTATTGTTTACAGTGAGGACCAGAGGAGCTAAAATCAGCGGTGAACATTCTAGAGTTCGGCCGCCTACACAGTCAAATAGGAGAGCGGCAGTTGAGAAACGTAGAAGGCGAAATGAAGAAATAGATGTTCACCAGCAGGATCAGCAGCAGCAGGATCATCATCAGCAGGATCATCATCAGCATGATTATATTGATGATCAGCATCAGGATGATTATATTGATGATCAGCAGCAGGAGCAGCAGGAGCAGCAGGATCAGGAGCAGGAGCTGCTTGATGCTCCATTATTTCCTGGTGGTCCGTACGATTTATCTGTCCTGAAGAATTATGAGGACCACATAGCTGTAAAAATCTGGAATGGGGAGGTTAGTTAATAATATTTATTATTTTAATTATTTATTATTTTAATTATTTATTATTTTAATTATTTATTATTATAATTATTTGTTATTATAATTATTTATTATTTTATTTATTTATTTATTTATTTTAATATATTTGTAGTATAATTTGTTATATTTAAGTTTTATATTCATCATTTAAATTTTAATTTATTGTGTGTTTGTTATTTATTGTAATTAAACAGGATAGGCGTGCCCTTAAAGTGGTCTCAAATGGCAAGAAGCAGGCCAAATTTATTGACATTAGAGTTGTATTACTTGCGGAGATTGATCATTGGATTACTATATCTGGACTACGTCCTCTTCAGCGATGTAGTCTGAGTATGATTGACGGTAATCTAATATCAGCTTTTGCCGAGAGATGGCACGCAGAGACGAGCTCATTTCACCTGCCACTTGGTGAGATGACTATCACTCTGGACGATGTCAGGGGTCTACTCAGCATCCCATGTTGTGGTGAGTTCTTCACCCCTCCAGCTAATTTCACTGAAGACCTGACGATTACTGCTGCCGTTGAATTACTAGGAGTTACTGTTGATGAAGCAGTGGCAGAGACCTGGATTAACAGAGGTCCATCGTACAGCTTTGAGTGGTTGAAGTCGGTATTTTTTACACAGCTGCGTGATGGACGATACGATTGTGCAGCCAGGGCATACCTACTACATTTAGTACCCGTTGCTAGTGGAGGTAATGGACATGTTGGTGGAGGTAATGGACATGTTGCTTTCGATTTAACCTGAACCCAATGACTGTCATTAACAAAACCAATGCTGATAATACGATCACGTGATAGGTCTCCACTGTGTGCACCCGTCAATGTGAAAAAAGTCAAACAAAAACTTTTTGCCAATGTCACAAGAACGAGATTATATTTTGTTGCTATCACGTAACCCATATCTGGAATGTTCAGCCACTTTTCCATTGGTTGGTTTCCCAGTTCATATACAAGTAAAGAATCAGTCACTTCTTGCAAACGTTCCTTGAATAACGCAAGATATAAATCAGGTTTGGACTTAATCTCTAAATACAATTGTCGACGCACAATGCTCCAAGATTCTTCACTATGGCCAAGTAAAGCAGCAATAGCACGATATCCACAATTTCCATCTGCTTTAACATTAACTACGTCTACAATATATGGATGAATTAGAGCAGGAAACTCGTCCTTCTAACATGAGGGACTTGTTTGGATGATTGGGAGACTTGTTTGGATGCTTGGGAGACTTGTTTGGATGCTTGGGAGACTTGTTTGGATGTTTGGGAGACTTGTTTGGATGCTTGCTGGGAGACTTGTTGGGATGCATCAACATGTTCAAAAAATGAAGGGTCGCGATATACATCAAATCCATTCGGCTTATTGCCTTTTTCCTTCTTCACACCACCTTTTGTTTTGATCTTAGATGGTGGGGCACACATTGATGTTGTTTCTGGATATGCAACTTCACGCAACTTGCTCTTCAATGCCCTTCTTCCAACAACATTAAGTGTTTTCCATATTTTCCAAATAACATTCATCTCACATGTAATGTCCAACTCCGAATCCTTTTCCAACTGTTCTTCCTCTTTATCAGCATTCATGGTTAATTTCCTCCATTGTATATGAATAGCTTCCAATGGAATTGGAACACCTTTCAACTTGTACCGTGCCAACTCACATGCACATGGTAATCCATGAGTGTTTCTAAGTGTACAACCACATGCAGCTTTGTCGTTACTGACATACCTGACTCTCTTGTACTCATGATCAATATCAGCTAAAGCGTTCTTCGATACAACCCAATTCAAATTCTCAAAGAATGGATTGTTGTGTATATGCTCTCTGCGACCCTTACTTGTCTCAAATGAACCTTTGATCTTAATAATTTGGTACTTCAACATGTCATGCATACCAGACCACGCCTTACAGAAATCTCCTTTACTATGTTCCAAAAATTTCTTCAACGACCAATGAGCAGACTTAACCCTAATATTCAAACATAAACAAAATTTTATATAAGTATAAATATAACAAAAAATCATACATGTTTAATCATATATAAACAAAAATAATCATATATAAGTATAAATATAACAAAAAAATAAAGTTTTAATGACGTACCTATTAGTTGTAGTATTTCCTAGATGCAATACTCGATTGGTCCATGCTTGAACAAATCTTTCCTTGTGAGGATTCAACCATGTGTCTTTGACGTAGTCAAAGAAAATAATATTATTGACACATGCTTGCTCAAACATTTGCAACATTTCCTCATACTCCTTCTCTTCAGAACAATAAACAATTTTCTTCCACACCTCAAGAATGGGTTCCTGCATATCTTTCTTCAGTATATATTGTTTGCATTTGGCTCCAACATTTTTATTGATATGAAGTTGACAAAGTAAATTTGTTGAAGATGGAAATACAACTTCAATTGCATTCATCAAAGCAAGTTCTCTATCAGTGACAATCACCTAAGGAAATGGAGTGTTTGCAAGAAACAACTGTTTTAACTTCTCCAATGTCCAACAGAAGTTTTCTTGACGCTCACTGTCCATATATGCAAATGCAACATTGAATGTCAACCCAGTTGAAGTTACACCAACAATTTCAAACAATGGTAACCTATACTTGTTGGTTTTGTAGGTGCTATCCATGATCAATACAAAATGGAACATGTTCAACAAAGTTATGGAATCTGGATGCGTCCAAAACATGTCCCTCACAACGTTGGAGTCTCCATGAGTCCTAGTCCAACAGGCATACTTCTCAGCTTCAAGTAACTTCAACAGATGTTGCATATCAGTTCTAGGTCCTTTCAAATTCTTTCTGTATGTGCTTCGACAGTTATAAATTTGAGAGATACTGGTCACATTCTCCTTATCTCGATCCCTCAAAGATGACAAGATATGCCTCGGTGCAACGTGATACTTTGTCAGCTCGTCAACATGATTCTTATCTTCATCGTTTAAGCGCCCCACAAATGCATTATTCTCAAAAGTAGCTACTAACTCATGGTTGTGAAGTCCACACACTAAACTAATAATCCATCCCTCAGCCTCAGCATTTTTCAATGGTCTCGATCGAATTTTAAACGGACAACCACACCTTTTTGTTGAAGTATCTGACTCACTTTTATTTGACTGATATTTTCCACCTCTATCACAACCAAGAATTAATTTAGATTTCCTTCCTCTCTTTCCTGTCTCTACGTCGGATCGAGTTATGATAACAGCTACTCGATTTTGACGGCCAACCTCTCTTGCCCATGATATGACAGCTTCCCGTGATTCAAAAATTTGATCGGTTGTGAATGCTTCAGTCAAATCTATACACACTGGTTGTCTTTTTTTCATACCTATGTCAACAACAAAAAAATCAAAATTTAACCCAAAAAAAAAAAATCAAAATGACTACCGGATATTTGAAATTTCCGGTAAAGGAAATTAACTACCGGAAATTTCACAAGTTTTGAAATTTCCGGTAGTTACATTTTAACTACCGGATTTTTGGGGGGAAAAAATACATACCGGAAATTTTGGGAGTGGATGAAATTTTGGGAGTAAATTGTTTTTACCTTTTAATGAATGGTGAATTGTGTGGACAATTTTGGGTTTTTATCAATTTGGGGGATACAACCACAAATGGGGAGTACTAAAACCAATTTTCTAGAGTGAGAAGATCTTTGACCAAAAATTAAAAACCTCTTTTGTTGTTTTTGCACCTTAGTCTTTTAAAAAAATAAAAACGGAGTTTTCGTTTTGTTACTTAATGGAAATGGCAACTAATTATTTTTTTACTATGGGTTTTATTTTGGTTATAACTTGGATTTTATTTTATAATCACTTGTAACTTTTTTTTAAGAATAATCGCTTATAACTTGTCATAAAACACTTGAAATTTTAAAATTAATTTTTCAATCGCTAACAAAAACTGGTGTTCTTTTTTTTTTCTGACAGAAAATACTTGGTGTTCTTGTATGTGTATTAGTGGATACAAAACTAAAAAGGTAGCTATATGGACAATATTGACATTTTATTCTTTTAGACTTTAGCTTTATCTTATTTAATATTTTTTTAAAACAATAATTATTTAATTCTTTTATTTTAACTAGAGAATATCCTCCATTATGTTTTTTTAAATTTAATCTATATCATTGTTTAAATTATAAAGAAAACTCCAAATTAACTAAGAAACAATTTCTAATTTGGTTAGATTTTTTTCGGATAAATTTACCTTTTACAATTCAATATTTTTTATTTTATCCTTTCATATTTCACTTTAAAAAAACAATCTCATTTTTTTCACAGGCAGAAAATAATAGGTTTTTTTTTTACATATCAATACTAATAATTAATTGTTAAACACATACGTTGAATCCCTAGTTTCTCCCTCCAACTCCTCTAAACCGCCAAATTACTTTATTGCTCCTTCAGCATCTAGTGTGCCACATTAAATGAGATTAACTGTGCCACATTATTTTCAAGTAACTCATTTATTTTTTACTGAATTCAACATGAGTTCACTAAATAGGGTACCACAAACAAAACTATATTAGGTCCCACAACTTTAATTTATACATTAATATTTTAATTATATTTAATTTTATTACAACTGAAAATATTAATTTAAATATTTCAATTAATATTATTATACATTATTTTAATTTAAATTTAAAATAAAATTGAACTTAAAATTTTTATAACAATAACAAAAATTAAATGTTAAAATACATGACATAAATAATTAAAAATAATAAAAGTAAATAATAATAGGGTAACGGTCATAAATTTATTATTATTAATAAAATAATAAAAAGAGGTAATATAAATTTATTATTAATAATAAATTAATAAAAAAAAGTAACGGCTATATGAAAGTACCGTTCAGAGAACTGTGATTACAGTTTGACACAACTCCAACGGAGAACTCCCAAAAAAACTCACTTTAAACTCACTTTTACGTCACTCCACGCTGGCAGACGAACTTATTTTACTCTCATTGGAGATACTGTCAACACCATCGCTTAAAATTTTATTATTGATTATAACTAATCATATATGTAAAAATCTTAACATATTATTACGCTATAAACACCCTTTAGTAAACAAAAAAAAAAAGATATTTAAAAGACTTCCTAAAAAGGGGTGATTAAAAACAATAATTTCGTAGATATATATAATATTAATTAAAAAGTACCAATCCTAAAAAAAGTTCTACATATCTTAGGAGTTTTTGTTTTTTTATAGAATCTTTCGAGTTAAATTATTGTTATTTATATTTCAAAGACTAAATTTATATCAATTTAATAATTTCATAGATTACAAAAAATTCACGATTTTATAAAAAACAATTAATGTACGACATTTTTTATTTCATGATGCAAACCATTGTGTTTGTGTTGCTAACAAATTATATTTTATTTTGAATAAACTGCTTAATTTACAAACAGTTTTGTAAATTTAAGTGTTTATTCAAATTTACTGAAAAAAATAAGACTAACATAACTATTAGTGCAAATTTTGAAAGAAAAAATTCATACCAAACACTTTTATATATGAGCACAACTATTTTTGTTAACTTTAATAGTTTAATTTAGTAGAAAAAATACATACATCAAATTTTACATATTACACATTTAAAATTCGATCTCTGCTAATGTTATTGGAAGAAAATTAATATAAATTTGTTCAATGAACTATAACATTTTTTTTATCTTAAATGAGAGCACCATCCCCTTACCATAAATTTTACTTCTACAAGAATAAATTTGTGGCAACATATGAGCAAAACTTATATGTATCAATTGCATAAGATTTAAATGCAAATTTTTAGCTGATTTGCTTCCCCTTTAAAATAAACAATGCGAAAGAGCAAAATCAACAATTAAAATTCAAATAATTGTATTTTATTATAGATTTAAATATTTAAAAAAGAACAAAACCATTTAATAAGTTTAGTTGATAGCACAAGACTTTCTAACAAATTTACAACAACAAAAAAGTTAAAAGAGTAAAAAAAAAACATTATTTTCAATCGATTATCAATTTATTATTATTTTCAATCGATTATAAAATAATTAGATTGCCAACCTTATTGATTTAAGCCAAAAGATTTTATATTCCACGAATATCACCATTAATAAAATAATATATTTTTGTTAAAAGATTACAATAATTAATGAATGATTTTATAAAAATATAAAACTAACATACAACACTTTTATCTCATGATGCAGACGATTGTTCTTCTACTTTCACTTTATTTTGAATGGATTGTTTAATTTATGGTTATAACCAATCAAAATAAAGTTTAAAAGAATAAAATGTCAAACTGTCGATGCATTTTTCTAGTTTTTTTAACCACAAACACTCATATAAAAAACACTAAAGTTTTCTGTAATTTAAAAATAAATTTAAAATTTATAAGCGCTTTTTTAACTAGTTACAAGCGATTAAACCCAAGTGATAAGCAAAATAAAACTAAAAACAAAAAAATAAGTTTCAATTTCCATCGAGTTGCATCAAGTAATAAAACAAAAACTCTCTTTTTGTTGATAAAAGACTATTAATATGCTAGAGAGACATCTAAAGAGGTTTTTCATTTTTGGTGAGTGATCTTCTCACGCTAAGCGCAAAACACAACTTATCGGTTTTCAAATGACGAAACATCCAAACCGTGACACAATCTGTAGCTGCTTGTAATTCATGTGCTTCAAAGAAATTCTTCCATCCTCCCGTGAGAACATAATATTTTTTAGCCCAAATCTTGAATGTCATGGAGAACATAGTACCTTGCATATCATAGACAGTGACATCTATTCCTTTTTCAATGTCTTCACCTTCTCTCAACAAAGGCAAGAAATATGTTTCTGCATGTTTCTTGCTCAACAACAATCTATTCTGATTCTTCTCCAAATCACTTTTTTGAAGGTTCTTCTCAAAAGGCATACTACATCCAATAATATTATCGATTGATAGACCTTGAATTGACGGTATATTTGGAGGGTGATATTCATTAATTTCCATAGCAAAATTGTAGTTATCTTGAAGGTGTATGGATCCCTGAATTGTCGTTATATCTGGACGGTGGTATTCGTTCTCCATCATAACATTGTTGTTGCTATCTAGAGGGTGTACGGATACCCTGTTATCACCGTACGATGCAACAACCGTAGAGGATCCAATTGATTTATCTGAAGGGTGTATGGATTTCCTACTATAGTTGCACAATGCAAACAATCTAATTCTTTTATATTGAGGGCTTATGGTTTCCCTACTATAGCTGCATGATGCAATATATGTAGATAATCCGATTCTTATATCTGGAGGGTGGTATTCATCTTTCATAGCAACATTAGAATTAATTTTTGATGAACAAACTTTGTTACTATATGTTTCTTCACAAATCTTTTTGCCCTTTAAAACTACTTTCATATTCTTCTTCTTTTGGAATGGCGTTTGCAATAAAAGAAGAGCTTTAGCCACTTCATATTCTTCATTGGTGAAGTCGAAGTCATTGACTTCTATTTTCATCTTGGAAATATAACAACTGCTTTGTTTCATGTTTTGATGATTGAATGTGGTGTTATGTAATGTTTTAATTATATAGAGTCGTAATATTTAATAGCACAAAAAAGATACGGTTATAAAACTATTAAAATTTGTTTTGAATTTAAATTTTTGCAACAAGATTCGTCAAAAAATAAAACAAAAAGATAATTTTTTATTACAATCTTTTGCCAAAATAGTCATATAGCTTATTAATATAAAAAGAATGAGTCGGACTAAAAAAAATAAAATTATAGAACTAGTAAATTTAGTTTGAATAAACTCTCATCAAAATAACTTATGATATTTTGCATAAAAATTGAGATAATTGTAACAAATCTTAAAAGATTTCCATAACAAAAGAAAATATATAATTTAAAAGATTTCATAAAAAATTATAATTTGAATGATTTATTTTTTGTTAATATATATAGTACAATATTAATTAATGCAAATAATTAGTTGAATAGTCTCGTATCATATCGAAAAAGTGTC
>JBBPBQ010000001.1:5756891-5767389 GCA_037974755.1 Cicer yamashitae | reverse complement strand
TATTGTATTTTCTTAATGATTTAAATACTTAAAAAAGGACAACTCTATCATTTAATAAGTTTAATTTTTTGTTTACAATAATTTAATAAGTTTAGTTGATAGCGCAAGACTCCTAATAATAAAATTAGATTTTATGTTAAAAATTTGAATTCATATTTTTTATTTTTTAATAAAAAATTTATTTTTAAATATTTTTGATCAACTAGTTTTTTGCTTTAAAGATTACAAAATTAAAAAAAAAATACCGTTGTGATAAAATCATATATATATTTTTAAAGATTAATTATTAATATTTTATTTTTAATTTAATATCAAATTCTTTATTTTCATTTATATTATATTTTATCATATTTAAATTTTTAAATTTCAAAGTGTAACATTAAATTATTTTTTATCCTATTCCACTTGTTTTTAACATAACTCAAATTCTTGACAACGATTTTGATTAGAGATACATACATGATTAGCTTAACTTATCATATCATGTAATCTTATCAAACACTAAATGAGAGATTATATGATATAGTTATCTGATTTTGTCTTTGATCATGTGCACCAAACGGGTTCCAAGGGACGTTGCACACAAGAGGACTACCAAGTCATTGAAGAGTTACTTCTCACAATTTAACAATGCTACGATCGTGGTCGAGTCAAATGAGAACATTTTTCGTGACGGCTTTCAAAAAAGGATTGAGATTGAGAACTTTTAGTGAAGCCTTCATCGTTATGAAGGTGAGAACAATGAACAAAAGCAGATGATGACATAAAAACACATTGAAGTAGAAAATGTGTCGCGATAGATAGGAACAAAGGATGCTTGAGATAGGGAGAGACATCAAAGAGGGCGACGTTGAAGTGGAAATAATAGTCATGAGAAATAGAGTTTGAATTATGTCCCTTTTAAAAATTTATACTAAAGATAAAATGTTCTCAAGATAAAGTTTGATGATGTACAATAGTTAGTAGGTAAAGCTTTGTGAAGTTCAGAACCTATTAAAGTATTAAGTATAAAGCAATTTATGTTTACTCATGAAGTGCTAAATGTGTGTAATTGAGAATTAATTCTTAAAGCTAAGATAAGAGATATAGATATTAACACAAAAGAAGTATCCTTGTTCACCCATTGTGAGCTACTTCAACCTACACATTTGTAATATTTTCGCTACGATGCTTGACAAAATCATAAACTGCTACACCTTTAACTTCTTAGTCACTTGGACTATACAACATGTATGTTTTTAGCCTCAACAGACTTACAACAATATTTTTTGAAACTTAATCGATTGAAACAAATTACAATCACTTTGTACTCTTTAAAGAAGGTTGAGAATGTTTACAAGTGTATGGTTTTTTTTTATTTGACATGATGAGACTTATTTGGATAAGACTCACTCAATGAAGGTTTATCCAAGAATCTAATAAGGAACTTGTGAGTGTTTAAAAATTGAAGAGTTATTTGATTGAAGAGCACTTAGAAAAGTGAATTATAATTCAATGCAAACTCTTAATTTTCAATATTCTAAAGTCTCTTATAATTATAGGAGTGTGAGGACTTCATTTTCTGTTATAAGAAATAAATGACTATTTGACACGCTCCCCAATGCAAGACAACCATTTGAACTCTATCGACTTTAGAATGTTATGACTTGCTTTTATTTATGTGTATAAGACATTGGAGGGAACATTACGAACTATCAAAACCTAATGATCTACATGAAGATTGATATTTTGATTCTTTTATGGATGATATAGAAACTCCTTATTTGGCTTGAGCGTATCTGAACTGTGTAAAATGTCGAAGAACCATTTGCTTTGACATTTAATATAAGTCATTCTTAATGAGACATGATAATTTTCCTTTAGAATTTATTTCAACATTCTTATGATGTTTGACAAAGAATATATTGGTTGATTTGAATAAAATCATTCCATTTGATAGTATTCATAAATAAATGCGCAAGTATATTATTGATTCATATGGGAATTCAACTCTTGATTTTCATTGATCAAGATTTGATATGAAACCGTAGACATGCATCTGATGATTATGACAACACTTGCGTTATTTTATTTCACTGAAAAATAAATTAGATAATAATGTGAATCAAAATCTTTTATCATTAATCATTAAATTTTCTTATCTTTAAAACATCATTAGGGATTTTGTCACAACAAACGTGAGAGATCTTTAAAAAGGATAGATAGAGAGTACTAAATAGAATCAAATTACTAAAGGAAGGCAGAAAACCTAAGCGGTGTCTCTATGAATAGAACCAGAGTACTTCCTTAAATATATAAGCTCGTCTTTTCTATGTGTGAATCATGCTTATGTTCTGCTTTATTTTCTCTGAAACTTTGTAACTTTATCTTATTTAATATTTTTTGAAAAAATAATTATTTAATTCTTTTATTTTAACTAGAGAATTTCCTCCATCATTTAAAAAAAAAAATTAATACATATCATTGTTTAAACTATAAAGGAAACTCCAAACTTAACTAACAAACCATTTCTAATTGGTTATATTTTTTGGGACAAATTTACCCTTCGCAATTTAATATACTTTATTTAATCCTTTCATATTTCACTTCGAAAAAAAACTTCTTATTTTTTTCACAATCAATCCAAATGTTTGACAGGTGGAAATTAATAGGTTTCTTTTTTTTTTTTTTAACATATCAATACTAATAATTAATTGTTAGTTTTTTTTAAACACTTAAGTTGAATCTCAACATTCTCACTCCAACTCCTCTATATTACTAAATTACCTTATTACTCCCTTAGCCAACCTCATCACTTAAAGTGTTCCATTTGTATTTGGAGAAATGTGATATCTTAAATAACTCGTAAAAGCTTCTTTTTCATTTGAAAGTGTTTTTATTTATCTGCTGCAAATTTTTATAAAAATATGGTATTAATTATTATATACATTATTTTGCAGTTTAGGGTGTCACATATCTCACTATTCAAAGTGACAATAGGAGTAAGATCAATAACATGTATCGCTGTGTATACACCTCACTCTCTCAACAAGTGTTCGATTCATCCTCTTAGTTAAACCATTAAACTGAGGAGTTTTACGAGGAGTCTTTTCATGTGCTATATCATGTTCTTTGCAATAGACATCAAATGGTCCACAATACTCAACATCGTTGACAGTACAAACATGGTTCAGCTTCTTGTTTGTTTGCCTCTCAACCAAAGCGTGAAATTGTTTGAACTTCTCCAACACTTGGTCTTTTGTTTTCAAAGCATAAACCCATATTTTCTTGGAACAGACATCAATAAAAGTAACAAAATAAAGTGCACCACTAAAATATGTTACCTTTAAAGGGCCACAAACATCATAATGCACCAATTGAAGCAACTTTGACTTCCTATACGGAAAATTCCTTTTTAAGGATACTCTAGTTTGTTTACCAACAATGCAGTGAGAACATTTCTCCAAATCTACATTCTTCAATTCTAGAAGCACATCCTTTTTGGCTAAATTAAACCATTTTTCACTGATATGACTAAGCCTTCGGTGCCACAAAGATGCTTCCATATCCACGGCTTACCAATCAAAGCTTTTGTCAAATACAGTTTACTAATTTTCTCCCTCTAGAAACAACCAAGTTACCTTTGTTGAGTTTCCACTTTCCAAAAGCAAAACAATTATCAAAACCACTATCATCAAGCATATGAATAGAGATCAAATTAAAGCGAACATATGAAGCATATTTGACTCCTTTAAGCAACAATTGCATTTTGTGTTGGTTTGCAAGCATACAACACCAATTACCTTAGATACACCATCATTACCCATCTTCAAAACTCCAAAGTCACTTGAAGTATAAGATGTGAAGAACTCTTTCCTCGGTGTAACATGTAATGTAGCACCTCTATAAATTATCTACTTGCTCTCATCAGATACAAGATTAATTGACTCATAGTCACGAAGAATAACAAGATCATCACTAGTAGCAGTAGTAACATGGTCATCATCAATATCATCATCACGACCTGTTTGTTTCTTCTTCCCCTTATTGCCTTTATTCTCCTTTTTCCACAGAAAACAATTATTATGTATGTGCCATGTTCTATGACAATAATGACACTCCACATTTTTGTATCTAGACTTGGACTTGCTTTTGATATTTTCTCTACCACCATTCGGTTCTTTTTTTCTGACTTCTCCCCCTATTTTCTGTGACGAGAACTTCAAATTGAGATGAAGAAACCTGTTCCTTCCTTCTCATCTCCTCATTCAAAAAAACCACCCTTCGTCGTTTCCAAAAAAACAACACCTTTTGGAGTTGAACTCGTTATAGAAACCCGAAATGTCTCGCAAGAATCTGGTAAAGATAACAATAGAAATAGTCACAAGAGCTCATCGTCAAACTTGATACCCATTCCTGACATTTGATCAAGGTGAAGTAGCAATGTCAAGTTACAAGGAAGGGAGGTTTGAATTGTAATCTTGCCTAATTAAAATTTCCTGTTAAAAACTTAAGAAAAAAACAACTCAAGAATGATCTTGGTTATAAAAACAAAAACGGAGAACGTTCTTGGTTCTGAAACAGAAAACGGAGAACGTTCTTGATTAGTTAAAATCGCAGTTTTTAGTTTCTCTATTTAACTTGATAATAAAAGATAACTGAATGTAAATAGAGATAAGGAGGAGATACCACACAAAGATATATCCTGTTTCACCCAACTCAGGCTACGTCCAGTCCTCACAACTGTGAGATTTTCACTAAGTGTTCAAAAAATGGAGAACAATCTTTTGGTTACACAATTAAAGATCAACCTTGATATGTAACTACACTTTCTTTCCACCCAGAAAGGATTCAATCAAGTCACCTAACTAATCTGCTAGGATTTTACAGTTAACTCTTTTAATCACACTCAAACTATAAACAATCCTTATAGTTATGAGTTTATACAATAATGATTTAAAAGGTTTGGTTGAATTTGATTATGCTCAACTCTTGTTTGAGAATAGATTCAGAACAAAAAGAACTCAGTAGAATAAACCGGGGAGTATGTAATGGTTTCAGCCTGATTTCTTTTGTGAATGAGATAGCTTCAAGAATGCAAGTGAATATGATTTAGTGAGAAAACTTGGTACTTGAAGATCTGATTTAAGCTTGCGAAATTGCCTTCCTTTTATAGATGATTTGAGCATTTAATTCTGGTCAGAAAGAGCTGTTGGTAGTGCTCTGTTTTCTTCTAACTAAAGCAACCTTTCTGTTGAAAAAATAAACCATTCATGTGACAGTTTTGGGCCTTGCTTGACTGGGCTGCTTTGCTCAATTTCAAACAGATTTCCTGCGTGGTTAATGACCCATTAAGTTTCTAAAATACTTGATGATAATTGGGCTTTGATCTGGACACTTGATTTGATCCAAAACTGTTTGGAAATGAGTGAATAATTTCTGCAGAACTGAGAAGTTTGTCTTTGCAAAAAGACGAAGATTGTTCTTCTTAAAAAAACGGAGAACGTTGATTAAAAGTGGAGATTGATGATCAATCTGATCTGATAGTTTTCTGGACAATCTGAGGACTTGTAATCAATCTCGAAGTTCAGTCTTGGTTCAACTTTCTTGACAGTTCCAGACTAGAGAAAGTTACAATCCGTTTTTAACATGCCTTGATTCATGATGATTCATCTTAGTGATTCGAGAACCGTTTTAAGTAATAATGATTCCTATTTGTTCCTTGCCATATGGTGATGAAATTGGTACAAAGAATTAAAGCAGAATCATTGTTAAAGTGATGGAGAAAGATTGGTGAAATGGCTGCGACAATCAATCTTGATTCTGCAGAACATTCTCTGTTTTGTACAACTTATGATCAAGAATGTTCTGTTTTGGCTTTTCATCTGATTTCTTTGTTTTGCTTGGTTCCTATTTTTAATAAAAACACTCAAGAGCACAGATTAAATTAACATAACATTTAGAATCATAATTAACATTCTTAATTAACCTTTGTTTATTTTCATCAAAACTTAATTTGAGAGTTTGTCTTAACACAAGGAACCCCTGAAATTCACTCAAATGGTTTGAAATTGAAGTCCCCTCCTTATACTTCAAACTTATGAAAATATTCAACAAGAACAATTTATTATTCCCTAATTTAGAGGAAAACAAATTATGTATCTTATCCCACATAGTTTTTGCATTTATCTCATTAGCAATATGATTATGAAAATTATCTTCTACATATTTCCTAACAAAACCACATACCTGTTTATGTTCAAAATCTCATTCTTCCGTTGATTTACCATTCAACCTTTTAGAACCAAAAATAGGAAGCTGCATTTTCTTCACAAATAAAAAATCTTTCATCTTGCCCTTCCATAAATGGTAATTAGTACCATTCAAGCATACCATCTTTATATTTGTATTTGCATCCATCCTTCAAGAAAATCAAATAGCCCTTTAACCAAGAGCTCTTATGCCACTCTAATGGGAATAAACATAGAAACACGATAACAAACAATACACAACGGATATAAAATTCTTCCAACTTGCAAGAACCCGTGAGGAGCAACAACAAATATATAACAACAAAATTGATCAAATAAAAACGCGTAAAGAACACTGATATTTTAACGTGGGAAACCCCTCAATGCAAGAGTAAAAACCACGAGTCATCGAGACCAAAGAAATAGCTCAACTATAATCAAATAAAGGTACAAGAGAGTCTCAAAGTGATGCACAAGTTGTGCCTACAACCAGTCAAAATAACAAAGCACTAAAGCTTACAAATGAAAAACATCCCAAAAACATGTTGTTGTGCGAGCACTATTCCTCCCTCTCCAGACGTCTTTTCGCCAATCCAACCGTTGAAAACAAAGACCTGTATGTTGCGAACCAGCTGCACAAAATTTGTGGCAACAATGAAGGGGAAGGAGATCAGCTAAAAATTTGCGTTTAAATTTTATGCAATTGATACATTTAAGTTTTGCTCATATGTTGCCACAAATTTTTTATTTTAGAAGTAAAAATTTAAGGTAAGGGGATGATGTTCCCGTTTAAGGTAAGTAAAATGTTATCATCCATTAAACGGATTTATATTTGTCTTTCTCCAAGAGCATTAGCTGAGATCAAACTTCAAACGTACAACATGTTAAATTCAATGTATGTCTTTTGTCACTAGATTAAACTATTAGAGTTAACAAAAATAGTTTTGTTCATATATAAAAGTGTTTGTTATGGATTTTTTTCTTTCAAAATTTGCACTAATAGTTGTATTAGTCTAATTCTTTTTCGGTAAATTTAAATAACCACTTAAATTTACAAGACTTTTTGTAAATTAAGTAGTTTATTCAACATAAAGTGAAATTATAATTTGTCAGCAACACAAACACAATGGTCCTGAAATAGAAAGTGTTGTACATTAATTTTTTTATTAAATAGTAAGTTAGTTATTGTAATCTATGAAATTATGAAATTGATATCAATTTAGTTTTTGAAATATAAATAACAATTATTTAACTTGAAAGATGCTATAAAAAAAATTAATATTATATATATCCACAACAAATAATTGTTTTCAATTATCCCTTTTTTAGGAAGTCTTTTAAAATATCTTTTTCTTTTTATACTAAAGGGTCCTTATAGCATAATAATACGTTGGATACAATTAAGATTGTCAATAAACACGTGTAGTTTAGCAAGAGATGTGGTCGCCCCAGCTAGAGTATGAGATGTCTTATTTGCTTGTCTACAAAATAAACTCAATATGAGAGAAAAATAAAAGTTTACACTCTTCAACAATTGCACTAAACTTTGAAACATTACTTAGAGCCATGAAAAAAATTGACAACCCTTCTAGAATCAATTTCGAAGTCAACAGGACCAAGGAAGGAGGTTGGTTGCTGCACCAAATATGGGGCCGAAATCAGTGGTCTGCCAAATCTAGACAGCATGCGCGCACAAAAAAAAAAAACAAATGTTTACAATCTTCTTCAATACCTACACAAAAAACAAATGTCATCAAAGTCGGGTTCAACAAGCCAAGTATTGTCAAATTTGAATTTTGTATTATGACGACGGTTCGACTATTACAAACTCGGGTAGTGATCAAAGGCCAGCTAAATTTTCAACAATCGCTAAATTTTGTATCATTTATTTTGCTATTAACCATAAAATATAGCTTGATCGTGAGACCTTAATGTACATTAAAACACTATCTTTAAAGAATCTATAGTTAAAGTATTGTTGTTCATTAGAACGACAATAATACATCGAGAATATTATGTAAGTAGACTGGTGACCACATCTCATCAATCACGGATATGAGATATCAAGTCGACACATAGGTAGAAATATTATGAGTAATTCTTATACTGAATTGGTCTGCCATGAGAATGGTACATAAATGTTGTGTAAGTGTCTTTAGCGATTCTCATGCGACCATAGTGAGTAGTCCTTCAACTTTAAGTCACTATTATCTCTTCACGAGGAGTTGTAGTGTTTAAGACCATTAAACGTTGTTTGTAACAAGACGGTCATAAGGTGGTTATTGGACCTGCAATAAACCATGTGGAGGAGTGTGAATGATGTAGATATGATTCATCCCTTCTACATAATAGGAGTTATATCTTGAGCCTATTGATTGAGTGAGATCGTGGAAATGCATGGCCATGCTAGAATGAACCAATATGTGATATTGGGTTTATTGATATTTCCGCATCTACTTTGGATCGACGAATAAATAATTGGACTTTGCAAGTATGACACACATTGTGACTTGTATTCAATTAGACATTTAGACCAAGAGACAATTACTGCACGCTAAATAGTGGTCGCAGTAAGGTTTAAATCATATCACCAATTTTTTCGTGATCTGGGTAGTTATAATGCATTGCTTGATATCAATCATTGTTTATAATATTTTATATTATATAAACTATGTATAATATTTAATATTATTACCATTTAAGTGAAAATTTATAAGGGTCACATGAATAGATGCAACAAATGATTAAATTAAATAAGATTTGATTTAATTAAATGTTAATAATATTAAATATGATTTAATATATTAACATATTTATAATTTATTTAATTGAATATTATTTGATTAAATAAACTGAGAGTTGACAATTAATTGAAGTAAATATGATTTAATTTAATTAATATTTTGTATTTAATTAAAATAATTTAATTAAATATAATTATTTATGACTTATTTTGGGTTGTCTCAACATAAAATTCATTTTATTAACTCATTCTCTATAAATAGAAAAAGAGCACATTCTCCAAGTAATTCTGATTGTCATTGTCCTCACGTAATGGTTACCGCCCTGTTTAGTTTTGTACTCACACATAATGTAGAGACGCCGGTAACCATCAAATTTAAAACACGTTTCAAGAGAGATGTTTGGTGTTAGTGATTTGTATCTTTCTGAATGTTTCAAAAGATAGACACATAAACTTATGTGCGAAATTTTTGTGCTTACATGTTCTTTGGCAATAGAATTTTTCTACTCACGAAAATGAGTAGTTTTAGATCCCTTAGCTTTTATGTCTTGCTTTCTGTAGGAACATTGACTCACATGCAGTGGCTGATCTTGCACAAAATATTAAGGGGAGCTGGGGAGCGACAAATATTAACTAAAATATTATAATTGAAATTCATAAAAGTCATATTGGTTTTGTTAGAGTTTCACACAATTCATACAGAGTCGACAAGTCACACAATTTTCACACGTCACATAATTCACACAAGTTTTTAGAACTTCACACAATTCAATCAAATAAAATATATCCTCTTTATGATTTTCATCTTTATCGAAAACTTTCTTCTTGAAAATGCATTAATTTTCTTATGTATAAACACCGTGTCACTCCTAAAAAGATACACAAATTAATTAAAACAATTCACAATTAACAAATAGTATCACACTATATCATATATCAACGGTTAACCTGTAAAAGTTTGTTAATAGGTAATAGTAGAGTTGCTAACTAAGGTGTTAGAGTTTGTCTGTTCCAGATTAGTTAGTTTATTATTCGATATTAGGTAGTTTATCTATATATAGAGTTTGTATTAATTTTATTATATTTGCATAATTTCTAATATAATTAGCTATTTGTGTTGTGATTTAAGAACAATTGAATAATCTTTTTACATTGAGGTAAAGATAAAAAGATTATTGCTGACAAGAACCTTTGATTTGTCACTGTATTTATAGAAGAAAAAAATATTTAAGTAGAAGAGAAAAAGAGTAAGAATCTAAAAAATACAATAAACATAGTATGGGATCAAGAACAAGCGACGTTGGCAGTTTGTTGCTGCGATGTCAATTCTCGGAGATATTTTAATAATTTATCACTATAATTTAGTAATCTATCATTATTATTTATATAAAAAAAATTGAAAATACAGGAGATCCCGTGGCCTCTGTTCACTCCCGAAAAGATCTGCTGCTGCTCACATGTACAATGTGTCAATAGAGACGTAGAATAAAGGAGGAAAATACGCAAGATAAAAAAAAAAAAAATC
>JBBPBQ010000001.1:5660591-5756565 GCA_037974755.1 Cicer yamashitae | reverse complement strand
AAAAAAAAAAAAAGAAAAAAGTTTTCAATGATAATTTTTTTTTATACTAATAAGTTTTATGACTATTCTATATAACAACAACATTAATTAAATAAAACGACATTTTATATATATATCACATTCAACTAACGAGATATTATATTTTTAACACGAAAATAAAAGTCAACTACTTCACTGCTGTTTTATGACTATTCTATATAACAACAACATTAATTATATATATCACATTCAACCTTTGTAACATGAAACCAATAAGATATTATATTTTTAACATGAAAATAAAAGTCAACTACTTCACTGCTGAGGAATTCATTTTATTTGTCTCTTAATAAATGTCATTTAAGACTTTTATATATATATATATATATATATATATATATATATTAAAAAATGTAATAATTAAAAAAAAAAATATATATATATATATATATAATTTATTTTACCAAATTATCCATATATCAATTGTTAGAACATGTTGTATGGTTAAGAGGAATTGAAATTGAGAAGAAGAGAAAAAAGCATAATGTTCTTGAAAACGAAGATTGATTAAATTGCATTTCACGAATGTTCTTGGTTTTTTCAAATTTATATCAAACAGCTTGCACAGTACTTCTGTATCAAACTTAACTAATTTCTAACTGTATTTTAACCTTCCTAACTAATGACAAATCACTTTTAATTACATTTAACATGCCCCTAATTCAAAGTGAATCAATTGATGTTAATCCAAGATTGTGTTCTCATCTCTTGGAACTTCACCCTCTTCGAGCTTTTAGTTAGGATGTCAGTCTTTTGATCATTGGTACTGCAGTGCTCTAGCTTTATGTTGCCTTTCATCACTTGATCTCTTAGAAAATGAAATCTTGTTTCTATGTGTTTGCTACTTCCATGAACACAGATGTCTTGCTAGATCAATTGATGATTTGTTATCTATCTTCAATTTCACTATATCAGCATTCTTCAGTCCCAATTCTGTCATTAGTTCAGCCAGCCACACAGCTTGACAAGCTCCTATTGATGGATTTTACACTATTATCAATGCAAGTTATAATAATGTTTTTGAAGTTGTGGATATAGTAATAGGGTTGCATAAGAACATTGAAAATTGTAAATGACATTTATTTTAAGACAATTTTTTTTACTAAAAGGACGCTCATTTTGAAAGTGAGTATGAAGTAGCTGAAACTCTTCTTTTATAGCAAACATCATTCCAAGAAGAGGAGAATATAAAAGTGAAAATAGTTTTTAAGGAATAGATGTCATTCCCTATGATATGAAAATTACTGCGATCTCCATAACATTCAAGTTTTGGGCTAAAAAATATTATATTCTCATGGGATGATGGAAGAATTTTTTTGAAAGACATGAATTGCAAGCGGCTATAGATAATGTTATGGTTTAGATGTTTTGTAATTTAAAAACGGATAAGTGTTTTGCGCATAGTATGAGAAGATCGTTGTCCAAAAATTAAAAACCTCTTTTTGATGTTTTTGCACCTTAGTCTTTTATAAAAATAAAAATAAAAAAGGAGTTTTCGTTTTGTTACTTGATGGAAATTGCAACTAATTATTTTTTTACTATGGTTTTATTTTGTTTATAACTTGAATTTTATTTTAGGCTAAATACCACCTGCGGTCCCTTAACTTAATTTCGGTTAACGATTTAATCCTTTATCGTTTTTTTCCCCGATTTGGTCCTTTATGTTTTTAAATAATTTCAATGTTACCCTTTAAGGGGGATTCTGTTAAGAAAAAGTTAAAAAATCCTTCCTCTGGATCATTAGATATGTTCATCAAACCTCTGGGAACGATTGTCACTGATATGAAGTGATGTATATGGAGTATAAATACCCCATAGCTTCATTTTTAACGAATCAATCCTACTGTCAAACTTAAAACAAACTATGAACATTTTTCTGAAATATTTCTAAAACATAAAGAGTAACTTTTTTCTGAAAATGGAGGAGGAATTTTTTAACTTTTTCTTAACGGAACCCCACTTAAAGGGTAACGCTGAAATTATTTAAAAACATAAAGGACCAAATCGGGAAGAAAAAAAAAAGATAAATGACTAAATCGTTAACTGAAATTAAGTTAAGGAACCACGGGTGGTATTTAGCCTTTATTTTATAATCACTTGAAAGTTTTTTTTTAGGGATAATCGGTTATAACTTGTCATAACACACTTAAAAATTTAAAATTTACTTGACCGTTAAAAAATTTGGCGTTCTTTTTTTGACAGAAAATACTTAGTGTTCTTGTATGTGTATTAGTGGATACAAAAATAGAAAGATAACTACATCGACAATTGGTGTGTTTATTTGAGCTTAAATAAAAATGATTTTTAGTTTAAAAAATTTAGAGATTATGTTGTAGAGATTTGTTTAAAAATAATTTTTTTGATTTCCGTTTGTTTACTATCATAAAAATGATTTTTTTTTCTTAAATGATTTTTAATCTATTTGTATACAATTTTATAAAAAGTGATTTTTTAAATTACAAAATTACTATAAAGGACAAGACTTTTCTAAATACAATAATTTCTCGCTCTTTCTCTCTATCATATCTTTCTTTTTCATAACAATTAAAATATTTCAAATTAATTCATTTATTAGACAAATTTCAAAATTGATGAATGTACCTTAAGTACTCATCAAAAAGCAATAAGCAAAAAAAATATTTGTATAAACATATGAATAATGTAAAAATAAAATGATTCAAATAAGCATAGAAACAACAACAACAAAAATATGGGGAGAAATTGAAAAGGAGAAAGAAACTTACTTGATGTTAGAGTCTCATGCAAGGAGAAAAACATTCACCATGAAACTGATGCAGTACGGAGAAAACTCCAGTAAAAATTGATGGATGATAATTTTGAATTTTTCAAAAAGAATAAGGGTAATTAGATTATTTTATCGCATCAGCAAATGTGAGAATATATTATTTTTAACTTTTCATTTTTAGCCAAAAAATGATTTTTTTGACAAAATAGTTTTTCAAAAATTTGAAACAAGCACCATTCAAACAATAAAAAATGATTTTTGATTTTAAAAAAATAGATTTTTTCATGAAAAAATCTAAAACAAACAGCAATATATTAATATTCGCATGTGAAACATATTTGGATTGTCTATGAAAAAAAAATATTTTTTTAAAATAAAATATGAAAGGATAAAATAAAAATTATTGAATTGCGAAGGGTAAATTTGTCCAAAAAAATCTAATCAAATTAGAAAATGCTTGTTAGTTAACTTTGTAGTTACCTTTATAGTTTAAACAATGATATAGATTAAATTTTAAAAAAATAATGGAGGAAATAAAATAAATAAATAAATTATTTTGTCAAAAAAATATTAAATAAAATAAAGTTACAAAACTTCAAACAAAATAAAGTGAAACATAAGCATGATTCACACATACAAAAGACGAGCTCAGATATTGAAGGAAGTATGTTGGTTCTATTCATGATTTTACCGATTGGATTTTCTGCCTCTCCTTTAGTAATTTGGTTAGCCATCCTGTTCTACTCTCTAACTATCACGTTTGTTGCGACAAAATTCCTAATAATGTTTTAAAGATAAAAAAAGTTAATGATTAATGATAAAAGATTTTAATTCATATTGTTATCTAATGTATTTTTCAAAGAAATAAAACAAGGCAAGTATTGTCATAATCATCATATGCATGTCTACGGTTTCATATGAAATATTAATCAATGGAAATCAAGAACTGAATTCCCATACGAAATAATAATAGACTTGTACATTTATTTATGAATATTATCAAAAGGAATGATTTTATTCAAATCAATCAATCTATTCTTTGTCCAACATCTTAAGAATGTTGAAATTAATTCTAAAGGAAAATTGTCATATCTCATTTAGAATGACTTATATTAAATGTAAAAGCAAATGATTCCTCGACATTTTACACGGTTCAAATTCGTTCGAGACAAACAAGGAGTTCCATATCATCCTTAAAAGAATCAAAATATCAACCTTCATGAAGATCAAAAGGTTATGATAGTTCACAATATTCCCATCAATGGACAAAAATGAAGTACATTGTAAAAGTACTAGACCAAGACAATCTTAAAGTACGTGACCAATACACATCCTCTCTCTCGTACACATAAACAAAAGCAGTTCATAACATTCTAAAGTTGATAAAGTTCAAACGGTTGTCTTGCATTGGGGAGTGTGTCAAATAGTCATTTATTTCTTATAATAGAAAATTGAAGTCCTCACACTTCTATAATTATAAGAGACTTTAGAACATTGAAGATTAAGAGTTTGCATTAAATCGTAATTCACTTTTCTAAGGGCTCACCAATCAAATGCTCTTCAATTTTTAAACACTTACAAGTTCCTTATTAGATTCTTGGATCAACCTTCATTGAGTGTGTCTTATCCAAATAAGTCTCATCATGCCAAATCCAAAAAAATATACACTTGTAAATATTCTCGACCTTTTTTAAAGACTAAAGAGAGAATGAGTGACTGTAATTTGTTTCAAGTCCATTAAGTTTCCAAAAATATTGTTGTAAGTTTGTTAAGGCTAAAGAGCATACATATTGTATAGTCTAAGTGACTAAAAAGTTAAAGGTGCAACAATTTATGATGTTGTCAAGCATCGTAGTGAAAATCTTACAAACGTGAAGACTGGAGTAACTCACATTAGGTGAACTAGGATACTTCCTTTGTGTTAATATCAATATCCCTTATCTTAACAAATTTAGCCCTTAAGCTTGAGTAAACATAAATTGCTTTATACTTAATACTTTAGTAGGTTCTGAACTTCACAAAGCTTTACCTACTAACTATTATACATCATCCAAGTTTTTCCTGAGAAAATTGTATCTTTGGGACAAATTTTTAAAAATGTCACAATTCAAATCCTATTTTTTGTGACTATTATTTCCACTTCAACGTCGCCCTTCTCGAGGTCTCTCCCTATCTCAAGCATCCTTTTTTCCTATCTCTCGTGCCACCTTTTCTACCTCAATGTGTGTTTATGCCCTCATTATGATTTTGTTCATTGTTCTCACCTTTAGAACGATGAGGGCTTCACTAAAAGTTCTCCATCTCAATCCTTTTTCGAAAGCCATCAAGAAAATGTTCTCATTTGGCTCGACCACGACAGTGTAGCATTGTTAAATCGTGTGAAGTAACTCTTCAATGACTTGGTAGTCCTCATTGAACATCTAATAGGTATGCTACCAAGAAAAAGTTTTCAATGTTTGCAGCAAACTGAGCTTCAACTTTGCTTCAAACCAAGTTGTTAAATCTTCGAAACTTGTTATTGATCGAGGAGGAAACCTAATAATCCACTTGTGTGCAACGTCCCTTGGAACCCGTTTGGTGCACATGATCAAAGAGAAAATGAGATAACTATATCATATAATCTCTCAATTCAATCTTTGATGAGATAACATGATATGATAAGTTAATTCATAAGCTTATCATATATTGTCTCTCTAATCAAAAAATTTATCCTGAATTTGAGTTAGGGTAAAAACAAGTAGGATAGGATAAAAAATAATTTAATGTTACACTTTAAAATATAATTTAAAATATAAAAATTTAAAACTGATAAAATATAAATATAATATAAATAAAAAAGAATTTGATATTAAATTAAAAATAAAATATCAATAATTAATCTTTAAAAATATATATGATTTTATCACAAGGGTAATTTTTTTTATTTATGTAATCTTTAAAGGAAAAAACTAGTTGATCAAGAATATTTAAAAATAAAATATTTATTAGAAAATACAAAATATGAATTTAAAATTTTTAACATTAAATATAATTTTATTATAAGGTGATTTTTTCATTTACATATAATATATATATATATATCGAATTTACATATAATTTTATTATAAGGTGATTTTATTTAGCTTATCTAAACTATATAATCGAGTTATTTAATTTTATAAAAAAATTTAATTTAAAATTATTTATTTAGTTGTGTCAATGAAATTTTAAAATTATTTAATTAATGACTTAATTTTTTTTTTGTTAATTTATAAAAATTAAAAATATTACAAATTAATTTAGAAAAAATATGTAAATGTTTCACAAGGGTAATTTTGTCATTAAAATATGATATATTATACCATGTCATTATGAGGTGTATATCAAAAATATGATATGATAAAATAATGTTACTTTGTTTGTTATCCTATGTGAATCAAACAAATTATATAAAAAATATATATGTTGTCCACATCTTATCCTTATTTAGTTCTATATCCCATCATGTGTCTATCTTATCTTGCACACCAAACGAAATCTTAAGATCCATGAATTTTTTTTAACTTAGAGTATCATTTACCTCACTGAAGAACATTTGAGTACAGAAAGCAGAAACATAGTTATTTGGCTTTGTTGTCCTATCATAAGAGTCTATGGTCGACTCTCTAAAGCGATGCAGATGACCATCGTCTGTATTTCTTAAGAGAATGATTGAAAGATTGTCAACATCAGCCTAGTAGTCTCGGTTTCTTAAGCAAATTCTCGTTGAAAATGGGCTCAATTTTTGTTCAAGCTTTTATCATTGATAGTCTATATACATAAGGTTTAAACAAATTTTGAGTCCTTGTAAATGTATTTTGTTTTACTTTTAATTGTAAAAGTATATATTTTTTATTTTTAGTTCATGTAAATATGCATATTTTGTTTTTGGTCATTGATATTTTGCTTTTAATTCTTGCAAATATACAACTTTTGATTATTATTTTTTATAAATATCACTTTAATCCCTATATGTTAAAGGACTAAAATCAAATATTCTATGTATTACATAAACTAGATAGATTTTGTCTCATGTAAGTAGAAGTTCAGGGTCTTACTCATTCTAAGTATTGAGAAAATAACTTAATTAATATTTGTTCGATAAAAACAAAAGAAAACAAGTATGTGTGTCTCAAAATTGAATTATTCAAACCAACACTAAACAAGTTTGAATGAAAAATATTATGAACTTCTATATTTAATGAGTGTTATCAATTATCATTCAAATTTCAAATACATTTAACCACCGATCCATAGTGAACCATATATTAGATTCATCCACCAAAGAATTCTTCGTTAAAAATATATTTAAATCTATTTCATTATTATTGTTTTGAACAAGTAAAAAATGAATATATTAAAGAAACATTCTAAACACAAGAAGTACTTAGAACAAGAACAAAAGAAATTTTACAATGTTTCTACCGTATGACCAAAATAAATCAGAAACACAACTAAACTACTCAACAAGAAGCAAAACAATTAACCACAAGCGATGTCAATAAACTCCAACGATTGAGAGCACCATTGGTTGTACCCATAACAAAATCCTTTTACATGCAATTTCATCCACCTCCATGCTAAAAGTTTAACCTGTTCAATAATAAGATTTGCTTTCAAAACATGCGAACGAAAAATCGCCTCATTTCTTGATTTCCAAATTGCCCATGTCACTGCAAACCAAACTAAATTAATTCTTTGACGCATTACACGACTACATGAAAAAGACTATCAAATTGGTTAGCGTGATTGATTGCATCCATATGAAACACACTCGATAGTGCAAACCAATTCAAAACACGATACCACACAGATCCAAAAAAAGGGCACACCAAGAACAAATGATATACTGTTTCAACTTCCCCGCAACCTGCTACACATTGTTGATCTTTCAAAGAAATGATTCCTCGGCGGAACAAATTATCCTTTGTAGGCAACCTATTTTAAAACAACCTCCACACAAATAATGATACTTTTGATTGGACAGAAGGATGCCACACTAGGTCTTGAAATGGAGGTGCGGTGACACATGCGACAAACTCCTCCCGAAGCACAAAATACGTCTCCTTTACCGAATACAATCCTCCTTGCGTATTATTCTACGATCACTTATCTGCTACATTAACCTGCAAATGAACGTTAGCCAATAAAATGCTACACTGCTCCAGTAATTCCTCCTCCTACAAAAGCAATTGCCTCCGCCATCTCCACCCTTGAACACCCTCCAGTCGCAACGTCTCTAACATAACCTCTACACTTTCCTCTTGTTGCAAAAACAAATGAAACAACTTACTAAATTTCTCACACAAAATCCCACCAACCAACCATGGTCTATTTCATTATTTAATTTGACAACACAACAGAACACTTTGATAAAAATAAAAAAAACAAAACAAACAAACGAGTAATCCACCAAGTTAATTTTTAATTTTGTAGATGGTTCTCAAATAAGTCATTAAATTATAAATATTTCAAAAAGGTCTCTGACTCGATTAAATTATCAAGTTACTTTTAACGATTTACTATCAATTATGTTCTTTATTTTAGTAATAACTTATATATATTAATAATCCTTATATATTTTTTCATTAAAAAAAATTTAAATGAATTAGATTTTATAGATTTATCTTTATATTTAACCATTTAGTATTAATTATGTTTTTTATTTTAATAATAACTTACTATTAATTTAATCATTATATTTAAGTCAATTTAATCCTTAACATACTTTGACAAAAATTAATATTAAAATTTGATAAAGTTAAACATCTTTTTGAAGTATTCATATAATTGTAAAGTCAAAAAAATAATTTAGTAGTTTATTCAAAATAAAATAAAACACTTCCGGTAAAAAAGACGCTACAGAAAAAAGAAGAATCAAACCTAAGTGTTGTGCTCTCAAACACCAACACACAACACAACAGAGACATTCACAGAGGATGTTTGGTTTCGGCGCCTCCACCACCACCGCCATTTCCACTCGTTTCCTGTGTGCAACCTTTTACAATCCTTCATCTTCTCTCACTACTACTACAAATCACTTTTCTTCCCATCTTCTTCCCTCAACTTTGGTATTTTTTTTTCTCCTTCTACTTCATTTTTACTACTACTTCGGTTTTTTTAATACCAATTTTTGACTTGATTCTTGTTCAATGGTGTTAATTTTGAAATGGGTATGTTCAGGTTTCTTCATCTTCACAGCGATTCAGGTGTATCCACATTAAAGCAATGGCTGAAACTGATACAAAATCTGTGTCAAAATCTGCTTCTTCTTCTCATGGTACTTTTTTATTTAAACCCCCATTTTTTTTTAATGTTTCATTTTGGGGTTTAGTTTATAGTATTACTTTTTACCCTACAATTAAATTTAAAAAAAATCAAATTTTTATTTAAATGGGGTAAGTGTTACAGAACCGTGCCCTTAAATTATATATAAAAAAATCAATATTTTTAATCAAATGGGTAACTTGTAGGTTTAATTATCTGTAAATCCCTTAAAGAATTTTTAAATGAGTCCCTAAACTAAAAAGGATTTAATTTATATACAGCAACACTTTCAATCAATCTTGGAATCATTATAAACTTTTAACTTTTATTATAACTAACACTTTCAATCAATCTTCGAATCATTATAAACTTTTAACTTTTATTATAACTATGAATGGTTGTGATGTGTTGTCAGTGCATACTAACGAAACTTATCTAAAAAAATCCCTAAATTAATACTTTGGTCCCAATTATAAGAGAAAAACCAAAAAACATACCATCATTTTTTGAATATTTTACAAATATACCCCTCGTAGAAAAAGAAAAGTGTGAGACATTAAATACACCCACAAATATTTAAAAGACATACATTAAATTAAATGAGGATAAAAAAGTCATTTAAACAGTAAATACATCTTAAAAGTCACAACTTTTTCTTATAAATGAGACAAAAAAATCTCCAAAATTTTTCTTATAACTAGGACCAGAGGTAGTATATTTTTTGCAATTAAGTCATTCGGTTACACTCATGTAAGTCAACGGTTGCTCAACGTGACATACTCCCTCTGGTCTCATAAGCAGACAAATCTGTTTGGTTCAACGGAAGGAGCGATTTTTAAAGGTAAAAACAAATCAAGGAGGGATTTTGCTCTCCTTCAAACTCCTCCAACCAAACACACCCTTAATAAAAGTAGTTAGTCTCGCTAAATTTTCTCAAAATAATCAAAACAGTGAGTGTGTTTTTCAAATTACCCATGGGAATTTTGTTCCATGAGAATAAAGGGTTATTAGGAAATAAAATCTAAATCAATTGAAGGGTAATTAGGGAATTAGAGCATTAAATTTAGTAAAAGTAGTTAACTTTTGATTATAATTTAGCTCATAAAACACAACTCTTGTGTCCCTAAACTAAATTAAAGTCCGTAATAGGTTCCTAAACTAATTTAAACAATAACCAATTTAACAAATCCAAGTCAAAATATAACTGTCAACAATGTGTCTTGCAAAACAAAATATAGTAGTTGATGCTGTAACATCAATATGAGTAGTTGAAGTACTGACTGCAATATCAAGTTGAAATGGAAATTGCGTCTAACACTTTCCTTGTACAATGTCTCGGCATATTGCTGAACTTGAAAGTTAGTTCTCCAACTTCCTGCTTTTGATAAAATTCTCAGCAGACAAAGTTTGCTCCTCCTGAATCTCTTCTTCCAATGAATGGATTTTTTAAACCAGTTGTTCTACCTTAGTTTGAGCAAGTTTGAGTTTTGACTCAACTATCTCTTTTGTTTTGGTTTATTTGAGTTCTTCATCTGCTTCTTGATTTGATTTGTCTGCAAGAGCTTAATGAGTTTGAAGCTCTTCTACTGTCAACTCTGCTTGAAACCTAAAGACATGATCTGACACTAACACGTAGACACCGATAATAATTTAAGAAAACAAAAGTGCTTGAGTATAACAATGTATGTCAGTATAGTGTCAGACGTCGACACAAGTGATCTTGATTGGTCCTGCGACTAATGAAAAGTGATAAAGGAGTAGATAGAATTCTACTTATCTAAAACTTACTCTTAAACCAATATGAATTCCACATCGTAAAAACTTATGTCAGCATTTGACAATATCAAATACTAACTACTCAATTTTATAATTCAAGTCCTAAAGGATGATACAATTGTATGATTAGTAGCTGTCTTTGGGACAATGATGTAATATCCTGGAAACAAAATGAGTTATTGAGCTATAAAAAAGTTAGCATATTGAAACTGGACCAAATTTAAGTAGTTTAAATTAAACACATCCACGCTGCCTATATTGTATGTAGGCATTCAAGAATCACTCCTAGTTCAAGTTCCACATTAGTCAAACACCTTTTTGTTTGTTTGATAATTTATACCGCCTTAAGCCTTTCCGGTTCCACCGTTGAATGTGCAGACTGGCTAATTTTAATTCTAGGCTGACTATGACTGCCTGGATTTATTCTACATGATTTTAGATTGCCCTTTAATGATGTTTTCTATATGTTAAATTTAAGTATAACAGCTCCTGGCATTTGGTGTTCTATTACTTTAAAACAGGCAGCAAGCAAGCTTTGATATCATTGTCAGACAAGAAGGATCTCGCTTTTGTTGGAAATGGACTCCAGGAATTAGGGTAGTTATTATAATTAATTGGTTTTTTGTCCATCTTTTAACCATTGTTGTTAAGTAGCGGCTATAGCGGTGCTATTATATAGTGGAATTTGTACAAATCACTATTGTTCTACGGTACAGTATTTAGTATGAAATACTGTTAAATAGAGGCTATAGCAGTGCTATAGTTGTGTAGAAGAATTTGAATAAATTGCAATTTTCCACGATTCACGATTGACAACACTGCTTTTAACATGTTAAAATACGATTTTTTTCATCTGTTCATGCTTTTTTTTTTATTGTATAATAATACTATATCGATACTTGTTTCTAAGAGCAGTTTATACTTTATAGCAATTCATGGAGCTTTAGTTTCTGTAATGATGGTCCTTCTATTTAAATGTTAGGTTCACCATTGTTTCAACTGGAGGAACAGCTTCTGCATTGGAGAGTGCTGGAGTGGCTGTTACCAAAGTTGAACAGCTTACTCGGTTCCCTGAAATGGTGAGTTTGCATGAGGCTTGAGTTCTTCTTCCTAAGCTCTCATCTTGTATTCCATTGGTACATACTCCAGATAGATTTTCTGTCAATGAACATTGCTTTTTCGTCCCGCATAGGGTAGGTTGGTGAACTAAGGGTCACTGAAGGAGTTATAAGAAGGAGATCCTAGGTTCAAACCCGGGAAAACTAACTTAACTAGTAATTTACTAACATTTGCCTATAAAAAAATGAACATTGCTTTTCTTTCTGTATTTTGATCCAGTTCTATCAGTATGAATCAATGTTGTCAAGTAGCGGTTATCAAGGCGCTAAGTGTAGCGGAATTTGAACAATATTGTTCCGCGATATGCTATTTAGAACAAAGTGTTGTTCAATAGCTGCTATAGCGGCGGTATAGCACTGTAGCGTAGCGGAATTTAGCCACTATTTTCTGCAATACGTAGTTGACAAGCTGGTATGAATAAAAAATTTAGGGACATTAAGCCTTGCATTTTGAGTTGAAATCTGGCACCAATTCAGCCTGTGTACTTTTTAGCAGAATATCTAGCGCCTGTTTGAAGCTTGCTTGAATTCTTACAATTTTGTAGACTTACTAACAATGAATGTAATGTCTTTTCCCAACAGCTTGATGGCCGTGTCAAAACCTTGCACCCGAACATACATGGGGGTATCCTTGCTCGAAGAGATCAACAACATCATATTGAAGCTCTCAATACACATGGAATTGGTAAGTTATGTTATCAGCTATGTTATAACCAGTTTTGTGAAATAGTGGCTATAGCGTAGCAGAATTTGAATAAATTGTCATTGTTCCGCGATACACTATTTAGTACAAAGTGATGTTAAATATTAACTATAACGGATCTATAGCATTATAGCGAAGCAAAATTTGAACAAATCGCTATTTTCTGCTCTCTACGATTGACAACACTAATTAGAACAAGAGCACTGTGCAAATTGATTTGTTTCTGTTGTGAGACTTAGGTGTTCTATTGCTTTGCTTACAGTTTTTCCATTTCAGGTACTTTTGATGTTGTGGTGGTGAACTTGTACCCATTTTATGATAAAGTTACATCAATGGGAGGCATTGAATTTGAAGATGGCATCGAAAACATTGACATTGGTGGTCCAGCTATGATAAGAGCTGCTGCAAAGGTGGTCCAAAAAAAAATTTGTTGGCTAAATACCATTAAGTTCTGGAAAAGAAAAAAGTGACCCTTTTTCATTACATACTGTCTTTGAGCTGAAATTTTCATTTTTTTTATTCTATTGAAATATCTTTTAAATATAAAATGATAAATTTGTATTTGAGCAGAATCACAAGGATGTTTTGGTAGTGGTTGATTCAGAAGATTACCCTGCCCTTTTGGAATATCTTAAAGGAAACCAGGATGATCAGAAGTTCAGATTAAAGCTTGCATGGAAAGCTTTTCAGCACGTCGCTTCCTATGATTCTGCAGTATCAGAGTGGCTGTGGAAGCAAAGTGTTGGAGGTAGTGTACAAGTTTTTGTCAAATTATTATACGCAACTGTTACTTGTGAGAAAGAAATTTCAATTGCTAGATAATTAAATAATTTACAAATATAATCCTAGAACAGAATAGCTTGGGGTCCGTTTGTTACCGATTATAAAATAAGTGGTTTTGACATTTAATAATTTAGAGATTATTTGTTAGAGATTTTGAAAAAAAGCAGAAGCTGTTTTGTGTTTGTCTAGCGTAATGAAAATAACTTTTTTTTTTAAAAAAAAGTCGGTTATAAAAAATGATTTTTATGAGAAGTTACTTAAAACAGCTTCTCGTTTTAAGTATTTTTTAGATTATTTTCGGACTCTGATTTTTTTCAAAAGCTGTAACAAATAAATGGAAACTCCTAAATGTGATTATTTAAAAAAAAACTGTGACAGACGGGCCCTTGATCTATGCACCCAGCAGATTAAAGGGCATACTTAAATTTCATATTAGTTTCTAACTGAGAAGTGAGAATTCAATGAACTTATTTGAAATGACATATTTGATTCAAAAAAAGAATTGGCAAGCAACACAAACAAAAGTATCTTTATGCGAGGTACTTGCTACACGGTATAGAGAATATGTTATTGTAATCGAAATATTTCGAGTTCGGTTATTGACAGTAATGTGCGCTATAGATTAACTTATGTTCGCATTTCAATGACAGATAAATTTCCTCCTAGTTTGACAGTACCTCTTTCACTCAAAAGTTCACTCAGATATGGTGAAAATCCTCATCAAAAAGCTGCATTCTATGTTGACAAAAGACTTGCTGAGGTCAACGCCGGTGGAATTGCTACAGCTATCCAACACCATGGAAAGGTGCGGCTGCTGATTTTATTTTGAATATTTTTAAAGCTATTATATATTGTGTTGTCAAATAGTTGCTACAGCGTAGTGCAATTTGAACAAGTTATTCTTGTTCTGCGATATGTTATTTAGTATAAAGTGTTGTCAAATAGGAGTGCTATAGCACTATAGCATTGTGAAATTTGAACAAAATGCTAATTTTTGTGATTAACAATTGACAAACACTGATTATATTATGTTTAAGGATGAGAGATTTTGACCAAAAAATTGTATAATTTTCTATTATCTTTGTTTAAGTTAATTCATAACATAAACATTCTCATGCAGGAGATGTCATATAATAACTACTTGGATGCTGATGCTGCATGGAACTGTGTGTGCGAGTTTAGAAATCCCACGTGTGTAGTTGTGAAGCATACCAATCCTTGCGGCGTAGCATCACGTGATGACATTCTTGAAGCCTACAGACTAGCTGTTAAAGCTGATCCTGTTAGTGCATTCGGTGGAATTGTAGCTTTCAATGTGGAAGTTGACGAGGTAAATATTCATCCATCGTATGAAAGTATTGAAATAACTCAAATTCGAAATGGAATTTTAATGCTTGTTTGTTTTTAGGTTCTTGCTAAAGAAATAAGAGAATTTAGAAGCCCGACCGATGGGGAGACTAGGATGTTCTATGAAATAGTGGTTGCACCCAGCTATACAGAGAAGGGACTCGAGATTCTTCGTGGAAAGTCGAAGACTCTAAGGATTCTTGAAGCAAAAAAGAATGAAGCAGGAAAGCTATCACTCAGACAAGTTGGTGGAGGGTGGTTAGCTCAAGATTCAGATGATTTGACCCCACAAGACATTAAGTTCAACGTAGTCTCAGAGAAGACTCCTCAAGATGGATCACTTCGTGATGCGGAGTTTGCATGGTTGTGTGTGAAGCATGTCAAAAGTAATGCTATTGTGATAGCTAAGGTACAATCTGATACATTATGAAACTCTCTTATGAGCCAATGGAGCGAGCTTGTTTAAGAATCTGATGTCTTCCTTTGTTGATTTTTCGCAGGACAATTGTATGTTAGGTATGGGAAGCGGACAACCAAACCGTGTGGAGAGTTTAAGAATAGCAATGCAAAAAGCTGGAGATGCTGTTAAAGGCGCAGCCTTGGCTAGTGATGCCTTCTTCCCATTTGGTAAGTGTTAATGGACAATTTGATTGAAGCACAAACACAGACACTGGCCCGTTGGCACCGAATATAATATAGTTACATGTGTCAGTGTCAGTGTCAGAATACCGACACATGTTTGACACCAAACACTGACATTGAAGCACAGACACTGGCACGTCGGCATCAAATATAATTTGATAAAATGAATTAATTGAATGTAATTACATATGTTAGTGTCGGATACCGACACATGTCTGACACCAGACACTGACATTGAAACTTTGGCACCTGTACTAATTTGAGAAAATTAATTAATTGAACGTAATCACATAAGTCAGTCGAATATCAACACATGTCGGACACCAGACACACCTTCGATCAGAAGTGCCGGACCTACAGAGATGGCAATATAGTGGCCAACAACATATTTAAGTCTATATTAGAACATAAAAGTAAATTGTGTAGTAATCTTTATGGAACTTTTAGAAAATTAGGAATAGATAAAGATGGAAAACTTTGGTTTCTTTTTTGTTTTTAACAATGATGTGTCTTGATTTATGAACAGCTTGGAAAGATGCTGTGGAAGAAGCATGTGAAAGTGGAATTGGTGTTATTGCAGAACCAGGTGGTAGTATCAGAGATCAAGATGCTATAGATTGTTGTAATAAGTATGGTGTTTCACTGCTCTTTACAAATGTGAGGCACTTTAGGCACTGATAATTTTTTGTTTTGAGAGAACTTTATGTTTTAAATATCTAAGCATTGCTGCTGAAAACTTTCTGTTTCAACTGAAACATGATTTTTGACATGAAGTAGTTTTTATAAGGATGTTTTTATAAGGATGTTTCAACTTTCTGTTTTTGTAACTTTTTTGATCTTGAGAATAGAGTGATATATATGGTAATTAGACATTCTTGTTGCAACTATAAATTTATTATATTATAGAGTTATTGAGATTAATACTTTGTTATGTCAAAGTTAATGAAGTTTTTCCCCTCCCCATTTTTTTGAAAAAAAAAAGTTAATGAAGGTAAAAGTTGTGATCGACGCTTTCTTTAGGGTCTGTTTGGAAAAAAGGTTTTAGAGGATTAAGTTTATATTTAAAATATATATTTGAGATTTTTTAAAAATTGAAAAAAATAACATGATTTAGGATTATATAATATTTCAATCATACTTCAATTACTCTTAGAAACTTATAAGTTGTTTAATTTCAAAAAGTCCTCTCCTGCCTTCCAAAAATACCTCCCATACAGACTTTTAGGGTAGATTTCGAAGTTGAGTTTTATAGGGAAGACTTTAAATGACTAAGTTTATATTTTGTTATATATTAGAGATTTTAGAAAAATTTAAAAGAATAATATGATAAATGATCATATAATATTTCAATTCTACTTAATTTATTTTAAGAAATATTTTGTAGCTTGTTCATTTGAAAAAGAAAATTAAACTCTCCAAAACCCAAACTCTCAAATATATCCGCAGGGTTGAAATCCTCCAAGAATGTAAAAGGACAACTCTTCTTTCAACGGATGAAGCTCTATTGTATCATCAAAATTTAAACTCTTATCATGGTATCAAAAAGATTGTTTTTGAGACCGATTTTCTATCCTTGGTCAAGAAAGGCCATACTAACTATACCCCTCCATTGCTTTCTCCTCAATGACAATTCTTCCATGCTCTGGAATCCAATCTGGACTACCTAGAGAAACAAATAAATATTTTCATATGCTGGGTCATTGTGATTTTCCTGCTTCTTTCAAAACTTGTTATTATAAAGCATATTGCTCTTCTTTTACGGTCTCTTTTGATGTATGATGGTGGAGATTCTACCTCAGCTTTCTCTCTAGTTAATACAATGCCTCCTTTATATATATATACATATATATATATATATATATATATATATATATATATATATATATATATATATATATATATATATAGTTTTATAATTAAAAAATAAAACTTGAAATAATTTTCTCAAAGCAAAAAGGCTTCATATTTATGTGTTTGAATTTTGCCTTTTTTTGACAAAAAAACTTTGCATTATAAACCATGTAAATAATCAGGACATTGAGCTTATGTTCTCAATCAATCATACTATCAGCCCCTTAGTATTATTAAGCAATTGTACATTTGTAAATGCCAGTAATTTGAATTTAGTTGTAATACATTCAATAATATCAAAAATTGGATGTACTAGTTGATTTCTTTTCTGCTCAATGAATCACAAACATTTCATTAGAGAAGATGCATAACCTATCACAGTAATATAAGCATAAAGGGTATTTGTTTTATAGTTCAAAGTGTGTTCCAGCAAGTGAGCAATGAAATGCCTTCAAGTTTCAACAGCAATAATGCTCTACCTTAAAGTACAAATTTGTGACTGTTAAAAGCATATCATATTTCCTCTTCTTTTTGGGGCAGTATAGTATTAAAAGCATGTGCTCTGTTGTGCTGGATAATTTTGTTTGGTAAATTTAAGATGGTAGAGAGGCAAATTTTTGGACAGAGTTATGGGCTGGTCATTATTTGGTATCTCTTCTTTACATTTCTTCTAATCTTCACGATCATCTTAAGGTTAAGGTTAGTGATTTTATCTGAGTGGGTAGTGGCTCCTTCCGGATTTCTTAATTTACAAGTATCCAAACCTCTCTGGAATTTTGAAGGATGTTTGCATTTCTCTTGACCTCTATGTGAAGAACTATATGTTTGTCATCTTACCCTGAGTAAAGGGGTAGTTATATCATTAAACATTACTTAAGTAAAGGGGTTGTTTCGACCTATGTCCAAGAATTTGTTATCTTACACTCTGAATTTGTCATTTTCATGATATGTATTGGGCCTTCATTCCATCTTTAATTAAGAACGATTTTGACCAGAATATAAGTCTTCCCAATTTTAGTTATCAATAATATGTATTGTTTTCTTGCATGGACTTTGGTAGTCCCCCTAATTAAGAGGCAAGTAATTGATGTGGTGCTTCAGCAAAATAACTTTCTTTTAATTAAAAATAAACTCTAATATCCACCATTAATTTCAAAAAGAAAACCTCTAATACCGACCATTAATTTTCGAGTGGTGAATTATAATACTAACTCTGATATAAATTGCTTCAAATTAATTTTCTAGAGTCTCATATCCTTAAAAAATACAGAATACTACTTCAAATCGCAGAAAGTTAATCAAAATATTTATAACTAAATATTAATCTAACAGCAAACCAATAAAAATCGATCATTCGTTGATGTTAAATTAAAAACAAGAGTTTCATTTCATAAGTAAAGACTTTGAGGAACAAGAATGTTCAGGGTGAAAATCCAAAAAACTCAGTAAAATAAAATTAAATGTGACAATACCATCTAAAAGACTAAAAAGCAACATAGCATTGAATACGTCCAATACATAAAAGACACTTGATACTAAAATCAAAATTGCACATAATCTGTTATCCTCGCATCTCTCCAACACAGACAAAATAAATAAGCTTGTGGCAGCTGGAAGTGATTCTACAGATCAAGGTGCAACCACAATACGTCCAGCAACTTGGTCAAGATCCCTTCGGCCGCTGGAAGTAATTTTCCTGCCACTGAGGTAGAGAAAAACCAATGTTAAAAACATATGGTACCGAGTTACTCACAAGCTGATGAAGAGTAGTAAAACTACTACTAAGCAAATGTTGGTCACAATATAGAGATACCACCGTATGCTACATTACATCAACTATGACTATCACTTAATGTCTTCAAAACATACAACCGAACATATTAAAATACCTTTGTTGCAGATTTGACTAATCTATATCACTATTATTCTATTGATTGTTCAATACATACATAAAATATAGCAGCATAACAAGATGAATGAGTTATTACCCCTTGTTATCCATTTCAATGATGTTCATGTTCTGCAACTGTTGAAGAATATGACGAGCAATGGCACCACTGCTCTTGCAGAAATGAGGTGGGCGACTACCGTTCCTCTGGCTCCCACCATAAATCCTCTGGAATGCACCAACACCAAGACCTCCTCTCAAGTAGATCTTTCTTGCCATTGAAGCTAAAGCAAAAAACAAACATACCATTGAAATTTTCAACAATAAACAACCAAAAAGGGTTTCTTCAATAGTTTCATTTATGCACAAAGACACACAAAAAGAACTCACCAGCTCTAACATAGTACCAGTCGGGATCATAAGGAGCCAACTCCTTAAACCTTGCAGTCTTCACAATATCTGTCCATTCAGGAAGCTCCATCTGTTCAGCGAATCAAATAAGAAAAACACAAAAAATATATTAGAATTAGAATAAATATCCAAAAACAATTTTTTAACTTGATATATTGACAACAAAAAATAAAAAACAACATCACAACTACATGCAATCACTTCATCCTAGCATTGAAAAAATCAAATTGACAACAGCACCACATAATTCAGAAAACATGAAAATTTGATTACCATGATCAAAAGAGGTTGTATACATCAAAAATTAAACTAACACCCAAGTTGAAGATAAAAATCACACCACAATCTTCTGTAGGATTCTACCAAATACTTCACTTAAATCCCTTAAACAAACCACCATCCATTCCCTAACTACAACCATAATCTATTTATTATTCAATCAAATGCATAATTTAAATTCAAATATAAAACAAACAAATAATCCCTAGGTAAGGAAACACAACCAAATTTAACGAGACACCATAAGAAAGTAGATCAAGTCACAAACATTAACCAAACCCAACATAAAACAAATAATCTAAAACATAAAAACACCAATCTAAAAATTAAGGCATGACAACTAATAAATAAATTATCAAAAAATAAAGAATCTAGTGAACCAGATGAACACAATTCGTAAATCAAAGTCAAAACGAATCAAACTCAGCCTTAATAACAAAAAATCAAAACGAAAAATTCAAACTTTAAAACCGATTTTATGCAAAACTGAAAAGTTGAGAGGATTTTTGGTTGATTGATTAACCTTGCCAGATCGCTTGAGATGAGCAGAGTAAGCTGTGACAAACTCATGTGGGGAAACATCCTTGACAGTCCTTGCAGTTGCCATGGTTGCGGCCTCTCTCTCTCGCTCACACACACTCGCTCAGAGACACGCAGAACTGAATTAGGGTTTCTGAAATGTGTTGGTGTTGGGGTTTTTGTTGAGAAATTTTGACCCGACCCAATATATAATTGGATATGGATCCTCTTATTTTTAGGTTTAGGCCCATTCCGTCCCTTTGTATATTTATGTTTCGTTTAATTTTAAATTTTATTTTTTTAAATACTTTTTATTTTTATTCCAGTTTACAATTTTATTTAATTAATTTCTTTTATAAATTCAATTTTAATTCAATAGAGAGTTGGAAGGGTCATTTTTATTTTATATAAAGAGTTAAATTAGTCTAGTAATTCAAAGTTCAAATCGAGAGATAAATAAAGTCTAAGTAAACATTGTTTCAATTAAGATTTTCAACTTGAATTCTTTCGAACTATTCGTTTTTTGCTGAAACTCATTAATCATTTGAAGTCTCGATCACTTGATTGTTTTGTAAATTTAATGTGTATGACCGAATAGAAATAAGATATAATATAAGATGAATAATAATAAAATATGATAGTAACATGATAAAAAATATATTATTGTGTATTTGATTCATTCATACATAATAATACAACATTATTTTATTATGTTATATGTTTAGTACACACTTCATAATAAAATAATATGGTATATATTATATTTAAATAATAAAATTATTATTGTAAAATAATTACATACTATATTTTTCAAATCAACTTACAATATTTAAAATAGAAAAAAAAAAATTATAGCTCATATAGCACCACTAAGCACCAAGGACAATCGTCTAAAACGGACCAGCCCAACAAAGAAACTAGAAAATCATCCAATCAAACTCTATTTGACTCAAAAATGGTCAACCTAGCCATCAAATGAGTAGCCCAGCTACCCAACCTCCTAACAAATTGCATCTCAAAATCCTAAAAGCATATAAAAGTAGACAGGATTGTGCAAAATATATCGTTAATTAAATTATATTGATAAATTATATTGTACTGCATTAAAAAAAATTTAAATCAATTAAATCATTCATGAATTGAACCACATATTTAAAACAATTCAGCTAACCAAACTTAATTCAAAAATCAGTTTAACAATTTTAAAACTTTTTAAACCTCGATTAACATTTTTTCTCTTAGAAAATATTCGACATTTTTTTCTTAAAAACAAATATGAAAAATATCGAAACTTTTTTTTCGAAAAATAATCAAAACTTTTTTCATGAAAACTTTTTTTGAGAAAAAATTTTCTTGAAAACATCAAAATAATTTTCTCAAAAGAATTTTGATTTTTTTTTTTTTTGAAAAATAATCGAAACCTTTTATCTCAAAATTTTTTTTTGTCGGAAAATATTTTACATTTATTTTTCTCGGAAAAAAATCAAAAACTTTTTTCTCAAAAAAATTGATATTTTTTTAAAATAATTTCAAATTTATTTTTCTGAAAAACTAGTTCAAAATCTATTTTAACTAAAAATTTGTTCAAAATATTAAAATGGTTTATATTTATAAATCAGTTTCAAACCGGTTCAAAACTACACTGAACTTTTACACCACAATACCCCTAAAGGTAGGAACTACGGTGACATCAATTGATTATTGACGAATATTTACATTTCTACCGGTCTATCACATGACAACTTTCTATATAAATCATACATGGTGTCTTTCACATATCGAAAAAGAAATATATTTTTCAATAATAGTGTATCGTTTTATAAATATATTTTAGATGAAAAAGTTGAATAATATTATAATACAATAATTATACTTTACTATATACATCACATCATACACGAAACAAAATATTTACGTCCCTTTTATACTATTGAAAATTAGCGAGATTTTTCCTTATGTGAGAATTGAATATGGGACTAGGCTCGTCTCAAACATATTAGAGACTATGCTCTAATTTCATAAAGTGGACCCCTAATTAAAAAAAACACTAAAAACTCAAAAAAACCGTTTTTTATTTAAATTGTTAATAACGTCAATAACATAAAACAAAACAAAAACATGTAAATGACCCCTGTTTTTGTATTGTTGGATTTTTTTTTGTTTCTGGATTCTATAGTACAAAGTGAACTTTTATCTCTTAGTAGTATTTTTTGGACCTTATAATACTCTTAAAAAAATGGACTCTATGCTGGTCTGCCCAGGACCTAGGGGTTACCTCAACGATTCATCTATTTTCACTACCAATTGAACTTATTCACCATCTTCTCACTTCCCTCTTCCCACAATTGAAAATTTAGCGAGATTTTGCCTTATGTGGGAGTTGAACCTGTGACCTAATGATTTAATTAATAGTTCATTCATTTTCACTAGCAATTGAGTTATAAATTAGTTCATTCAATTGGTAGTGAGGATTAATGAACGATTGACTTAACTCCTAAGTCTCGGTTTCGATTCCCTTGAAAAGAAAAATCTCGCTAATGTCTAAGGGTGAAAAAAGAGATGAAAAGATGGTGAGTAACAATGTTGGGGATTTTTACACATGTGAGACTCTTTTTTCATTGTTATGGTAGATAAAAAGATGGTTTTTCACGAATTATTGATTATAATATAATAATTATAATTATAATTATAATTTACTTTATAAACTATACACAAAACAAATATTTTTCATTGTTCAATGAGTTCAAATATTATATTTCATGAATTGATTAATTAAAAGAGAAATGTGTATTGCAATAGTATGTGTTTCTTGAATGTCTTCCACTTAAAAATTTGAAAACATTATAATAACTAATTATAATTATTGTATAAATCATACCTGGAACAAATATCTATCACTATTCATTATAATTTGTTTTGGTCATTTGTCTTTATTTTGATTCATTTTGGTCATTTATCTTTTATAAGTGGTGTATTTTAGTCTTTATCACAATCACAACAAAAGTTATAACAATATCTGATAATTGGAATTTCTTCTAACAATTGTCAATATGTATTAAGTATAATATTTGTTCTAAAAAACATTCATTTAACTCAATAATAGATTTGCACTTGAAAAAATTATTCGCATGTTTTGAAACACGTGTAAACTCTTTGAAACGAATGATATTTATCATAGTTTACTCTATTTTTATCTCATCTTTATTAAGATTGCAAATGTTAACTTTACAACTAATTCAAGATATAATCTCAATAGTTCGTGACAATAATTATTTAATTGTTTGAAAGAGTTGCGATAAAAATGACTAAAATACATCACTTATAAAAGACTAATGATAAAAATGAATAAAAAAAATATAAGAACAAAACGAATATTAAGTAAAAAAAATTAAAAAAATTATTTTAAGTCAAAAAAAGTATATCAAACAATACTATTTACGTTTTTCTATAATTTATTTTATAAAATTAAATGAATATTTTTCTTTATAAATAAATATTTTGAAAAAAACTATAGTGCTTTAATTATAATTTAATTTGTAACTATAAAGAAGTGTAACAAAAAATTACAAAATCCTGGAAGGGGCATCCCCGGAGGCATTTACGTAGGTTAGCTCTTGTTAATTATAAGATTAGTGTTAACTAGACATTTTTTTAGTGTTAACACATTGTTTTTTATTAGTTGAAAATTTAGATGAATCTTATAAAATTGTGTGGATCCTATTTAAATTTATTGGAACTTATATCAATTTTAATTGATGAAAACGTGCGTTAAAAATTTTGTATTTAAAAATTTGTTGTTAACATTATTCTAATTATAATTTACTATATAAATCATACATAAAATAATTATTTATCATTGATCATATTCTCAAAATTAGAATAACATTAGATATTAGATTATGTTCTTAAATTAGATTAATATATCAAATAATACTATTTACATTTTTCTATAATGTTTTAAAAAAATTAATTGAACATTTTCCTTGAATTTCTATTACATTTACAGCAAAGATTATCTTAAAAAAAAAAATATAAACATGTGCGGTCGTATGAACACTCAAGTATTTGCTGGTTATTATAAAATTACACGTGTGACAAATATTGGCCTAAAATAATGACTTACGTGATTATTTTACTAGTTCTAAAATCATATCCCTTATTTTGGATGAGGCTGTTGATGTGTTTAGTGTTGCTATGGTATTTGGGGAAGAGTACTTTTAAAAAGTTAAACATGATTTTGATTTTTGCAAATACGAGTTATTTTAATTTTAGTCGCATAAATTTTTTTGTTAAAGTAATTAATTATGAGTGATGACTTGAGAATATTTTATAATAATATTTTTTTTTTTAATTTTATACTATATTGCTTTGCATTGAAAAAAAAAATATTAAATTGTCCTACTTTTTAAATTTTATTGGACGTCGCATCCTGAGTACGATCAGGTGAATAAATTTTTTTAAACCCAATAGAAGGTCGCATCCCGAGAATGTGACCATGTGGTGAGGTAACTTTTTTTCTTTTCACTTTAACAATTGAGTCATCGATTATTTAATAAATTAAAAATAATTAAAAAATCAAAATACTATTAATAAAATAAAATAGATTAAATTGAAAAAAAAATATATCAAACGGTTGACTAAATGTGGCAAAACAAATAACATGTCCCTAATATTTTGCTGATAAAATAACAATTGTATTTTCTTAACAACTCCCTCTTATTTTTGTTCCGATCTAATAAACAAAAAATATTTATATTACTATAACAACTTTATTCTATTTTGATGGATAATTTAGCCACTTAATTCTATTTTGTTAACAAGTCATTTCTATTTTTTTCTGATGTAATAAATAAAAATTAATAATTATAATAAAAAAATAATTATAATTAAAAATAGTGAATATATTAATAACATGAAACAAAATACATTAAATAGAAGAAAAAAAAAGTTGTTATAATAAAATAAATTTATCTTCTATTTTTAATTATAATTATTTTTATTATTATTATTTTTATTATAAGTGGCTAATTTATTTGCCCAAAATAGGATAGAGTTGTTATAATAATATAAATTTATTTATAAAATAATATTAAGTGTTAATTTAACTGCAAAATGTAAGTGAATTGTTATATAACACGTCTACCCAACCGCAACCGCATTATCGACACATTATTTATTTTGACACCCAATTGATGTATTTTTTTCTTTTTAATTTAATTTATTTTATTTTATTAATAGTATTTTAATTTTTTTAATTTTTTTTAATTTATTAAATAATCAATAATTCAATTGTTAAAATGAAAAGAAAAAAGATATTATTATAAAAAATCCATGACTTGACACACAATGACCGTGCAAACATCGCTGACAAGACACTAATAAATTATTAAAATTTTATTTATATATTGCTGGTTGAATTAAATATTGTTCAATATGCATTTTGTATATTCAAAATTGAAAAACGATTTTACTAATTCACTTAATCATTTAATTATTTAATTTTTTTTTTTATAATTATGACCTGTAAATCTTCATCTTTTTTATCATCAACACATGACTATTCAATCTTCAAAGAATCCAACAATTACAAACACATCTTCAACCACAAACCCAACTATTTTTTTTATACTACAAAACCTAAAAAAATTAATCCCAACAAATCTTAATATTCAATCTTCAACTTCATATTCATCTTTCTTTCAACCCATAAACTTTCCTCATTTCAAAGAATTCAAATACTTCTCTGTCCTTCTCTTCTTTTCTCTTCTAACCACCAACGTTTTAATTAAATTTGAGAATAAATAAAATTACAGCACTATCTCCTTGCCCAGTTGCTCATAGTTCCATTGGCACATTCAAGTTAGATAGAAAAACATAAGCAACAATCTCTCAAACAAAAAACATCGTTGTTGAAAAATTTCATCTCATTGATATTAAGTTCCATTGTTGTTGAAAAATTCATCTTCTTTCTTGATCGACATTATGTTTCTGTTGATCTTTTTACTGAGATGAATGAGGCAAGGAAGAAGATGATTTTATGTAATTTTTTTCTTTCTGGAAATTTATTTATTTAAATAAAATAATGAATTTATTTAGAATATTAAAAAATGCCTAATCAACGACTTTTACAGAATCACCATGTGACAAATCATTTAAAATTAGCCACCTCAAAAATTAAATTGAGTTCTAATATTAAAAGACCAATGCCTTTACATGATTTCATCTAAAGATTGATTGCCCTCTACTTTTTACTTAGAAAGTTAAATATTTGAAAGTAGTTTATGTATCCTTTCTTGACCTAAGCTCCACCATTCACAAACAATCACAATTCACTAACCCACCAATACAAAAAGTGTAAAGCAGAATATCTTATTAGCAAAGGAAATCAACATCCAAATGAACTTATATATTATAGAATAGATAACACACTCTCATTGCATATAATATTATCATATATCATATAAATCACAAATAACATACAATAATCAAGCAAGAGAGATGTTTATCCTCTCCTTTCAGAACTTATATACAATAAAAAAGTAAATCTAAACCAGGAAAAGTTTTTTCACCTCATCCAAACAGAACTTAGGAAGTTCCACAACCCCACAACCACAACATTAATTCCAAGAATCTCAAAACATTGATTAATAAACATTAATTCCAAGAATCTCAAAACATTGATTAATCTTATTAATATTACCTTTGTTCACCACCATCATCTTTACCAAATATTCAAATTAGCAACAAACAAAAAAACCAAAATTACAATCTTCTAAGAAAGAAGAATCAGAATGAGTACTAGAATGAGAAACTCCCTCAATGCATATTATTATAGAACAAACAAAAACAATATACAATTACAAACCAAGAAAAATGTTTGTTTATCCTAGCTTTATTTCAAAACATATAAAAACAATCAAATCAATACAATCATAAATTTTTTTAGGGCATGTTTGGACGGATAACTAATTTTTCGAAATCACGGTTATTATGTTGAAGCTTAATGTCAAAATAACATTGACACATCGTGATTCCGTCAAAATATTGTAGTCAATCCAAACATACACTTAATTTCACCAAAAAAAAAACAAAAAGAATCAAGCAGAACTTAGCCAGTTCCAAACAACCCTACAAAAAACCATAAATTCCAAGATTACCCTTGTTCTTCATCACCATCATCATCATCATCAGCAAAATTCAAAACCTGACAAACAGAACCTTCTTGTTCCTCCAAAATCACATTATCTTCATCACAAAAATAAGACTTTTTTCCATTCAATTCAGCAACTCTTTTAGCAGCACCAGAATCTCTTGCACACTCATCATCAACACACCTCAAAGTCGAAATCTTAGGCAACAAAACAAAACCACTCACATCAACTTCCTCAATTGGAATCTCCCATCTTTTCTTAACCCTAATTTCACTCCCTAAACCCTTATTATTATTATTGTCACAAAACGATCTCTTCCTCAAATCAACACCACCACCAGAATTATAACGGCTCGCAACAACCCTACCTTGTTTCATCGCCTTCTTCACCGATTTCTCACCTTCAAACAATTTCTTAGGTTGAATTTCAACAATCTCTTCCCCTTTCTTCTTCAAACTCTTAACTGATCCAATTGCAGCAACTGAATTCGCTTTACTAATCGTTTTTCTTCTCTGTTCTTCAAAACTTTCTTGCGGCTTCACGAAACACGATTTCCGACGATTAACCGTCGCCGGAGTAATCGACGGCGGCACTATTTTACCGGCGACCTTCACCGGATCTAAACTACAATTTTCTTGCGGTTTCCCGAAACACGATTTCCGCCGATTCAACGTCGCCGGAGTAATCGACGGCGGTATTATTTTACCGGCGATCTCCCCCGGACCTAAACTCATCCCTCGCCTCCAGTTAATTTTACTCTTCGGAGTTTCATCTTTTAAAACGACGCCGTTTCGTTTCGGTGTGTTGAAAACGACGCCGCGTTTCGGTGTTTCCTCTTTCAAAAAGACGCCGTTTCGTTTCGGAGTGTCTTCGTTTACTGTATTTAAAACGACGGCGTGTTTCTTCGGTTCCATGAACTTAGCGGCTATGATCCTTCCGCCGCCGAAGCTGACGCGCTTTTCAGAAGCGATTCTCCGTTCGGTTTTTTCGAGACGAAGTGATTCCAGCTTTGAAGTTAAACGCTCAATTTCGAATTCGATTTCAGCGATTTCTTCGTCGATGTTTTTTTGGTTCTTAAGTGGAATTAGGGTTTTTTTTGAAGAGGGAATAATGTTGAGTGCGGTTGGGCTTAAATTCTCTTTGGTGGAATCGGATGATGAAGAAAGAGAACACGTCTTCATCGTGAAATCCTCACCGTCGAATGCTGCGTTGTTCCACACCTGAACTTGTGTGTTGTTGTTTTGTTCTGAGAAGTAATGAAGAACGTTGTTGTTGTTGTTGTTCATGGTTGTTTTTTTTTTGAGATTTTTCAAGAATGTGATTCTTTTTTTTTTTGGTTGAGTTGAAGAAGTGAAGAGAAAGGTTGAAGGAGGAAAATATTTGTATTTGGGAGAGAGAGATTTTGTGACCGTTGGGGATTGAAGAGGGAAGGAAGAAAGAAACGCTCGCACTGGCCGTTGGATGGGAAACCGCTTCCTATACACGGAGACCTGGTCTACCCGGCCCATTTAGGATAGGCTCTAATGAGCTGTGGGTTTCTTTGAACTTTAATAAAATACTACAAATTCGATCTTGGACGGATTGCGGATTTAGTGCGTAACCTGTACATTTTTTTTTATAATATTATATTTTTAATTTTTTTATGATTATTTTAATTGGAAAATTTTGTTTTATGCTCATTCAAAAATAAATTATGGTATATTCTTTATACATTACGAATCCATTTGATGAACATGATATCATGTCATGTGATATCATGTCATTTGATGAAATGATATATATATATATATATATATATATATATATATATATATATATATATATATATATATATGTTTAATTGCAGTTTTAGTCTTTATATTATTACGAGTTTACGGAAATGCTCCTCTTATTTTAAAAGTCGACAGTTTTGGTTCCTCTCTCAGATTTTTGAAATAAGAAAATGCGGAATTGACATATTTTTAATGACGTGCCATACAATTCTATGATATAGAACCATTTAGATGCATTAATTATTCATATGTCATTAATTAAATTAAAAATATGAAAAATTTCTAAAGTTGAAAGCTAAATTTTCACTGCGTTTTATTCAAATTTCATGGGTGTTAATCATTTTACATCATCGTATCATATGTCACGTTATTTAAAATATCTCAAGTAATTATTTTTTAGTTAAAAAATCAGAAGAATGGACCAAAATTGTCGACTTTTAAAATAGGAGGACCAATTTCAAATGACAAAATTTTCCTTTTATCTATTTAATTTTTTCCTTTCAAAATAACATTCATATATTTCTTTTATAAATAAACAAAAAATGCTAAAAAAAAAGTAATAAATTTATGAAGTAATTTTATATACTTGAAAAAATTGTTTATGCTATTAAGAAAACATATATTACTAATTAGCAAAAAACATATATTATTTATGAGCAAAAAACATATATTGTGAGCAAATGTTTTAAAATATAAAATAAATCATAGAAGTCAAGCAAACTCTCCCTCGAATTTGAGTCAGTTGTGATTTTAGTTTATATTTTTCATCCTCGTAAATTTTCAAAACATGTTTGGAAAAAGTATTTCTTGAAACCAAAGAATAATCATTATTCAAAAATTTCTTGTATTTTCTAAAAACTCCTCCACTCAATTGTATTAGATGATGTACCATGTGATCAGTATTTCAGTTTCAACTAAGATTTCACGATTAATCTTATGGTTAATTTTTTTCCTTTTAAAGTTTCTTTTAGCACCAATAAGCATATCACCTACATATCCTGATACTTACTGAGAAACTAAACGAATATTGGCGGCACTAGGCATCGATGGCGGCATAAATTCAAAAGTACGAAATTGTGAAATGATAGTGATGAAAACTGAATTGTGAAAGTGAAATGATGAAAAAAGTGAACATGAAGATGAAATGATGTTATATTTTTATTTTTATATTTTTATTTATACATGTGTTTTATTAAAAATTAATTTATGAAAAAGTTTTGAATTCTGAAGCAAATAAAAAAAAATTATGGTGCTAAATGATTAGGGGTACTTTTTTAATTGCAAAAAAAAAAAATTTATAACATTGTTTAACTTGAAAATGGTTTATCCAATTTTTGATTCATTTTAGTTAACTAATGTGTTATAGTATATTTTGGTAAGTAGTTACTTGAAAAAAAAAGTCATTGTTTTAATTTGTGTTAAGTGATAAGAACTAATTCAAAAAAATAAAATAAAAATTAATTGTGATAAATTTGTAGTTGTTGCATTACTATGAAAATATGTTACGTGTTAATAGTTAATATTTGATTTATGAAATAAGAGAGTCGCGGTGTCAAATTTGTTGAATTAGTTATGTAAATGTATATATGATTACGTGGGTATGAAATTGTTTGTCATTAAAGTGCTCTAAGTGTTGAGAATTTGTATATAGCGTTTAAGAGTAGTTGAAAGTGTTTAAAAGCGAGATAATTACACATTCCTTGCTCTAATTGTTCATTATATACTAATATAAGTGTCATTTATTTTATGGTTGTTGCTATATTTAATTCACAAAGAAATTGTTGTAGATGAGTAATTAAGAGAGTTTTTTAACTTGGAGTAGCGAGTAGAAGTTGTGGCACCACCTTCGTACTTTTGAACCATGTTAATAAACCTTTTTAATTACCCGTGTTTAAATTTGAATGGATATACTTATTGTTACCTTAAGTAGTTGACTCGATGAGTAAGAAAGACTAGCTACTCGATGACTCATTGTTGATAAAAAATGCGACAATAACTCGTTGTTAATATTGTTAAAAATACTTGTTAATTTTATTTTGAAATAGTTGAGAAATATGCTCATCTCTTATGTCAATTGGAGTGATTTAATAATTAAAGGGATATGTTGTGAATGGAATCTCTATCGACTTAATTTTTCTTCTTGATTATTTATAAAGTGTATTGTCATAAAACAATTGATTGTAAATCTTATATAGTGTAATTGAGTTGTTAAATGTGTTCCTTTTTATAATTCTTATAGATATTAAATAATTTAAAAATTGTTCTATTTGTGTGACTTAAGTGAAACTTGGTGAGTATTTGGTGATAGGATTTAAACTTTATTTTTCAAGAAGTAAAACTAGTAACATTTTGTTTGAAAAAAAATAGTTGAAACTTGACATTGTACCTTGAAATATGTTTCATTTCACCCAACTAAATGTAGTAAGTTATTACTAACTAAGTTTATATGCTATGTTTTATTTGTAGATTATAGTGAGTAACTCTATGGTATTGTCTTCCATAATTGAATACTAAACGTGATATGTGTTATTGACCCATGTTATAATCTCTATCATGCTATCCAAGGTGATTTATGATATGTTGTACTTAAATGATTTATGAATGCCTTCGGCATATTTATTATGTCATTGGAGACTATGTTTGAATCTTGATGGTGGTAAGTTAGATAATAGTTTACTTATTCTTCATTACAAATTTCGAGCATGAAATTTTTTAAGGAGGGAAGAATGTAACATCCCAAATTGTATAATCAACTATTTTATTAATTAAATAGAATTTTAAAGAATTAATTTGGTGTTAAAATTATTTTAGAATATATGTTGATTAATTTTATGATTACTGTCGCAACCTAAAATTTCAAGCGTTTCTTGAATTCAATGGAGTTGCCACCAAAGTTTATTTAAAATAGGGAAAATGTTGGGAAACCCTTAAAAAAACAAAAATAAAAATAAAAATAAAAATAATGATATTTGAAACCAAGTTTAGAGTTCGAGAGTCGATTATGCGTAGGAAAAATATTAGCACCCTACGACATCCGTAAAAAAAAAAACAGTTATCTGTAATTAATTGTGCAAAATTAATGTTAACTTACATAAATTTGTTTCTCCCTTTTTAAAATGCAAATATAATCTATTGCAATAATTTAGAGATAAAATTGTATTAAAGTATAAAGAAAAAAATAATTTTTTTATTATGCTTAACAATAGTGCGATCTTGCTCTTACATATCTTCCGGTGCGATGGAGAAATCAAAACTACGTAGTTCTTGGATAGAAAATGCAAATGTGTTGATTGCTTTTAAAGAAATATGTTTTGTTGCAAAAATTTGAATTTGGTTAAAAAAGGTTGTTGATTTGATAAAGGAAAAAGACATTGGTCTAAGAAATTAATTTTGATGAGTATGTTTGATTGTTTGTTTGAAATTAGTTGAAAATATTTAAGATCACAAAGTTGTCACAACTCATGCGTTTTAAACTAGGACTGACAAGATGTCATATCTTGATCCATCTAATTTTATTAAAAGATTATTATTATTTTGGAGTTTAAGATCGTCAAGTTGTCGCAACTCAGATGTTATAAATATTTAAGATTAATAACATATCTCATCTCAATCAATTTCAATATTTATTGTTAATATTTTTGTTTTGTTTTAGGAGAAATTAAAAAGCTAAACCTCTAATTTTAAAAAAGAGTAAAATAAAATTCATATATATATATATATATATATATATATATATAATTGCAGTTTTAGTAATAAAGAAGAACAAGTGGACCTATCAAATTTTAAAAAAGAATAAAATGAAATTGAACTTTAAAAAATAATTTTTAGTCAAAGAATAATAATAAAAACAAGTTGATCTATCAAAGAGAGAAAAAAATAATTAGACTATATAGTTTAAAAAAACAGTTGGGCTTGGAGCCCAAACTTTCTTTTATTATAACTAGAAAAACAATATATATATATATATATATATATATATATATAAAATAACCCTAATCTAGACAAAAAAAAAAAAATAATTATGGTGATTTTTTGTTATCAATTTATAGGCTTAAATGATAAATCTGTGTGTCCATGAAATAAAATTGAGTTCTGATTTTTGATTGTTTTGTAGCCGAAATTAAACAACCTCAGATGACTATAAAAAAAGTGGCTTATCTTTTTTATTGAGTTTACAAGTAGTAAAAATAATAACCTTATTAAGCTAAAAAATTAAAACAAAAAACAAAAATAATAAAAAATAAATAGGGGATGTGACTTCCTGTTGCAAAAGCAGTGAAATAGGAAACAAGGACGAAATGAGCGTGCAACAGCAGGAGGCATGCAAGAAATGTTAGGACAATATCCCAAATTAATGTTTTGATGATAATCAAACAAAGTTAATTAAACTTCTAATTATGATTCTAAAAAAGTGTTTTGGTATTTAACATGTGTTTTTGAGTGTATTAACCAAAGATAGGTATGAAACATATCAACACAAGATCATATTAGAAGAAGCAAGATCATTCAAATAAACGAAGAACATTCTGACAGAATTCTGAGAAAAACGAAGATCGTTCTTCACAGCCTTTAGTTTCTTCAAACAAAGAATGTTCACGTTCTTAAGAAAGTAAGATAAAGATTGATTATGATGTACAAATAATTCATCCTTTACAAAACTACTAGATGTATACAAGATCACATCAGAAAGATTGATTCCAGAAACAAAGGCAAAAGCTATGCATCATAATCAAACAAGCAAGATCATTCTCCATATTGAGCAAGCAACAAGTACAACCTTGACAGACCTGATTGGACACTACAACTGCATCTCTGAGCAGTCTGCACACGTGGTAGAGCAAAATATTACTTCAAGACAGTTGTCAAAGATTCTTAAACTCAACACTTCTCAAAACAACAACGAAGATCATTCTAGTTTTTTTAAAGCAAGAACATTCCTGCTTTAAGACAACACTTATCCACTTAAACTGAAATAAGACAACTAGACCTTTTTCAATGGCTAGATGAGCTGTCATCAGCCTCCATGAAGCCTATAAAAGGAACCTCAAGATCAAGGATAAGGCAAGAGCTTCAAGTGCAAAACAATCTATCACATATACTATCATACTCGAAAATTCGAAAGCTCTTCAATCAAAAGGAAAGGCTTCAGTTTTGTTCAACTAGATTTCAGGAACAATCCTACTGAGTCCTTTGCCAAGAATCTAAACTCAAAAAAGTGTTGAGTACACTCAGATCCATCAAATTTTTTTAATCATCACATTTGTAACTTAAGACTATTGTGTTGAATATACTTTGAGTAAATTGTAAAAAATCATTTTATGGTTAAAAGGTGATATGTAAAAATCCTTTCTAAGATTGAAAGGTAATTGATGGAAATCCTTTCTAGGTTGAAAGGTAACATACTATAACATATCAAGATTGATCTGGAAAGGTTGTGTGAAAAACAAGAACAGTCTTGTTTGAACACTTAGTGAAAAATCTCACAATTGTGAGGACTGGACGTAACCCACTTTGGGGGAACCATGATATATCTCTGTGTGATCTTCTTTCCCCTTATCTCTATTTTTTTATGATTAACTAACCATAGATCTCATAGATAAGTTAATTTTGTGATTTCACTAACCAAAAACGTTCTGCTTTTATTGGATTTTAAAACCAAGATTGATCTTGAGTTAAATATTTTGAAAATAAGCAGGAATTATTTAAAAAGGGGAAATTACAATTCAAACCCCTTTTCTTGTAATTGACATTGTCACTTCAATTGGGATCAGAGCCATCCTCTAAGGATTAACACTCAAAAGTGCTAGAGTAAAGATTCAGGAAGCAATGTCAAAAGCCAAGTACATCGTTGAAGAAGGATCATCAAACATGCCACCTTACTTTGATGGCACAAACTACTATTTCTGGAAAAGCAAGATGCAACTGTTTCTAAAATCACAAGACACATGAATGTGGCGCATCATTACAGTTGGAGACTTCATACCAAGAATCGACCAAACTAACTCAACATCTGCTGAAAAGAAAGAAGTAGATTGGACAACAGAAGATAAAGCTAGGGTACTTCTAAACTCTAAAGCTCAATTATTTTTATCATGTGCCTTAAGCAGGGAAGAAAGTAAAAGAGTCGATGAATGTGACACGACAAAAAGGGTATAGGACATACGACAAACTCATCACGAAGGAACAAGTCATGTCAAAGAAACAAGAATTAATATCGACATAAGAAAGTTTGAAATGTTTGAAATGAATGAAGGAGAATGATGGAATGTATTCAAGGTTTACAACTATTGCAAATGAAATGCGCTCCTTAGGCAAAGCATACTCAGTACAAGACAAAGTAAGAAAAACCATGAGATGTCTTCCAGTCATATTGAGATCAATGGTGACAGCAATAAGTCAAGCCAATAATCTTGAGGTACTCAGCTTAGAAGAACTAGTTGGAACCTTACGAGCACATGAAATGCTGCTACAGGAAGACAAACCAGCAAAGAAAGGCAAAATAATAGCCTTAAAAGCTTCTCAAAATTCTCAAGAAAGCATACCATTACAACTTGATGAAAAAGAAGATTCAGAAGAAATCAGACAAGAAGATGCTAATGAAGAAATAGCTCTTGTTACAAGAATAATCCAAAGGATGGTGGGGAAAATAGATTAGATCATAAAGGGCTTTCCAAATAAAAAAGAAAATTTCAAAATAGAGGTAGACAAAAGTCAAATTACATGTTTTGGATGCAACAAACTAGGACATTACAAAACTGAATGTCTGTTGAATAAAAAAGCACATAAAAGATTTCCCTTCAAGAAAAAATCCATGATGGTTACTTGGGATGGTTCTGATGAATCAAAAATAGAGGAGCATGAAGAAGCCAACATATGTTTGATGGAAAACTCAGAAGACAATGAGGTAATAAATTCTGAACTATGTCCTCTATGTGAACAAATGGAAAAAGAATTTGACAACTTACTAAACGTTTCAAATCTCCTTGTTAAAAAATGTAGTTCTTTAAAAGACCAAGTTTACAAAGAAAAAATAGAAAAAGAGAAAGTTGAAGCTATGATTGATGAACTAAAAAATATAATTCAAAGCAGGTAGGAATCTCATTTTGAGAAAACTAAGGAAACTGAAAATCAAGAACGTTCTACGATTCAAAAGGAGAACGTTCTTCTTAAAACAGAAATTAAAATCCTCAAAAACGACTTCGCAAATTTTATCAAATCTACTGAAACCTTTCAAAAAATCATGGGATTCCAAGTAGGGATATTTGATAAAGTTGGACTTGGTTTTAGGGATGGCAATTGAATCCAAACCCGCCCCGGACCCGCCCCGCATTTAACGGGGAAAAACCGCTTTTAACGAATGCGGGTGTGGGTGCGGATTTTCCCCGTTTTTTAAAGTTACGGGCGGGTGCGGGGGCGGGTTTCGTCAAATCCGCCCCGCACCCGCACCTACCCGACATAAATACAATTACTTAAATACCCTTATATATCTTAAAATAGTAACAAAACCCTAATTTTTTCTTCTTTTTCCTTGCTGCCGTCCCTCTTCGTCTGTGAGCCGTCGTCTCTCTTCGTCCGTACGCCGTCCTCCCTTTAAGGTTCGTTTTGAAGTTCAATTTCGTTTTCTGGTGGTTTCGTTTTCTACAATTTCTGCATTTTATGCAATCTGTGATTTCACTATTTTTCTGCAATTTCTGCATTTTATGCATTATGTGTTTTCACAATTTTTCTGCAATTTCTGCATTTTATGCATTCTGCATTTTATTTGGCATTCTTTGCAATTTCTGCATTTTATGCATTCTGCAATTTCTGCATTTTATGCATTCTACATGGATCATCATCAATAGTCTCCAATTGCTGTAACTACTTTCATGCTTGTCTTGTGTCGTTTGTATGAATCTATATTTGTAGTAGCTATAACTTTTTTTTTTTCGGTTTGGTGTTATGGTTTAGTGACCAACAAAATGCTAGTACAACACACAGGGAGTAGTTTAAATAGTTAAATGGAAGTAATGACTGTAACAGAAGGTCTAGTTGAGACTTAAGATACAAATAGAAAGTATTCTAGATGGAGGGGTGTTCTGATGCATTCAAAATAATAAACTGAATTTTCAGCTTTATAAGGGAAATCATTCCATTGGAGTAAGAGTTTTGTGTTGTCTTTTCTTCATCTTACAAATTCTGTAGCTTAGGGCATAACATGCTATGTCTCAGGCTCATTGTCGTTGACCTTGCATGTGAAGAATAATAGAATAAAAATGGAGCAGTTCATAAAGATAAAAAATTTGCACGAATGCTTGAATAATAAGCTACAAATCAAAAGTGCTCTAAGTAGACAACTTAAATAATGGAAATGGCATAGTGATAAGTTTATCAGCACCCATTCAGCTAAATAAGAAAAACAAATAGATTGATACTACTGAACAAGGATCTAAGGCTTTTCTTCTTAAATGTGTTCCACACCAATGTGTTGTACTATGCTTTCATAATTATGCTTTGATTGTGACTTCCCTCCTATATATGGACTTGAATATGCTTTTTTCATGGATGCATGTGGACCCATTCTTACTTGTTAAGTAGATAGGAATCAAATTAAGATATGAGTGAAAGGTTAAATGAGAGTAATGATCACTCAAACTATATTTGTGGAGTTCTTGCAAATGGGATCTCTGCAGTACTGCACGTATTCTAGCAGTTGCATGACTATTTCATCAAAGTTAAAATTTATTGATCTCATCAATAGATTTGAGGGTTATTTAAATTCAAATGTCAGACATGTAATTGATTTTAAAGAAATGCTAACAATACTCTTTATTGTGAAGATTTTTGTTTCCCTGATCATATGATCCAAGATCTCAATTTTTAGTGGGACAGACAATAAAGTAGATGGATTGTAGCTTAGGCACAATCTTAAAGTTCAAAAAGTGTCACATGAATTCTTATAATTACATGAAAAAATTATCAGAAATTGCAGTAAAATGAATTTCCATTTGCCTCAATTATATATAAAAAGTTGATTGATTTCATTGACTATATTTATAATATTTTGCCTATTAATTTCCATTTATAATATTTATGAATTCATGAATTTAATTTGTTTTTATGTGCAACTTTACAGAATATATAAATGGAAATTGAAGGCACATCTCAACCACTACCATGTCAACTTACTTCAGAAGAAAGTTCACATCAACCAACTATGAATGAAAGTTGTAATCCATTAGTTAATGTTTCCACACCAAATGAAACTGTGCAAACACCACGCGATGAGACAAATGATAATATGACAGATGAAATAACCAAAGATCGTAACAATAGACTTAAAAGTATAGTATGGGATCATTTTACAAAGGTCAAAGTTGATGGAAAAGAAAAAGCTAAATGTAATTATTGCAAGAAATTGCTTGGTGGAAGATCAAGAGATGGGACCTCACACTTGCGCGGACATATGAAAATATGTACTCCACGTTTGTCTACCATGGGACATAATAACGGACAGACATTTCTTACCGCTAAGGTCTTGCAAGGTAGAAAGGAGTTGGGTACTGGAATTTATGATGCTGAAAATGCTAGGAAAGAACTTGCACATGCAATTATTTTGCATGAATATCCACTTTCAATAGTGGAGCATATTGGTTTTAGGAGATACTCAGCTTCTCTTCAACCATTATTTCAAGTTCCTTGTAGAAATAATATAAAAAAGAGACATTCAAAGTGTATGAAGTTGAGAAAACCACAATTTTGAAGTTGTTAGAAACTCTCCCACAAAGGGTGGCCATTACTTCTGACATGTGGACTGCGAGCAATAAAAAAAAAAGGTATATGGTTGTCACTGCTCATTACATTGATGAAAATTGGGATTTACAAAGTCAAATTTTGAGGTAATTATAATTTCTTATAATACTATTTTGATTGAATATTATTTATATTAAATTATAATTTCTTATAATACTATTTTGATTGAATATTATTTATATTAGTCATTGAATGCGAATCTTATTATGTTAGGTTTATTTATGTTCCAGCCCCTCATACAAGTGAAAGACTTTGTAATGCATTGGTTGAATGTTTGATGGATTGGAACATTGATACAAAATTGTCCACTATCACTTTAGATAATTGTAGCACTAATGATGCAATGATTGAAAAAAATTAAAGATAAGTTGCAATTGAATACATTGTTAAAGGATGAGGCTTTACTTCACATGCGTTGTTGTGCGCATATACTTAATTTGATCGTAAAAGATGGGTTAGAAGTTGTGAAAGATGGAGTGGAGAGGATTCGAGATAGTGTTGCATATTGGACTGCAACACCTAAAAGGAAGGAAAAGTTTGAGGAGACTGCGAAACAATTACGAATCTCTTGCACCAAGAATTTGGTTTTAGATTGTCCGACTAGATGGAATTCAACTTACAAGATGCTTGATGTTGCCATTTTGTATGAAGATGTATTTAGTCGATTAAGACAACGTGAATCCCAATACACTTGTTTGCCTACAAGTTTACATTGGAAATTTGCAAAAGATATCTGTGGAAAATTGAAATTGTTCAATTCTATCACTGAAGTATTTTCTGGCACTAAATATCCAACTTCCAATCAATATTTTCCTAAGATTTGTATGATCAAAATTGCAATAAATGAGTGGATAAAATCTTTTGATGCACTGATAAAAAAAATGGCAGAGAATATGTTGGGAAAATTTGACAAATATTGGAATGTGGTTCATGAAATAATGGGGGTTGCTGCTGTTTTGGATCCTAGGTACAATATAGAGTTGTTTGAATATTATTATGTTAAGTTGTATAGGAATGATGCTAATGACCAAGTTAAGTCGATCCGACAGTTGTGTTATGATTTGCTTTATGAATATCAATTGAAAATGAATAATGGCTCTAGTAGTGATTCTCAAATGTTGGATGTCCACTTTAGTAATGTTGATGATGATGGTTTAGAAGACTATGATTTGTATGTTAGGAAAAAAAAAAAAGCTAGAACTTCATTTGTCAAAGCAGAGTTGGATATTTATTTAGAGGAGGAAGTTTTGCCAAGAAGTCCTGATTTTGATATTTTGTTGTGGTGGAAGTTGAATGGTGTTAAGTATCCAACACTTCAAACCATTGCAAAGGATGTATTGGCAATTCCTGTTTCTACCGTAGCTTCTGAATCTGCATTCAGTACCGGCGGACATATCTTAAGCCCTCATCGAAGCCGACTTCATTGGACTACTTTAGAGGCCTTGATGTGTGCTAGAAGTTGGTTATGGAGTGCTGAGAAGACTGATATTTGTTTTAAATTTTTCATTTAAATTTGAATCTATTTGAAATAGCTAATAATTTTGTATATCTTAAATTATTATTGTTTATATTGTACTATGTTGCTATCGATAGGTGATTCGAATTCTAAAGTGGATAATGAAAATGCTATCTTACTCAATGTAATGGAGTCTGACGATGAAGGTATTCTATTCTCTACACTGTTTGATTTAAATTTGTCATGTTAAATGTTAATATTTAACTTTTATTTTTTAATATAGGTGAATTGTTGATCAGTGCTGTTCCTTCACTTTCCAATTCCCGCCTTGAAGATGAAGATGATCGTTAGAAAATGCTTATTTAGAACCCTTTTTGTTTTGACGATTTGGAACTTTTTATTATTTTGATAGATTAGTTCGTTTGAACTTTGAATATTTAGAACTTTTGTTTGAATTGATATTTTCACTTCTTAAGAGTTTGAAGATTATGAAAATATTTTGACTTGTAGGAAATTTAAACAAATTTTGAGATATTGATATTGTGACTTTATTATTTTGATTATTGTAATTTTAGAACTTATTTTGATTTTTTATGCTATGAATAAATAAATTCTAATTTTTGGAGTGCGGGTGGGGGTGGGGGTGGGGCGGGGAAACCCGTCCCCGTTGGGTGCGGGGGTGGATGTTAAAAAGTCACCCCCGACGGGTGCAGGTGCGGGTGCGGGGGCGGTATTAGAGTTGCGGGTGCGGGGTTGGTAATGCTTAAAACCGTCCCCGCCCCGCCCCGTTGCCATCCCTACTTGGTTTTGACGAAATCCAAAAACAAAAACTTTACGAAACCTTTTTTGTTCCTGAAAGATAGGAAGACAAGTGCAAAACAAAATGTTCATACTGTAAAAATATTGGACATGTTGGGTATGCATGTTATTTCAAAAAAAGAGATGAAAAATTCAAAGCAAAAGGGTCACTTAAAAAGGAAGAACGTTCTGCAAACAAAACCAGAACATTCTTCACAAAGTTTCCAAAAGGAAGAACGTTTTGGAAACAGATCAGAACCTTCTTCAGTAAGAAAATGTTTATTCTGCTCAATAATTGGACATGCTGAATCACAATGTTATTTTAAAAAATCCAGTACTAAGGGAAAAACTAACTCTCAAAGACCCAAGACCAAATGGGTACCTAAAAATCTTGTAACATCTAATACATGTTGGTTGTCAAAATATCAAGAAAAAGCCATGGTACTTGGACAGTGGCTGCTTAAGACATATGACAGGAGATAAATAGTGTTTTATGTCCTTCATTAAAAAGGATGGAGGGTTAGTAATATTTGGGAACAATGATCAAGCGGAAATCAAAGGTAAAAGTACTATTGGTAAGGAAAACTCTGCTAAAAATACTGATGTTCAATATGTTGAAGGTCTGAAACATAATCTTCTAAGCATTAGTCAACTATGTGACAATGGCTTTAAGGTTATATTTAAACCAAACATATGGGAGGTCAGAAAAACAACTTCTGGTGAGATTTTGTTTTCTCGATCCAGAAAGAAAAATCTATATGTTTCATATCTTGAGCAATTACCAATTGAATCATGCTTTATGTCCATCAATAAAGACAAATGGATATGGCATAAACGAACTAGACATGTTAGTATAAAAACAATCTCAAATTTATCCAAATTAGATCTTGTTAGTGAAGGTGCAAACTCGAGAAGGGGGGTTGAATTGTGTTTGCCAAAGTTGATAACTTATTGATAATTTATAAATAAATAATAAACTAGTTCGGTTTTGGTGACTTACTTGGAGTAGAAGCAATCGGATTTAGAGGTTGCAAGCAATGAAAGCATAATTAATTTGACACGTAGATTTATCCTGGTTCACCTTTAACTTGGCTACATCCAGTCCACTCATTCAGAAGACTTTAATCCACTAATTCAAATACCTTGATTTACAAAGCACCTAACCCTCTAGTCTTCCAAAACAGCCTGACAACCCCAGACTTTTGAGGAACTAACCACCTTGACCCTACAAGCCAAGTCTTCTCCTAATAACCTCACAACCCCAGATTGAAGAACGAACTAAACCACTATCGGGTTGGATACAAAAGATTGAAACTTGAGTAATTGCTTCGAAAAAGTTAATAATAATAATAATAATAATAATAATAATAATAATAATAGTAATAATAATAATAATAATAATAATAATAATAATAATAATAATAATAATAATAACTCTCAAAGTCTAAGAAAAGAACACTCAGAAAATATTTGTAACTTGAACAAGTGTTTCTCTCTTTGAGCTATAAGACTACTCTTTTATGCTGTTCGTTGATTTTCTTCTCCAGCCTTGAGTATCTATTTATAGTTAAAATTTGGGCTTCAATTTAGTCTTTGTTTAATTCTGAATTGTATTTTGTTCAGATTGCGTTTGTAAATTCTTCAAATTGATTATGTTCCTTTTTTGTTTAGATTGAGATTGTAAATTCTTCAGATTGATTCTGTTCGTATTTTGTTCAGATTGCGTTTGTAAATTCTTTAGATTGATTTTGTTCATATTTTGTTGTAGATAAATCTTGATCAAATCTTCTACAAATCTTGACCATATCTTCTTTCATACTCATTGAAGTCAAATATATTGTTTTCATAAAATAATTTTGTTATCATAAAAACTCTAAGTATAATATGAACTTGGTTCCAACAATCTCCCCCTTTTTTATGATTACAAAACTTGTATTTTTGATAACAACTTTTCTTTGTATTTCTTTGACTCCCCCTAACTTAGGGCTCCCCCTAAGTCTAAGTATCATTTTCTCCCCACTTTATCAAATATCTTTCTCCCCCTTTTGTCATCAGACAAAAAGACTTGAAAGTGAGACTTTTTTTTCTTTCACTTTATTTGTTTCGTTTTATTTTATTATTTTTTTTCATAACATGAAAATAACATATTACAAGAAAATATAAAAACTAATGCAAAACTAAACTACTTTAAAGTTATCACAACATCAATAAGGTATGAAGGTAAGGTTTAAGTTTTACTTGATGAGGTCAAACATATATTCAGGTAGTGTTTTGGTGAATATGTCAGCCCATTGGTGTTCAGTGTCTACAAACTAATCTTTAGTACCCCTTTTTGAACAAAGTCTCTAATGATGTGGTGTTTGATCTATATGTGTTTAGCTATAGAATGTAAGATATGGTTTTTGGTTAGACAAATGGTAGAAGTGTTATCACAATAGATGTAAATGTTGGATTCTAGGATTTTGTGGTCATCAAGTTGATGCTTCATCCAAAGTAGTTGAGAACTGAAGCCAGCTACTGAAATGTACTCAGCCTCTACTGCTGACATTGCAATGGTGTTTTGTCTCTTACTTGACCAAGATATTAAGTTGTCACCTAAAAAGGTGCAGTTGCCATTAGTGCTCTTTCTCTCAAGTTAATCTCCAGCATAATCAGAATCATAGTATCCACTAAGTTTGTACTTAGGAGATTTCTTGTAGAACAAGGTAAGGTTGATAGTGCCTTTTAGGTATCTAAGGATTCTCTTAACAGGAGTTAAATGTGATTCCCTAGGGTCAGCTCGAAATCTTGCACATACACATACACTAAACATGATGTCAGGTCTGTAAGCGGTAAGGTAAAGTAGGGATCCTATCATTCGTCTATAGGTTTTTTAGTCAACTTTTTCGCCTGAATCATCTTTTTCAAGTGAACAAGTAGTGTGCATTGGTGTAGCCATAGGTTTGCAATCACTCATCTTAAACTTCCTAAGAAGCTCTTTTATATATTTAGTTTGTTGAATGTATATACCTTTTTTACTTTGCTAAATTTTTATCCCTAAGAACTTTAAGTTCTCCCATTATACTCATTTGAAACACATGTTGCATCAATTTAGAAAATTCTTGGCAAATAGTGCCATTAGTAGATCCAAAAATAATGTCATCAACATAAATTTGAATAATAAGAATGTCATCTCCTATTGATTTTCTAAAAAGTGTATTATCTACTTGTCCTCTTTCAAAGTTAGTTTTAAGCAAGAAGTTACTAAGTCTATCATACCATGCCCTAAGTGCTTATTTTAGACCATACAGAGATTTCCTAAGTTTAAAAACATGATTTGGAATTCAGAACTTTCAAAACCCGGGGGTTGTTTAACATAGACTTGATCACTTATATAACCATTTAGAAAAACACTTTTAACATCCATTTGAAATAATGTAATGTTACTATTTGCAGCAAAAGAAAGTAGGATACGAATAGCTTCTAACCTAGCTACTGGAGCAAATGTCTCAGTGTAATCAATGTCCTCTTGTTGATTGTAGCCTTGTGCAAAAAGTCTTGCCTTGTTTCTGACCACTTCACCTTTAGTCTAGGTACTGGATCCCAAACATCATTCGTTTTAAATTCATTTAACTCTTCTTGCATTGCAAGAATCCATCCATCATCTGCCAATGCTTCATTAATAGAGGTAGGCTCAATTGATGAGAGTAAGCCAAACAAAGTGGTATCTTTTAGTGATGATCTGGTCCTCAAAGGATCACTTGCACTTCCAATGATTAGAGTTTTAGGATGAGATGACTTTTACATCCATCCAGATCTTCCTTCTGACTTATCTTGACTGTTTCTGACTTGATTAGATTCATCCTTTAAAGATTTACCATATTCTTCTGATTTGTTTGTATTCTCTGATTTTTCAAGTTCTTCTGGTTTGTCTGCATCTGCTTCCTCTGGTTCTGGTAAACCTGCACTATCATCATCTTGCTTTGACTTTTCAAGGTCAAGCTATTTGTCATCAAATTTAGCATGTATGGATTCTTCCACAATATGATTTTCCCTATTAAACACTCTATAAGCCTTAGATCTTTTGCCGTATCCAATTAAGGTACACTTTTGAGATCTAGAATCAAATTTACCAAGGTTATCTTTACTGTTCAACATATAACAAGTACAACCAAATTGTTTAAAATAAAAGATGTTAGGCTTTTTACCTTTCCACAATTCATATGGTGTTTTATTCAATATAGATCTAATTAAGACTCTATTTTGAATATAACATGCATTATTAATTGCTTCAGCCTAAAAGTGTCTTGCAACATTCATATCATTTAACATGGTTCTGGCCATTTCTTGGAGTGATCTATTTTTTCTTTCTACAACTCCATTTTGCTGGGGTGTTCTAGGAGAGGAGAAGTTGTGACAGATTCCATTCTCATCACAAAAAATTTCAAAGAACTTGTTACAATCTTAAGACCATTTTCATTCATTATTTGTTAGCAAAATGTGATAAACACTTTGTGGGATTCGTCCTTACTTCTTAAGAATTTTACCCATGTCCACCTAGTGTAATCATCTACTATAACAAAGCCATATTTCTTTCCACTTAGAGAGGTTGTTTTCACTGGCCCAAAGAGATCTATATGTTAGAGCTCAAGGGGCTTTGAGGTAGAGACTGAGTTCTTAGGAGTAAATGAGTTCTTTGTTTGTTTTCCTTTTTGGCAAGCTTCACACATAATTTCAATTTTGTAATTAAGCTTAGGTAAACCTCTAACTAGTTGAAGTTTATTCAATTTTGAAATTAATCTAAGGTTTGCATGACCTAATCTTTTGTGCCAAAGTAGTTTCTCTTCATTTACTAACATAAGACACTTAACCTGTTGTTTCTCTAGACTAAACAGATTTGTCTTATAAATGTTGTTTTGCCTTTAACCTATAATGAGTATAGATCCATTTTTTTGACAAATTGCCTTGCATTTTTTTGATTGAATATAATATCATAATTATTATCACTGAACTGAATAAGACTTAATAAATTATGCTTAAGACCTTTAACAAACAAGACATCTTTAATAGAAGGGGAAGTACCATTACCAACTGTACCTTGACCAATGATCTGGCCTTTTTGCTTTCCTCCAAAAGTCACCGTGCCTCCTTAGCTCAGTGTTAGTTCTTGGAACATAGACTTTTTTCCTGTCATATGTGGCAAGCATCCAATATCCAGGTACCATGATTGGTGTTTTAACTTGATTGCTGAGGACATCTGCAACATAGACAATTTTGTTCTTAGGTATCCAAATTTGGTTGGGTCCTGGTTTGTTATTCTTGAATGGTTTCTTGTCTTTCCTTGTATTTAACATGGGACAAGATAATTTTGAGTGACATTTCTTAGAGCAAACAGTACACAAGATATCAGAGGGAATATGTTTAGGTTCAAGTACATTTTCTTCAAATCATATACCTCTTTTTACCATCTTTACTAATTCCACAAATCATAGAAGCACATTTGCTTCTTTCCATACCATTAGCAAGAAAATCTTGAAATACTTCTTCATGCTTATCAAAGTTACATGTGATATTTTCAATTGATGTTGAACTATGCTTATTTTTCAGAGTTAGATTTTCAGACTTCAGCAATATAAGTTTTCAGAGTTGCATTTTCTATTTTAAGTTCAGTAATATCAGTTTTCAGAGTTGCATTTATTGTTTTAAATTCAACATTTTGATTCTTTAACACATTAACTTTTTCAGTTAGATTTGCATTTTCTTTTATAAGTGTTTTTAGTTTTAAAGACAATTTGTGATTCTTATTTAAAAAATAATTTATTGCAGTAATTAAATTAGATCGAGTAAAGTCAAAAAATACCTCAATTTCTTCATCTGTTGATTCACTTCTAGAGTCGGAATCTGTGTTGGATCTAGAAGTAGAGTTGGTATGAGCCATTAGAGCCAAATCTGCTTGTTCATCGTCAGATGATTCATCAGAATCATCCTATGTAGCCATCAGACTCTTCTTGTTGGGTCTGGAATCTTTCCTATGGTTTTTCCCTTTCTCCATATTTGGACAGTCTGACTTGTTATGTCCAGGTTCATGGCATCCATAACAGATAATGTTTTTCTTGTCAAATTTTCATTCCGTCCTCTATTAGACTTCTTGGAATTTTTCTAAGGGAAAGATTTCGTCTTGCTGTGTCACATCTTCTGAATTCTTCTGGATATAAAGGAAATCTCCTCTTCCTCTGAGTTTAGATTATGATCATCTGAATCACTATCATCTGATTCTGATGTTGCCTTTAGAACCTTCTTCTGCTTGGATTTCAAGGCCATAGTCTTGTTCTTCTTCTTGGACTCATCTTCTTTAAGCTCAATTTCATGTGATCTGAGAGAGATGATTAATTCCTCTAGCTTAAGAGTATTCAGATCCTTTGCTTCTTGAATGATAGTGATCTTAGGTCTCCACTTGCTTGTTAGACTCCTAAGGATTTTCTTCACATGATCCGCAGTAGTATAACTCTTCTCAAGTACCTTTAGTCCTGAGACCAGGATCTGGAATTTGGACAACATTGTTTCAATGTCTTCATCTTCTTCCATCTTGAACAACTCATACTTTTTGACTAGGAGGTTGACCTTTGCTTCTTGAACTTGCTTGCTTCCTTCATGGGTCAAAATCAGACTATCATAAATAATTTTTATTGTCTCCTTGTTGGTGTATTTGTCAAACTCCTTGAAGGTGATTGCATTTATCATGAATGTCCTAGACTCGGTTAGAGGTCTGCCCAAAATAAATTTTGAAAAGGATAAAATATGTGAAAGGAAAACAAGTCAAGAGTAGCTTTCTTTCAAAAGATTTTATATCAACTAAAAAACCTCTTTAACTACTTCATATTGATCTTTTTGGTCCTCTCAAAACAACAAGCTTTGGAGGAATGATATATGGTTTTTTTTTTTTTTAGTTGTTGATGACTCTTCTCGACACACATGGGTATTGTTTTTAATACAAAAGGATGATGCATTCGAGGCTTTTAAAACTTTCTGCAAAAAGGTACAAAATGAAAAAGACTTTAACATAATCTCCGTAAGAAGTGATCACGAAGGAGAATTCATGAACACTTATTTTAAAACATTTTTTGATGAACTTGAAATTTCTCATAATCTATTTTGTGCAAGAACTCATCAACAAAATGGAGTTGTTGAACGTAAGAATAGAACATTACAAGAAATGGCATGACCAATCTTGGAAGAATCAAATGTTGAAAAATATTTTTGGGCTGAAGTTATCAACACTTTATGGCACATTTTGAACCGAGTATCCATAAGAAAAATCATTAACAAGACACCCTATGAAATATGGAAAAATAGAAAGTCAAATATTTCATACTTACACATTTTTAGGTACTACTGCTACATTTTAAATAACAAAGAAAATCTAGGAAAGTTTGATGCAAAATCAGACAAAGCCATTTTCTTAGGATACTCAACCTATTCCAAAGGGTATCACATATTTAATTTGAGAACAAAAATTGTTGAAATTCGCATGTTTAGTTTGATGATCTTGATGTAAGTAAGATAGATGATGAAGAAGAAGAACAATCTAAACAGTAACATCAGATTGTTCTTGAGAAAAACGAGGCCGATAAACAATCTTCGTTTCCAACTCCTCCACGAAGCTGGAAAATCATAGGGGATCATCCTCAAAATCAAATTATATGAAATACATCTTATGGAATCACAGCAAGAATGTCTTTTAAAGATGATATCAACAACAACATGGCAATGATATCTAAAATAGAGCCAAAATCAATCAAAGAATCCACAGTTGATCAATCTTGGGTCGAAGCAAAGGAAGAGCTTCTTTAATTTGAAAAGAGTGAAGTCTGAACTCTTGTGTCAAATCCACAAGACCAAACGGTCATTGGAACAAGATGGGTATTCAGAAACAAGTTGGATGAAGAAGGTACAGTTATAAGAAATAAAACAAGGCTTGTAGCTCAAGGATACAACCAACAAGAAGGTATATACTATGATGAGACCTTTGCTCCAGTTGCAAGGTTAGAAGCTATCAGAATTCTTCTTGCATATGCATCTCATAAACTGGAAGTAGTAATGTCAATTTACAAGAAAAGGGGGTTTGAATTGTAAATTCACCCTTTTAAAATTCCTGTTAGAAACTTAAAACAATAACTCAAGATTGATCTTGGTTGTGAAAACAGAAAACAGAGAACGTTCTTGGTTTCTGACCAGAAAACGGAGATCGTTCTTGGTTAGTTAAAATCAACAATTTAACTTATCTATTTAACTTGATAATCAAACAGACTGAAAGTAAATAGATAAGGGAAGAGATACCACACAAGGATATATCCTGGTTCACCCAACTTAGGCTACGTCCATTCTTCACAACTGTGAGATTTTCCACTAAGTGTTCAAACGGAGAACAATCTCGATTTTACACCACTAGTTCAGATCAACCTTGATCTGTTACAAAGTTAAACCTTTCCACCAAGAAAGGAGTTCAAACAGGTTGCCTATCAATCTTTAGATAAGAGTTTACTCTTCACCTTTTAACCATAAAAGGATTTTCTACAAACTACTCAAACTATACTCAACACTTATAGTCTTGAGTTTACACGATTAGGATTAAAAGTGTTTTGTCAGAATCTGAGAAAGCTCAACACTTGTTTGAGTTTTGATTCTTTTGACAGAGAAATACAATAGAATGATTCTAGGAATCAAATGAGAAAAATCAGAACTGATTCTATGTTTGTGAGTGAGAGACTTTCAAGTATGATTGTAAGTAAGTGATAGATTTTCTTAGCACTTGAATTTCTTATTTTCCTTTGAGATTGGCCTTCCTTTTATAGGCTTTAGGAAGGTTGATGACAGCCAAAAGAGCCGTTGGAAAGTGCTCTAGTGTAATGTGTCAGATTTTGACCAAAGACCATACTTTATTAATTAAAAAATGTTCAGGTCTTTGAACATTCTGCGTTCTGTTTCTGTGATGGGAATGGCTTGTCTGAAGCTTCTCATTCTTGGATAACTTTGATTGTGTTTAATGATCCTTTGATTCTCAGATATATGATTGATGCATTCGGTTCAAGATAATGTTTTGATTCGCGGAAAACAGACTAAAGAATGATGTCAATTTGCTGGAGAAAGATTGTTGAACATTCTGGAGACTGTTTAATCATTCTAGAGACTAATGATAATTCTGGAGACTGATCTGATCATTTTAGAGACTGATGATCATTCTGGAGATTGATCTGATCATTCTTCGTTTTTCCTTGAATGTTGATCTGTGGACAAAATTCCATGGACCTTTCATTATATGTGCATGTATCTCAAATATGTAGATGAAGCATATGTTTCAAGAACGTTCTTCGTTCTTGAAAATCAAGCTGGAGAATGATCAGTCTTGTTTGAACTTGTTTGATTCATCATATTCCATAACTTTTCTACTTTGTATTTGGAATTGATTCTTTGCTGAGATGGATCCTTTATATTCCTTGAAGAGTACTGATTATATGATTGTGAAATCCATAAGCAATGATTGTGAAATCCAGGAGCAGTTTCTTCTTCAACAGAGGAGATCATTTGTTTTTGAAATTTCAGAACTGTTGAGAACGTTCTCCATTTTCCAAACTTCTGTCAAGAACGTTCTCCGTTTCGTCTTTGTATTTTTGCTTCCTTTTTAAATGATCTTGCTTCTGATTTATAGGATAGTGTGATCATTGGTTGTTGTATTTGATCATCTTCTTCATGAAGATGCTATCTTGAAGATGTAATAATCATTCTCTTGAATGATTGATATATGATACATTCCTTTTGAGATTACTTCATTAGTGAGTGGATACTTGTGCACTTTGATGAAGTGAATGGCTTCTTGCTTGTTCACTTATGCAATTCATGTTCCTTAAACAAAACTCAAGTGCAATCATTAGTAGACCACCATTCATAAAACTTAATCTTTTATTTCATAAGGTTTGTTGTCATTAAAACATACATCAAAAAGGTTTTTTGCCTTAACAAAACTCATTAAACTTTTTCAAATGGATGTAAAAAGTGCATTTTTAAATGGTTTTTTAAATGAACAAGTATAAGTTCATCAACCTCCTAGATCAAAAGAAACCAAATCATGTCTTCAAACTTACCAAAGCTCTATATGGACTAAAACAAGCCCCTAGAGCATGGTATGATAGATTAAGCTCATTTCTAATAAAACATGGATTCTACAGAGGAAAAATTGACACAACACTCTTTATATTTAGCAAAAATGAAAATGATCGTCTCTGTATTGGTTACCGAATTATGAATAGAAATTATCGTCTCCAGATTTATTTTTGGTGCGTAGATCGACAAAAATGAAAAATGATCGTCTTCGAATTGGTTAGCGATGCGTAGATCGACAAGAATGAAAAAATGATCGTCTCCAGATTTGTTATTGGTGCGTAGATCAACAAAAATTAAAAATGATCTTCTTTGGATTGGTTACTGATGTGTAGATCGACAAGGATGAACAAATGATCGTCTTCGGATTGGTTACTGATGCATAGATCGATAGGAATGAACGAATGATCATCCCCAGATTTGTTATTGGTGCGTAGATGAACAAAAATGAAAAATGATCGCCTTCGGATTAATTATCGATGCGTAGATCAACAAGGATAAAAAATGCAAAGTAAATAAAGAGGGAGAATATGTTGAGTATAAATGAAGTATAAAAATAAGATATGAATGATTCATGCGTGTTATGCATTATAGATAAATTCTTGTTCATTTCTTTAATTTCCCGATCCTTATTATCTTCTACACCTCCAAGATTCAATGAATAAATGAAGACAACTATCGTTTTTGCATGATGACTCTTTGTACATCTCGTGTGACCCATTTTTTCGAGGTGAAGCAAAATGCATTATTTAAAATGATTACCTTCCTTTTTTTTTTTCTTACACACCCATATATCTTGAGAATCCATCGAGTTCCTGTGTATATATTTTTTCAAGCGTCATAATACTTAAAATATTTTTTATATTTTCACATATTTCAAATTCCTACATTTATTATCATAAAACAATATTTTAAAATGCTAGAGCAATCAACCATGAAACTGAATAAGTTTAGAAAGAGTGTAACATACAACATCAAATGAAAACATTAGAAAATTTACATTCACAGGTAGGGGTAACAATGTAGGGATGGATGTGTTTAGTTTTAGTTGGAGGGATAGCAAACTCTAGGTCATTCTTGTAATTTAGGGCTCGTATTGGTAAGCTTCCAAGAATAATAATTGCACTCATTTGAACCGCTTGATCTTTTTTTTTGTCCCTAACTTTTTCCTGGACCACTTTTCCAAGTTTTCAATCCATTGGGATGCTCTAATTTTGCTTAGGTTGCCTTTTCAGGTTTTCAACCTATCTTTTTCAATCATTTTTTAACAAGCATAATATTTTTTGACTGCATCAGAATTTACTGGAAGTTGTAACTCCTGTCCATCCCTTTTTACGAGTATTAGAACTGCCCCAGAGAAAGCCTTTTTCACAACAAATGGTCCCTCGTAGTTCGGGGTCCATTTTCTACGAGAATCTTTTTTTATAGGCAATATTTTCTTTAACAGTAAGTCCCCTTTTTAAAGGTTTTTTTGATATAGCTAACCATGACACAAAGCTACCATTAATTTTTCTTCTATGCGATTCAATTGGTCAAATCGTGATTGAACCCACTCTGCCTCTTTTAGTTTTGTTTCCATCAAGACTCTGATCGAGGGAATTTCAACTTCAATGGAAAGTACCACGTCCATTCCATACTCCAATGAGAAAGAAGTTGCCTCTGTTGAAGTGCGAACAGAGGTTCTATAGTCATTAAATGCAAAGGGAAGCATTTATTGACAATCCTAATATGTCTTTACCATATTGTGTATGATTTTCTTGATATTCGTATTTGATGCTTTTGCAGCCTCATTAATTTGCACACGATATGGCAAAGAATTATGGTACTGAATTTTGAAACCATCAAACAATTCCTTCATCAATGATAATCTTATTTGACAAGCCATATCGACAAATCAATTCTCTTTTGATGAATTTGACAACCACGCTCCTCGTCACATTTGAAGTAGCAATGTCGATTTACAAGGAAGGGGGGTTTGAATTGTAAATTTTCCTATTTAAAAATTCCTGTTAAAAACTTAAGAAAATAACTCGAGATTGATCTTGGTTCTGAAAACAAAAAACGGAGAACGTTCTTGGTTAGTTAAAATCAGTAATTCAGTTTATGTATTTAACTTGATAATCAATCAGACTGAAAGTAAATAGATAAAGGAAGAGATACCACACAAGGATATATCCTGGTTCACCCAACTCAGGCTACGTCCAGTCCTGACAACTGCGAGATTTTTCACTAAGTGTTCAAAACAAAGAAGCTTCTTCGTTTTATAGCACCTAGCTCTGATCAACCTTGATTTGTTACAAAGTTAAAACCTTTCCACCCAGAAAGGAGTTCAATCAGGTCACCTATCAACCTTGATAGGATTTCTTACAATCTACCCAAACTATACTAAACTCTTATAGTTTGAGTTTTACAATAATGATGAGATTATTTTGTTAGAATCTGAGATGTCTCAACTCTTGTTTGAGATCTGATTCTTTGACAGAGAAACACACGAGAATGATTCTAGGAATCAAATGGGAAAAATCAGAATTTAATCAATGTATATGAGTGAGAGAAATTCAAGTATGATTGAAATGAGTAATGGATTTTCTTATTACTTGAAGCTCTGATTTTTCCTTGAACTTGGCCTTCCTTTTATAGGTGTTTTAGAGCATTTAATAATGGTCAAAAGAGCTGTTGGTAGTGCTCTGTCAGTTTTGACCAAAGACCAATTTATATGAATAAAAATATTCAAGCCTTTGAACACTTTATGAAATCTGTTTGACTGGGCGTTTTTCTTCGTTCTTGATCATATTTATTTTGCGTTTAATGATCCTTTACACCTCAAATATATTTGTTGATGATATTGCTTCGATCTGGAGATTTGATTTTGCCAAAACAGCTTAAAGAATGATGACAGTCTGCTGGAGAATGATGTTGAAAATTATGGAGACTGATGATCATTCTGGAGACTGGTCTGAACATTCTGGAGACTGATCTGATCATTCTGGAGACAAATCTGATCATTCTGGAGACTGATGAGAACTTTCTGCAGATTGATGTTATCATTATGGAGATTGATGTTTAACATGTTGGAGAATGATGTTAGCATGATGGAGATTAATGTTAACATGCTGGAGAATGATGTTAGCATGCTGGAGATTAATGTTAACATGCTGGAGAATGATCAGAATATTGTCAAGAATGTTCTTCGTTCTTGACAGTCAAGCTAGAGAAGATTCAAATCTGTTTGGTCTTGCTAATTTGTGATCTTCTCTCTTTGTGATTCGAGTAGTTTCTTTGAATCTGATCATCTCAGTTTGTTCCTTGCCAAGTGCTAATGATATAGATGTAAAATTCAGAGGCTAAAACTTCTTTTAACTAGTGGAGATTGATTGGTTTTGGAGCTTTGATGATCATTCTTGAAACTTGAGAACATTATCTGTTTTCCAGATTTTGTTAAGAATGTTCTCCATTCTTGTCTGTTCAGTTTCTTGCCTTTTTATGCTGATTTCTTTGCTTTGGTTACATTCATCTTTAAATTAATACACTCAAAAGCACAAGTTAAATTAACATAAAATTAGAATCATAATTAACATTCTTAATTAACTTTTTGTTTGTTTTCATCAAAACATTAAATTGAGATTTTGTCTCAACAACATTGGCATAAGCAGTAACTACAACCCATTTTGTGAAATAATCAATAACTACTAGGATAAACTGGTTCCCATTTGAAGCCTTAGGCTCATCCCCCATATTGAAAATGGCCATGGTGATGTTAAGACATTCAAAGAGGTTGGCAGTGCATGTACTTTATTAGCATAGATTTTACATTTATGACATTTCTTTATGTAACTAAAGCAATCAGACTCCATGGTCAACCAATAGTAGCCAACCCTTAAGATTTTTCTTGCCATTGCGTGCCCATTTGCATGAGTTCCAAAATAACCTTCGTGAGCCCCTGAATAATTTTCTCTGCTTCCGCTTTATCCACACATCTGAGGAGAACCATATCATGACTTCTCTTATAAAGCACATCACCATTTAAGAAGAAGTTCACTAACAACCTCCTAAAAACCCTCTTGTCATTCTCTAAAATAGCCAATGGATATTCCTTATTCTTAACATAGGATTTGATATCATAAAACTATGTCTTACTGTCAGGTTCTTCTTCTATTGATAAGCAATATGTTGGCTTATCCTTTTGTTGAATTTTTATGACTGGCACATCCTGGCCGGTGCTTATTTTGAACATTGATAACAACGTGGCTTGGGCGTTGGCCAATTTGTTTCCTTCTCGAGGAATATGGTGAAAAGTGATATTATCGAAATTTTATGTCAATTCTTTGATATGCGTATGATACATAATCAATTTGGAACCTCGAGTTTTTCACTCTCCTTTTGCCTGATGGATGACCAACGATAAGTCTCCATATACTTCGAGAACTTTTACCTTTGATCCAATGGTTGCTTTAATGCTCATGACACATGCCTCATATTCTGCAATATTTTTTGTGCAACCAAAACACAATCTAGCCGTAAATGGAGTGAACTAGTTCTCTGGGGAAATCAAAATGGCTCCAATTCCATGCCTTAATGCATTAGAAGCACCATCAAATACCAACGCCCATTTTTATTTATCAAATGATTCAGCCTCTTCAAATAAAGTCATTATGCATTCATCGCGGAATTCACACTACATTGATTGATAATCTTCTATAGGTTGTTGGGCCAAATACTCTGTTAGTGCGCTTCCTTTGATAGCCTTGTGTGTAACATACACCAATTCGTATTATGATAACAACATATGCCAATGGGAAATCCTTCCAGTAAGAGTAGGTTTCTAAAAGATGTACTTAATTGGGTCCATTTTAGACACCAACCAAGTTGTATGACATAACATGTATTGCCTCAACCGACGAGCAACCCATGCTAATGTGCAACATGTTCGTGCAAGCAGTGAGTACCTTGTTTCACATTTGGTGAACTTTTTGCTCAAATATTAAATAGCGGGCTCTTTATTACCAGATTCATCATGTTGCCCCAATACACAACCCATTGACTCGTCAAGTACTGTTAAGTACATAATAAGCAGTTTCCCAAGAACACGAGGCACCAGGATTGGAGGTTTTAACAAGTACTGCTTAATCTTCTCGAAAACCTTTTGACAATTCTCATTCCATTCAACCTTTTGGTCTTTGTGCAACAACTTGAAAATTGGCTTGCATCTTGTAGTTAGATATGATATGAACTTGGCAATGTAATTCAATCTACCCAAAAAGCCATGAACTTCTTTTTCCATTCGTGGAGCCGACATTTCTTGTATTGCTCTTACTTTATCTAGGTCAACTTTATCCCTTTTTGACTAACAATAAACCCAAGTAACTTGACATATCTCATACCAAAAGTGCATTTAACAGTGTTTAAATAAAGTTTGAACTTCCTTAGTCACACAAACAATTTTTGAAGGTTAACAACATGGTCTTCTTCGGCCCGAGACTTTGCAATCATATCATCCACATAAACCTCTATGTCCTTATGCATCATGTCATGAAACAAAGTTATAATTGTTCTTTGATAGGTTTCCCCAACATTCTTAAATCCAAATGGCATCACTTTATAGCAGAAAGTTCCTCATTATGTGATGAATGTAGTTTTCTTCATATCCTTGGGAGCCATCTTGATTTGAATATACCCTGAGAAACCATCCATGAAGGAGAAAAGAGAATATTGAGCAGTCTTATCCACTAGGACATCAATATGAGGCAAAAGGAAATCATCTTTAGGACAAGCTTTATTTAAATCCCGATAATCAACGCACATTCGAACCTTTCCATCCTTTTTTGGGACTCAGACAATATTAGCAAGCCATTGAGGATATTTTTCCGCTGCTAAAAAACCAATATCAAATTGATTCTTGACCTCTTCTCTAATTTTAAGTGATATATCAAGCCTCATCCTCCTCAATTTTTGTTTAATTGGAGCACATTCAGGCTTGAGCGGTAGCTTGTGTTCAACTATGTTAGTATCTAGCCCAAGCATATCCTGATATGACCATGCAAAGACGTCCACATAGTCAAATAAAAGTTTAATCAACTTTTCTCGTTCACTTTCTTTCATAGACATACCGATTTTAATTTCTTTCTTATCATATTTAGTCCCCAAATTGATCACCTCAACAGGTTCTTGATAGGGCTAGATTATCCTTATTTCCTATTCCATTAGCCTTTCTAGTTCTGGGGGAGACTCACAATCTTCCTTACAATCCTCATCAGCGTGATTAATTGGGAGTTCAAAATTATAAGAAGGGGTTATAACGCTGCTATTTTCAACAGATTCATTTTCAACTCTACATTATTTAAATAAGAAGAAAAATGACAAAAGAAAATATGAATAAGGATGGCCATTTCAAGAAAAAGAAAAGAAAAAAAAGAAACGGTAGGAGAATTTAAAAATGCATTTATTGATAATAATTTCGGAATTGAAATACATGCTCCCTAATTAGTTATCCTTATTGCCTTGGGCAGAGAAAAATGAGTTGAAATACATAATTACTTTGAACATGAATTAACAAACACGGGAAACTCGATGATCTTACAATTGTTGAGACTGGTGTTCAGAGGACAAAGGTACACTTGTCAGCATATATTATTTCAGCGCTTTGAAATGTTTGGCGAATGTCACAAATAGGAATCATATGTGAATTCGGTGCCTAGTTTTCTAGACGAGCCATCCTGCTTTCCTTTTTTCCTTTCACAACACTTTACTTATTAGCTTTGGTATGTACATATCCCAACCCGTACCTATCATTCTTTTCTGGTAGTTCTAACAATTTCTCCAATTTAACAAAAACACCTCCTTCCAACATGGTTTTGGTAGGATTCAATGATGTGGTAGACAATTTTGGTTCCTTTAAGCGAGACCCTTCAGCCATGAAGACATCATTTGCAATTTCTAATCCTTAAAAGGAAATCTCTATAGCCTCCTCTGTGTCTTCAGTGTAGCCTATAGAAGATAGATGGCTTACTTCCATATCTTCTTCCCCATATATTATTACGAGCTTATTGTTCACTATAAACTTAAGCTTTTGATAGAGAGTGGATGTTACTGCTCCAGCAGCATGAATCCACGATCTCCCTAAAAGGAAACTGTATGCCGGTTTAATATCCATCACTTGGAAGGTTTTATGATCATAGCACTTGGGCACATGTTTCTATCCTTTTATTTTGGTATTTTTAAAATCACTTTATAGCTTAGAATAATTTTTTAGCTTGTTTCTAAACTTTGGGTTGAAATTGAATTACAATTTTATTATTTGCATTTTAACCCCTGCTCGCTTTGTAGGCCATAACTTGGGCTCTGGATATCAGATTGAGGCATGCGAGCAGTCGTTAGAAAGCTAAAAATCAGAGCTACAACTTTTGTGTTGGAAAAAAATCTCATTGCCAAAATCTACTAAGCCTAAATTACAGATTTCGTAATCTGGACCTTTGTAATAATTTAAATAGCGGGCTACTTGTTTTAAAAGCCCAAAAGCCCGAGCACTATATATTTTGGGATTTCTTTCCTTTCTGGGGAGATTATTTTCGGACAGAATCATAATATACACGTATTTTTATTTTCAATTCCATGGAAGGCTAATTTCACCAGATTAATCCACGAATTCAGAGTTTCATCACACCTGGAGGTTCAGGTTATACCGTCGATTTTTGATTCATGATTCTATTTTCGTTCATCCGATTATATTGATTTTCTGATTGCTTAAACTGAATTTCAATAAGATCGATTAAATTTATTTGACAGATTTCGGTTTCAATCTATAATTTAATTGAATTATAATTCTGCGACACTTGATCGTTAATTGTAATATTTTAATGATTGTGATGCTTAATCCAGTCAATGAAACCGAACGTAGGATTGATTGTACGCTTGTTTGATCAATTTTGAAGTCAAATAAGAATAGAATCACGAATTAGAAATTAATTAAAACTCATTGATAGAATCTGTGATAGGTCCGAAACTCGAATAAGTGGATTAATCGTTTTGCTTATCTGTCCAAACTAAATCATTATAAAAAACCCCCAATTTCGAATTTCAACTCGGTTAATATCATTATATCAGGAGTCCTTGCGAAACGACTCGGGTTATTACCCTTTTCTGCACTTATTTTAAATCGTATTTGATCCGTGTGCGACAACGATCATTTTACCAAAGTCACGGGATCCGATTTGAATCAGCGGGTCAATCTCACCGATAACTTGTCTCCTTGATCCATCAAATTCTTTCACCACCATAGCATTGGGCTTCATACAGACTCCATCAACAAATAATTTTGAGAGTGTTGAATTCGGCATAACATTCAATGATGAACCATTATCAACTAGCACCCGTGCGAGAATATGATCATGACACTTCATAGAGATGTGTAGTGCTTTATTATGCTCTGTCCTCTCAACCGGTAATTCGCCATCGCTAAAACTTAAACAACTACTAGCGGTGATGTTACCGACAACTCCATCAAACTGGTCGACAGTGATATCAAAAGTAACATGGGCCTCGTTTAAAACTTTCATCAGTGCCCTTCTACGTGCTTCATAGTTCAATAACAATGAAATAACAAATATCTTGGAAAAGGTTTGATTAACTGATCCACCACCTTATATTCACCTTGCTTGATAAACTTCAAAAATTCATTAGCTTTTTCTTCAAGCACCGTCTTTTTGCATGTCTCTGGTCCTTTTGTAGCGTGATTCAGAGCTTCTTTCCCTTTTTCTCTATGACCCTCCTTTTTTCTAGGTGGTTCAAGGACGCAAATTTGACCACTCTGAGTCATCCCACTGATCCCTGAAATATCGTTGACATCAGTTTCTTTATGTCTAGAACTATCACTTGATTGATGATTGACCAAATGGGATGCGACTTCATAATTCCATGGAAAAGGGGTTGGTGCTTGGAAAATTATTGGATTTGGCCCACTTGGAGTTGGCCTAAGATTCTCTTTTCTATAGAGGATTTCCAATGGTCTTGGGAAAGATCTATTATTTTCCACGCACGGCTCTATGGTCAACACATGATCTTCTTTTGCACAACTTGCATGTATGAAATTCATGTTCATTAATTCTTGAAGGAATTCCTTGAGCTCTTCACAATTTTTTATGGAGCGTGAATCAGTTGGGTGAACACCAAAAATATTAACCTCGTTAATCGTCTCAGTCAATTTTAACTTGCATAGCTCAGCAAAGATCACTTTCATAGGGGTTTTCACGTGCTCTATATTCTTAATTGCACATTGGTCTACCCCATCTTCAATGACATTGAAAAAGGAATTCTCGTGGCCTGACAAGGGATTACTCCCTACATTGGGACTATCTTCCTTGAAGGTAAGCCATTTTGCATTAACCAGTTCTTGAACTTTAGATTTTAGGGCTTGACAATCTTCGATGGAATGCCCTACGGCTTCTGCATGGTATTCACATTTGCCGTTTGGGTTCTACCATTTTTGAAATGGTGGTTCCAGAGGTTTCATTGGTCTCAAGACTACCATTTAATTCTGGAGTAGGTGAGACAAAAATTGGCTGTATGTCACGGGAATTAGGTCAAAATTGGTTATCCTTTTTTCTCGATTGACTAGTGGTTTGTATTGATTCGAGCTTGAATTTTGGTTCCATTGGTTTTGCTGGGAAAACGTGACAAGTGGGGGTTGGACGAGAGGTGGTTGATAATAAGGTGGCCTTGAAAGGTGATATTGAGGGTGTGGAACTTGTGAGGTTGCAGCCACATATGGTTAGGTAGTGTAGGGAATTTGGGGTATCGATAGTTGAAATTTTGGAGTTCGATAAGAATTTATCGATGGAGAATAGGAGACCCTTGGGCTTACCATTAAAACGTTAACATCCCCTTCTTTCTTCTTTGTGAATCTCATATGGGGTTTCTTCACACCACTCGCTCCACATACGATCTTGCCACTCCTCATCTCACTTTATACTCTTTGTCTTATCATGACCATGTTAGAGAAGTTTGATGACATATTCCCAATCAACCTATCACAAAAGGGTGGCTAGAGAGTATTCATAAACATACCAACTATTTCTCTTTCAGATAAGGGACGATCTACTTGCGATGCCACTTCTCTCCACCGTTGTGCATATTCTTTGGATGTTTCATTGTCTTTTTTGAATGAATTTTGCAATTGCATCCTGTCAGGGGCCATGTCAATGTTGTAACTGTATTGTTTCAAGAAGGCATTAGCCAAATCTTTCCACGGACAAATTCGATTTCACTCGAGATGCATATACCAACTTAATGATGCCCACTCAAACTGTCTTGAAAAAATGAATGAGAAGTTTGTCATTATGAGCATGAGAAGCCATTTTTCTGCAATACATGGTCAGATGATTTTTAGGACTTGTGGCACCTTTGTATTTTTCAAACTCAGATACCTTGAATTTTTAAGGGATCGCCACATCGGGAACTAAATACATAGAATTTTCCTTTAATTGCTTTTATTCGTTCTTCCAAAACATGGAATTTTCCTTTCGATTGTGTATCATCTTCGATAAATTGAGGTTGTTGCCAATTTCTGGTAGCATCAAAATGGGGTACTTGTGGTGCACTGAATGAAATATTTTCTGAGGGTATAGTGTTTTGGGGTGGCACGTAGCCCATAGGAGATGGGATTTGTGGTTGGTTTAGCTTTTGGGAGTTGATTGTTGAGTGCATTGGGTTGTTGTCCATGAGGTTGATGACTAAGGACGGAGTATAACCAGGTGGGAGACCATACATAGGAAATTGTATAGCTACCGTACTAAACTGTTGGGTAGTCGGGGTAAAGCCTGGTTGATGAGAAGAGGTGGTTTGGTGTTCTTCATTTGTAGTTGGAGAATTCTTATTTGTATTCTCCTTTCCTGCTAAAGTCTGTATAGCCTCTAGGATTCTATTAACCTTGTCCTTCAATTGGCTGACATCCACTTTCATCACTTCTTGGCTTTGCTCAAGTTCATCCATGATTTTGGAGTTTGTACAATTCTGATAAGGGTGTCGGGGAAACAACTTTATTGATTTTTTCTAAAAGATCATAAGATGGTAGTTAAAAAAATTAAGATTTATATGAATGCATGTGGGTATTAGAGAACCATTGATTTCACAACCTAGGCACAAGCATCATCTCTAGATCATGCATCAAAACCAAACCCATACATAGAGAAAACTCAAAGCAAACTCGTTCATTGATAATTAAAAGGGTACAAGTGCAACGTTTTTCTTTATTTTTGAAATACATTGTTTCTATCGCTCTCGACAATTAAACCATTCATTGCTTCTATATATTACAATGTTGAATGAAAGTCATAATCTTAACAGGTGTGGCAGGTGGAACTATGCTTACTTCTGCTTTCCTTAGGAGTACGGGGACCCTTTCGATGGCTTGGTTGACTATGAAAAAGAGTCTTTCACAACGATCCATCCACATTATCTGTTCTTGCCCAAGCATCTCTATTTCTTCAATTTGATCCATCATTCCGATTCTTAACATATTTGCCTCATTTTGTTCCTTCAACCATATATCTTGGTATATGGCAACCACTTCTTGTTTTTCATTATTTTCTTCTTCTATCCTTGTTTTATATTCTGCTACCACTTTCTCCAACTGTTATTTCAAATCTTCTAATTGTCTTTTTGCATTTCTCTCACTGATTTCTGAATCTTTCAACCATTTTCTCAATTTCTCAACATCATCTCGTTCTTGGTCTCTTTCTTATCTTCTTAAACATAAAGACTCGTCAGAGACCCTTAAATTGCATTAAAGCTTGAGCCTACAATCTTCCCCCACCTTGGCCCTCTTATTTTATCTTTCAAGGGAATTTGTCTTCTGCTCATTTTCCAACTAGACAGTCTCATATGCTCGACGGACTACCATCAATTCTTCTCGCAAATTCTTCTTTTCTTCTTCTGCCTCTAGAATTGAGGCTTGCAACATATTAATCTCTTCACTAACAATAGTGGGTTTCATCGGTGTTTCATCGGCTGCCTCAAATGTACGACGAAAAGGTAGCTTAATCTCTTAGACCCTATTCTTTATCCACCATCGGTAGTAATCATCTGCACCACAACTTCAACTTCCTATCTCTTTCCCTTTTCTGATTATCGTATTTCAAGATTGACGTATTCTCTTTAAATCTTCAACATTTTCTAGACTCATGTCATAAAGAATAAAATGGGTTATCAATTTTGGCGTTGGTTTTCCTATGATAGGATATCCAAGTTGTCTCAAGGCCAATACTGGGTTATAATTCACGCAACCTCTAGTCCCCATAAGTGGCACATTAGGGAATGTTCCATATTGGTATATTACTTCTTTTACCTCTCGCCATCTCACATACCATCGAACTATTTTTTCATGAAGATTTACCAATCTCCGAGCCCATTCTCGATTATCCTGTATGTTAACGTAACAATTCTTGAAATCGTTGATAGGGCATCGATTTTAGAACCCACTATCAAACATATGATTCACTAACCAGACATACAAAACAGGTAAACAACACAAAATTTTCTTGCCTTTTTTCTCATGATAATAGTTAAGTGTATAGTACACATCAGCGAAGACGACTGTTGTAGGATTTTCTCCTCTATTCCTCAAAGCTAGAAAGACATCAATTGCTACTAAATCTATAATTTCTTCATAACTCAGGAATAGAATAACCCCATAGACTGTGAGAGCTAGCACCTCCATAAAAGCGCCCCAATCTTGGGCCTTAGCTAACCGATGAACTCTTTCTTCCAAAAAAAACTCCTTAGAAAACCCGAAGTCCATTTTTTCTTTTGGTTAATCAACTTTTCCTCTTCAACCCTTAGTATCTCAACTACTATGGTTGTGGATGGATAATTCCCCATGTAACGATAAGGTTTCCCTTTTTCTTGGGAGTAGCCTAAAATTGGTCCAAACTCTTCCAAAGTAGGCGAAAGTTGGAAGTCTTGAAAGGTGAAACATCTCAAAGGAGTGTCGTAGAATTGAGCCAAAGTGGTAATAGCTCCCATTTGTACCTCCAAATCCAATAAATCAAGAATCTTTCCCTATTTCTTAGTAAAGGTTAATCGGTGATTAAGATCCAACAATCTATAAAGTATTTTTAAACTGTCAACATAAGGCTTTTTGGCCTTCACATTCAAAGTTTTCTTTAGCATTGAGATTGTGGTTTCATTGTTGGATCCCATTTTCAATTAGAGGTATCCACAACCTAGCTTAGAATTCAATGGTTCTTTAATGAACCTACATAAAAATAAATAATTATGAATATTGTATGATATGATATTTTTGAAAATAATTTTTAATGCATGAAGCGAATGCATGGTACTATAAAAACATTTAATTTTATTATTAATGATGAAAGCTATTTGCATGGATGCAACAAAGAAAATTTGAGAGGTATATTGACGTCGAACGATGAAAAACAATTCTTCCATTTAAAAACAAGAAGGTTGGAACGTGACTTAGATGTATTATATCCAAGATTAGAGAAATTTTAAAGTCTATAAGCTTCTTAATTCGTGAACACTTTCCTAGGTGGGTTCTACAATCCTAAAAGTCATTGGTCTTTAACGTCAGGTACTCGTATTGAAACATCACTACAAATAGGAAGTACATCCAAAATGTAGGTATTTTTAATGGAGTCACACTCTAGACGAGATCTTTTCAATAACCAAATAGGATGTACATCCAAAATGATTACCACTAAATCTCTAACTAAACTTAAGCTTCACTTAAACCCGGGTATATGGTGTCACTCATAAGTGTGTGTAAGTGAATGTGTATTGTGTAAAGAGAATCACAATTCAATAAACGATGTAAAATACTCAATACACACACACACATATATATAATGATTACAAGAAAATAGCTAATAAACAATAAAGGCATAAAGTAAAGAAAATGAAAGGAGAAATAAACATAAAAGTAGTAAAAAAATTTGCACAATTAAATATGTTATGCTTGACTCTCTAATAGTCCCCAATGGAGTCGCCAGCTGTCGCGGCCTAAATTTTTGAGTGTTTCTCGAATTCAATGGAGTTGCCACAAAAGTTTATTTAAAATAGGGAAAACGTTGGGAACCCTTAAAAAAAACAAAATAAAAATAATGATCTTTGAAACCAAGTTTAGAGTTCGGGAGTCGATTATGCGTAGGGAATGTATTAGCACCCTACTACATTCGTAAAAAAAATGGTTACTTGTAATTAATTGTGCAAAATTAATGTTAACTTACATAACTTTATTTCTCCTTTTTTAAAATGAAAATATACTTTTGCAATAATCTAGAGATAAAATTGTATTAAAATATAAAGATTTTTTTATTTATTATTATGCTTGACAAGAGTGCGATTTTGCTCATACGTATCTCCCGGTGTGATGGAGAAATCAAAGCTACGTAGTTCTTGGGTAGAAAATGTAGATGTGTTGATTGCTTTTAAAGAAATACGTTTTGTTGCAGAAATTTGGATTTGGTTAAAAAAGATTGTTGATTTGATAAAGAAAAAAGACCTCGGGTGTGAGATTTGATTCTGATGAGTATGTTTGGTTGTTTGTTTGAAATTAGTTGAAAACGTTTAAGATCACAGAGTTGTCACAACTCATACGTTTAAACTAGGACTGACAAGATGTCATATCTTGATCAATCTAATTTTATTAAAAGATTATTATTATTTTGGAGTTTAAGATCGTCAAGTTGTCACAACTCAGATGTTGTAAATATCTAAGATTAATAAGATGTCTCATCTCAATCAATTTCAATATTTATTGTTAATATTTTTGTTTTATTTTTAAGAAAAATTAAAAAGTTAAACCTCAAATTTTAAAAAAGAGTAAAATAGAATTGAACTTAAAAAATAATTTTTAGTCAAAGAATAATAAAAGAAAAAACAAGTGGACGTATCAAAGTGAGAAAAAAAAATTAGACTATATAGTTAAAAAAAATAGTTGGACTTGGAGCTCAAACTTTCACTTATTATAACTAAAAAAAGAAAGAAAAAAAAAAGTGGGTTTGCCCAGGAAAAAATGGGATAGAAAGAGGGGAGTAGGGGAATGCGCTGAAGAAAGGAAGAAGAAAAAAAAAGAAAAGAGAGGATAGAAAAAACAGAAGAGGCTCGGGAAAAGAAAGGAAATGAAGAGAAAGGGCTCCCTATGTCGACAGCGGTGGCGGCGACAGTGCTCCCCATCTTTTTTTTTTTTTTTTCGTTTCTTGTTTGTTTCTCTTTTGATTTATGTTAATTTTTCTATGATATTTTGATTCTTAATCATTTGTTTTGAGTTTACAATTTCTAATATTAAAGATTGAAGAGAAAAATAAAATAAAATAAACACAATACAAGATTGAAAGACCATGAACATGATTTTTTTATTTGTAGATATACTGTAGTAAAAAGAAATTATATATATATATATATATATATATATATATATATATATAATATATTAAAGAGATTTAGAGCTTGCTTATATCTTGTATTTTCTTCCTCATTTGCTATGTTGTTTCTGTTCTACTTCTCATACTCTTTTTTTTAATTTATCTTCACTAAAAAAAACCTTCTCCCTTCTGATATTTTTTATTTTTAATTTATTGACTTAAATGATGAATCTATGTGTCCATGAGATAAAATTGAGTTCTGAATTTTTTATTGTTTTGTAGCAAAAGTTAAACAACCTCAAATAATTAGAGAAAAAAGGTGACTTATCCTTTTTATTTAATGTACAAATAGTAAAAATAATAACTTTATTAGGCTAAAAAAATAATAATAATTAGGGGAATAGACTTCCTGCTCCAAAAGCATGGAAGTAGGAAACAAGGAGAAAATGAGCATGCAGCAGGAGGCATGCAAGAAACACTTCTTTTTGGTTTTTTTATTTTATTTTGTTTTTGGTATTAAATGTAATGCAACGGAAACTCATATGGATTCGAAATTGGACCATATTTATAAAATGACAATTTTTAGACTTAATAATAATAAGCGCAAAATATATATTAAACATATTCTTTTTTTTTTGGAGTTATCTTTAATTGGTCGGACAAAATTGATATATTACAATTACTTCCCCTTATATGTTTAAGTTCCTATGGTTTGATAATCGTATACATATTTCATTTAATAAGTAATATAAATTATAAATATTATATTTAGTCATTTGATTTACTATTTAAAGAATAATGGTATTTTAACAAAAGTATTTTAGAGAATAAGATTTTGAGTGAAGTTACATGTAAATTTGCATTAAATATTTTTGGTAATATTTTCGTGTGCGTTTGACTAAATGATAAATGTGTGCATAATTATATTTTAATTACTTATGTCTATTTCCTATTTTAATTATTTATTTTATAAATAATTGTCTTAAGATATTAGTAATATTGTAATTAATTTCTATTACTTTTATATGTTTTCTATGATAGTGTGATTTGATACATATTTATTGTGATTTAGTAATTAATATAAAGTGTTAGTATTGTATTTATTTTTATCATTTTGACCATTCTCTAAATATGGTAGTATTTCAATGTAAATATATTTTTTAAAATATTTTAATAATTGTGGTGATAATTATTAATATGATGATTTTAGATATTGCTAATATATATATATATATATATATATATTTAAAAGATTGATTACTTTAGTTATTCTATTTTGAAAAATATTAGTTTTAAAATATTAATAATGTTTTAGAAATATATTTGTGTCTGAAGAAGTGTTAAAAATTAGTTTTGATAACTATTGATTTTGTTTTAGAAAAATAAAAGAAAGGGGTAAAATATGTAGTGTATGAATCCAAAGGAAAAGAAGAAACTCATGCACTTGTGAGAGAAATTCGATTCCGGTATCCAACGACTGTCCATAAAACTTTATCCATTTTTGTCCACATTTTAGTATGTTGTTTAATTCATTTACTTAGTCAATTAAACACATTTTCTCAGATTTTTAACCATCTCAATTTGTCTCTAAAATACCCGACTTTTTCGTTTATGGAATTCGTTATTTTGCACTGTTCTTCTTCACCGTAAGTCCAATTTGAGTGGAACCAACGTCAAAACGACCATGTGAACGGTGGCTATATTATCCCTTGATTATTTTCCGATTTTGGATAAGTTTCCTTGATTCAATTTCGAAATTGACATTTTTAGAGTGTGTTTTCATAATTTATTTTTGGCGTTTACCCACAAACTGTCGAGTTAGATCAATTGAAGGACAAAGAGTCAAAGAACAAAGACTTTTTTCTTGCGGACTCGTATTCGTGCGTGAAAGCGTCGAAATAAGGTTAGTGGTGAGAGGGCGTTTGATTTCATGAGTATATTATAATGTGAGATGAACGGAAAAACCATATTTCCCAACAATTCATTCGGGGCTCGCTACGCACGGTGGTAGCCCTATTCAGTAATAATTGAATTAATATCACTAATTAGGGTTTGTAGGATTGAAATATAGATTAGAAACTTTTATAAGGCGTTGTCTGATTTAAATTTTGCAATTTTGTGGTATATGTGAAGAAAGTTTAAGTTTGTATTTTTAATGTGTTGCAAGTCTTATTTATGATATATGTGATAAAATTTGAATTTATGTGTGGCATACGATGAAGATTTTAATTTCTATATTTATGTGATGAAAGTTTAAGTTGGTATGATGTAACGGATTAAAGTTTTGATTCTTGTGATAGTTGCTTATGAATGTATGATTTCATGATATGTGTAGTGAAAGCTTTGATCTTTGTGATAGTTGCTTATGAATATATGATCTTTATGATATGCGAGGTTAAAGCTTTGATTTTTATGATGGTTGTTAATGAATATTTGATTTTCATGATAAGAACCTGTGATGTATGATCTTAGTGATATTTGAATAAGGTGATGATTTCGTATAAGTTATTTTTGGATCATCTTACCTAATCTTAGTGGGTCTGTGGGAATGTTTTATTTTGATAATACATCATCATGTCATGGCATATGCATCTTAGTGGACTGTGTGGGAATATTTTATTTTGATAATGCACCATCATGTCATGGCATATGCATCTTCATGGAAGTCGCCTTTGTGGCAGGTTTATTTTTTCCATTGGTATGTGTGACTTTTCTGTGTGGAAGTTGTCTTAGTGACATATATTATATTTGGATCATATAGTTATCAGGAGCATGCATAGATTGCACCATCTTGTGATTGTTTTGTTGTGGTCAATATGTATCTAATGTGATAATAAATTCTCTAAGATGATTTAATGTTATAAAGAGATATTGATTTTTCTTGAGTGATTTTGACTTTATAATATTATTATTTCCTTGAATGTTTTGATATATTGTGATGTGTTTGATACGGCTCTGTGTTGATTATTTGTGTGTTCTTTTTACTTATATAATACTATCAACATGATTTTAAAACTCATCTCCTTCGTTGTTTGTGTTTGACTGGCTTGACTCTGCGTTTGGGAGATCACAGTTATTACAGGTTAATGAATGAAGTTAAGGTTTAGGAGTAGCCCCACTCTCATAGGTGATACCGAGAATGAGAGTTATAAGTTGTATTTTACTTATTAATTAGAAGCAACTTTTGTATAAAAACCTTATAAGTATTAGTATGTTTTTGGAAATAAATTAAGAAGTTATAGTTACATCAAGTTTTTGAGATTACACCGTTTTTATAGGAGAAAAAAAAGTCTAAGGTGTTTCATTTGTATTTTAAGAAATGTGATATCCTAAATAATTCATAAAAGTTTCTTTTTCCTTTGAAAGAGTTTTATTTACTCGCTGCAAATTTTAGTAAAAATATGATATAAATTATTATGTACATTATTTTGGGGTTTAGGGTTTACTAATTATTTAAATGAATAATAGTTTAGGTATTCTTACTTTAAAAATAAAACGTAATTTTTATAAGCAATAAGTATTTTTAAGTAATGCTTTGGATCAAAATTCGGGGGTTACACATTGTGCCCATGGCAGCGCATTGCACCTAGCCATACGCATTAGTGCATTTGGTGGCACAATTTTTTGTCCATAGCAAAGTAATACGCCTAGAGTCTTAACAATGCGCTAGCACACGTCCCAAAGCTGTATTTAAGCTAAAAACTCATATTTTGCAAGAGTTATGACCTAGGAGGCATTTGATATCATATTGTGTACAACTTAGAGGCTACGAACTTATGTGTAGTTTCATCTTGTTCATTTTTACTATGTTCTTAATCATGAACTAATTTTTCTATTTACTATGGATTAGATGAATCTCTTTGAATCTATATAGTTTTTGTTTTCGTATGCTATTTATGCAATTAAAATGAGTTTGATTATTCATATATTTTTGCTTTTAATGCTTTTCAGTGTTTGACACCATAGAATTGAACCTTGAAATTATTTCATTATTGGAAAATAGACATAATACTAGAACCAAAGTATATATATGTTCATGTTTCAATATTGTTATGGGAATATAAAATATTAACATGTGTCTAAGAAATTAATGTTCGTACATGCTTTGAGTAACAAGTCTGATCACATAAGGAATTAGGGTTCGTTGTTATACAAAAAAGGATTTTGAGTGAATGAATCGGTCTTAGTCTAGTTTGTTAATTGATGTAATCAAATAAGTTAGATTGTTAAAATAGTGAATCAATAATTTCAAAGTGAAAAGGAGGTGATTCGAATGCCCTAATCATTTTTCTCTTATTTAATTTTTTTGAATTATTTTTTTCGTTTGTTCGAAATTATCAACCAACTTATTACTTACCTAAGTTTTATTTACTTTGCTGCGTAATTAAATTAATAACAATTCATGTGGAGACGATTTTACTTAAAATTATTATTACTTGAACGATTTGGTACACTTGCCAAAAGGTTGTTAGAGAGTTTAGGCAATCTTGGTGAGAAAGAGACCTCAAAGCTTCAGTCTTAATTCATGAACAACTTCTTCTCTAATTTGTTTTGGATTTTTGGGTATATGCATGAAACTTAGAAATTGAAATTCCAAACTCATTTCACATAAAAACTCATTTCAAATCTAGAAGTTGAAAGTATTTGTCACGAGTTTGTATGAAATATGTTGTTGCTATTGTCTCACTCATCATTTACTTTCAAAACATCTTTTTGTTTGCACTAATTAGAATCAAATCTAGAAATAGATGAAATGGATTTTCGAATTCAATTTCTAGATTTGAAGCATAAACTTAAGAACACACAAAAAAAAGAGAAAAATTTGTTATTTTTTAACTCCGGTTTGAGTTTCAAATATCTTTTTTCACCAAGATCGTCAAAAACCCAATTTTTTCTTGAGCAATTTCTAGGTTTGAAATCCATAAACTCGTGAATATTGATGAGTTTGAAGAACTCTAATTGAGTAAGATAGAAAACTGATAAAAAGAGTACCGACACAAACATTTATAAACTAAAAACACTAATTTATTATAAAAAAAACTATTAATTTGTTATAATAAAATAACTTAAAGAAATGAATTATGCATTTAACCGCTACTAAAATACAACCTAAGTAACAAATGGGCCGCTCCATCAACCAACCTACTAACACGATTTGTATGGATCATAGATACAAAGTTTGTAAAAAAATAGATAGATATATAGAAAATATTGCAAAAAATTTATCTAATTTTCATAAGATTGAATAAACAGTAAACAACTATTTTAGTCATTGAAAGTGTAGGATGTTGTCACTTTAATTCTTAACTCAATCAAAAAAGTCATTAAATCAACAAAATAGTTAATGAAAGATATTACTTACTATCATAACAATTCTTAAAATATATAATTTACTATCAAAAGAGTGTATTACTATTATAAGGTCAACGAATCCTACACTTTCAAAAAATAAAATAATAGTTTATTCTTAAATAAAAAATAAGATGTAATAATCATTCCTTATTTTATTTTATTATTCCAAATATAAGGCATATTCAAACCCGAAAAACATAAATACAACCGACCCAAAAATATTGTAAGAAGTAAGAACTCCATATAATTTCATTCCTTTTAATAATCTTTTATTTCTATTATCATTAGAGTAATCCATTACTCTATATTTGTAATGGAGGGCTTATAGACTAGGAATATCGTTGGTGGAAGGTGGGAGACATTGACACTCGTTTTCAAAACAAATAAGAGCATGTAGGATTGGACAACCAATTTTATAGACATAACAATCTTCGTTTGTGCGACAAGTTGGTGTGTCTTCATTAATTGTTCTGGCTTCCAACTGCATGCACATATCTACAACAAAAACAATATACATCAAACATACGAAAGGAAAAATCAAAAAGTGGTGTATAGAAAATTCAATAAATACTCGTTCATTAATTTTAAACCTGATGAAATGATGAGAAAAGCCAACAAAAATGCCAGTTTGAGAGAAGAATTCCTTGTTGTGTCCATCTTATAATATGTTATTATTATTTTTTTACTGAGTGTAGAATATGTTCTTTAGACATATATATATTTATATAGGCAAATGGTGAAAGCATGTTGACCAAATATCCAACTATATATGTTTTGTTTTTGTATTAAATTTAAATTTGATATTATATTAATGCATTAATATATTAATATAAAAGAATGAACACAGTTAACTAAACTATATACAAATTTTTTGTCAATATATATATATATATATATATATATATATAAATGTATAAATTAATAATTTATAATGGGTTTCGTCAAATTTTTTCCTTTTGGCATAACATTGAAATCAAGTAAATCAAATAAAAGTTGTCTTTTAATATATATATTTTTAACAACTGTTTTAAATGCTATTAAAGGAATAATCAAATTATAATATTTCAAAACAGTTTACTGAATTTAAAGAAACAACTGCTTTAATCAAGATAGATATTTTCATCTTCTTTAATTTTTTCTAAGCCTCCAACACAAAAAACGTAACCGAACTTCTTCATCTTCTTTTGCATTTTATTTTTTAAAGTTTTATTTGTATCTATTTTAAAAACACTATTTCTTAAAAATACTATTTCTTAGTTCTTTAAATTATTCTTGGTAACCCATCTCATTTCATATTCCTTTGCATTTTTTTAAGTTTTTTGTTTGTACTTCTAAATGTTATTACAAACTGAAATTGCATCTTCAACTTCTTTAGGTTTTCTTGACTCTTTAAGTTCCAAATTTTTTGCATTTCATCTTCAGAGATATATTACAATCTGAAATAAATGATTAATTTTCAATTTATGTTTATAAAATTTGCATTGGTTCAAAGACAAGAAATGCAACACCATTGAAGGACATTAATACCTCAAAAGAAACTTAGAAAATAGCAGTTAGGGTCACAAATTACTTCACTGTTGTTAGTAAAAATGAGAATGTGCACGATGAAGTTATTTTGATGGATCAACAGGTCTACGTTTTAACTTTTTCTTTATGTTTGGTTAACAAATATCTTCATTCTATTGGTTAGTATCTCATTTTATAAATTATTTGTTATTAAAAGGCTGATCAAATACATGTTGTTATACGACAAGATGATTCTGTTAAATGGAGGGGCAAATTCAAATAGAATCAAACATACATCATTCATAACTTTTCAGTTTTTTCAAGTACTTTCCAGTTTAAATATTGCCTCCATTAATTCAAAATTGTTGTCAATTCTGCTACTTCTGAAGAAGAGATTGATCTCCCTGAAAATCCCACCGACTCAGTACCGTTTTGTATCTTTTAGCACCATTTTGAATGGGCAAAACCCTCCTAACAACTTAATTGGTAATACTATCATTTCATTTTTTTCTTTTTTTAATTGAATAATATATATGTGTTTTATATTTTTCGTGTTTCAATGGACAACTTATCTTTTTTATTTATAGATATTATTGGGGTAGTGGATGAGGTCATTTCTTCAACTTCAACATCATCAACCAAAAAAACTTGTGTCACCGTCAAAATCAAAGATCTCAGGTAACAACAATATTTACATTTAATTAATATACTATACAAAACATGTTTCAAATGATATTATTCATTTGATCAGCGGAAACATCCTTATTTGCTCCCTATGGGAGGCTTATGGTACACAACTCCTCATTTATGTTAATGCTCACCCCAACTCTGGTCCCATCATTATAATCTTCCACCATGCACGAGTCAAGCCTCCAGAAGGTATTATTAATTCAACACAAGTACTAATTGTTTAATGAAAGATTTCGTTTGTTACAATTTACTTAAATGTAGTTGTTAATTAATTAGTTCTATATAGCAGGAAACAACGGGCACACAATCACTAATGCATGGAGTGGAACTAAACTTCTTATCAATGAAAACACGCACCAAATCAAGGAATTAAAAAATTGGTAAGTTGACCAACTCTTTACAAGTGTCTTCCAAATGTTGCAATTATAATTTAGCCTGATTAAAGGTCAAACGATTTTAATGATGTTGATCACTCATCTTCAGTTAGCAATTTTGTTTATAAGTAATCTTTTTTCTATTAAGTAGTCAATTTTCAATGAATGCAGGTTACCTGCAATAGATGATATAGATAACTACATTCAGGGCAACCAACTACAAACTCAGTTCACATCTTCATCTTAATACACTTCACAAGAGAATTTTATGTACAATGCTCAAGCTAAAACTCTTCGCCAAGTCAAGGCTATTGGACATGTAAGTATAGTTTCATAACACTATTTTTATGTAGATACATACATTATTTAATTGTTACAATTTTTTTAATTACAATATGATTTTTAGGAAATGATTTGTGTCACTGTGGCAACTCTGTCAAAGGTTGTGCTAGAAAAATTCAGTTGGTTTTATCTTGGTTGCACTAATTGCACAGTCAAAGCTAAAGAAGAGATTACAAATTATCAATGTAAATGTGGTGTCCAGGTTGACGAACCAATTTCAAGGTACATCAAACTTTAATAGATGTTTTTTATATCTTAGAAGTATGTAATTTTACTTGTTCTTCATAATTCAAAATATATTGTCCAATCAAAGTAAAACTAAATGGTAACAATTTTCTAACTTATAGGCATATGGAATAAAGTAGAAACAATTTGTATATTATTAAGGGTTAGTGTTACTATATGAAAGGTTGTCTCTTAACTGTCATATAAGGATATGAATTTGTTCCCAAACTAAAAGCAAATAGCCCATAAGAGTAGTTCGATATTCAACCTTAATTTAACAGAATTTATAAATCAATATTAGAGTCCTTATATCAAACACTTATTGGTATCAATACTAACAACATAAAATAGGTACAAAATGATCATTGAAGTTTTCCACGACAATTGCTTTTGTAACTTCCTTATGTGGGACCAGGATTGTACTTCACTACTTGGAATTTCAGCACTTCAAATGAGGAAGAATATGATTGAGGCATGTATATAATGCTTAGTCCAAGTAACTTCATAGTTTGGATATTTATTGTTTACCACATAATATGACATAACTCATTTACATGAAACATGTTAAAGGCTGGTGATACTGACATAAGGATATATCCATCAGAATTTCAAGACATAATGGGGACCACTCTAGCTTTTCGTGTAAAACTACAACCATCTTCAAAACAGTGTTCTGTTAATAAGTCATGGAGTGATGCTGCACTTATTGCTGCAATTAAGGAACAATTTCAAATTGAAGAGGTATTCAAACCACATATTTCCTTATTGTATCTTCTAATTGTAATAAATTATATATATTAAAAACTGCACAACTTAAATTAATAGAAGCCCATTTTCAGAACACATCTAAAGAAGAACCGAGTCGTGAACTTTTTAGTCAAGAAATACTATTTGACACTGTAAGTATATCTACATGACTCTCTATAAGTGAATCATTTTGATAAATACGTTTTGATTTCATAAATCTTTATAACAATAATCTAATTAATTCCTACAAACTTTATGAAATATGTAGCAATCATTATCAATGACGGGTGAAAACGATGTTGAAAATGTTCAGTCAACTACACCGGCTAAAAGGCCTCCAACTGATGATCAACAAGATAATGGGGGTAACGATGCAATTGCAAGTGCCCAGCTATCATCATCAAAACCACTCAAGAATATCAAATGTGAATAGGAACTACAATAAAATTATATGCTAGACAGTAGATGATGACATCAATTATGTTAAAAACTATTATTATATGTTGTAATCCTAAGGTCTAATTATGTTTTGGTCTCATGAAATCTGAATCATGGGATATATATTCTCAAATCATGTATTGTTGTAAACACTAAACACAAGTACACTTTTTGGTTCAATGTTATTATTATAGGATGGATGTTTAATTGATTAATGTCTTTAGGAACACTAATATGAAAAATGTTTATATGATGTCTATTGAAAAAATATAAACTCAGTGATTATCCTTATATCTCTATATTTAAAAAATTATATATGACTAAAGAGCAAATTGGTTACTATCTTAAATAATAGTATTTTTTTGTTGTTGCATAATACAACATAAGTTACACAATTGGGCTATAAAATAACTCAAACTTTCATACTTTATAAATAATATATTACATTGTTGAAGTTTAGGCTATTTACCAGGTTTGAGAAACTCAAATGACATACATATAGAGATTAAATTGTGGAAATCAATAAAATTTATATTTATAGTTATTTAATAATATAAACTTAATAATACAAATTTATTATAAACTTGTGAAACTACTCAAAGTTGGAACATGTTATCAGCGACTTTCCCTCCATTGGGTAAACTCAACTGAAAGTACTCATTTGTCAACTCACAAAAAAATTAACCTCTATCATGAAACAAAAATTAACCTCCATCATGAAAAATAAAATTTAACATGAAACAATAATTTTTTTACCCAATCGAATGAAATATAGATTAAAGGGATAAATTTATTTATTTTTTAAAATTATTTCTACTACAATATTTATAATCATGTTGTGTATTAGTCTAACCTTTTTTTAATTTTATATCTACATCATGTAGGAAATCAAAGAACTCCTTTGTCTGATGATATTACATTGGGTGTTAACTACAAAAGTTCAATATCTTCTTTTAATCAGAGTTGCACCTCAAACATAAAGACATGGGGGAGTGTTATACAAAGTCAACCACATTCAAATTTCTGCCATCGGACAAAGGGAAAGCAATTGTCTGGGCTACATGTTTTGGGGGCTAATCTTTTTAGAAAATTTCAAAATGCTGATTCAGATTCATGTCAACATCAAAAGCATTACCAAAAGTTTGTAGTATTTGGTGGAGATTTTAGGCAAATTTTACCGGTTATCCCAAGAGGAAGCCGATTAGATATTGTTAATGCAACAATTAACTCTTCCTATATTTGAGATCATTGTCGAGTGTTAAGACTCACGAAAAACATGCGTTTATTGCCAGCAATGCAAAGAGAAAATATAGATGAACTTAAACAATTTTCAGAATGGGTCCTAATGACGGTCATGCAGAGATCCAAATACCACCAGAGTTGACAATCACTAATTTCAATGATCCACTTCAAGCAATTGTTCAGAGCACATATCCAAATTTAATCCAAAATTACAAGAATGAAGATTTTTTTGCAATGTAGAGCAATTTTGGCATCAACAATAGAGATTGTTGATTCAATAAATGAATATGTGATGAGCTTAATACCAGGTATTATTATTATTATTATTATTATTATTATTATTATTATTATTATTATTATTATTATTATTATTATTATTATTATTATTATTATTAAACCTTTATTTATATACTTATAGTTATTGAATTATGTGTATATCCAATTAATATCATTGCTTTATTGCATTAATTATAGGAGAAGAAAATGAATATTTAAGTTTAGATTCTGTTGATCGCTCAGAAAGTCATGGAAATGAATATTTTGATATCCTTACACTTGAATTTTTGAGCACATTAACTACCTCATGTCTTCCAAACCACAAAATAAAACTAAAAGTTGGAACTTCAATCATGCTTTTGTGAAATCTTGATCAATCTGAAGGTTTGTGTAATGGAACAAGACTTATTGTTACAAAGCTTGCAAATCATGTGCTCGAAGCAAAGATAATTTCAGAAAAAAAAAATATTGGGAACTTGATATATATCCCACGAATGTCTATGTCACCTTCTCAATCACCTTGGCCTTTCAAGCTAATTAGGAGACAATTTCCCATAGTTGCTTCCTATGGTATGACAATCAACAAATCACAAAGACAATCTTTGGACTACGTTGGGATATATATGCCAAAGCCAGTCTTTAGTCATGGTCAGTTATATGTAGCTATTTCAAGAGTTAAAAGCAAGAATGGGTTGAAGATCTTAATACATGACAAATATAAGCAAGCCTTTTATACAACAAACAATGTTGTATACAAAGAGGTTTTCCAATCTCTTTGATTTTTAAGTATATTATTTTCTTTAATTATTCCATATGCAGACTTGAAAAAAAAATACAACTATAGACATTGAAAGCATCTAAATGATCAACATAACCTATAAATTTAGATCATCACTCACTTCATCAACTTTTCAATTAGTTAAAAGGTCTTGCTCAATTATTTTGTAATTCAATATTATACTTTAAACTAATCTATTGAGTATTCCATCATGGATATGCCACATTAATGCTTTACCATAATATACATAAATCTAATTTAACAATTGTGCTTAGTTTTATAGTAAAGAATACAACTAGCAATTTGAATTTTTGTGTGTGGATTTTTGCAATAGAAAGACAATTTTCAATCATTATTATTTTGCTGAGATGGATCGTCAACTAGCATTGAACATGTTATAGAAAGAATATACTATAGAGAATGTAGTCCAACCATTAAAAGTTAAAGCATGTTGTTAACTTTATTTCTCACATTATGTTATCTTATCAAACAATCAAAATACAATTAAAATTACATCATAAGATCATATTAATTAATATGCAGATTATGTTACAGAGATTTGGTGCAGATTATAATTATGACCCTTGATGCAGATTATGGTACAGGACTTTGGTGCAGATTATGACCCTTGATGCAAAAAAATACAAGAAATGAAGTTGTCTTTCGACATTACAAAAGTTATTGATGATACATTACTAATTTAACATCAATATCCAACCTACAACGATTGGTAATGTATGGATGACATTTCTACTGTAGATTTCTTTACATGTAAAATATATTTTAGTAAACTATGATTTATTATTATGTCTTAATCAATAGCATTCAAATTCTATTATTACGATAGTTTCATTGTAACTTGCATGCCTATTGTCTTGAAAAATTGTTTTCTACAAATCAATATTATTTGGGATACTCCATAGCAACCACAATATTATCACTAATAAATCTTCATGAAATTTTAACTCTTACAACTACAACCACGTCATAAATTATTTTGTTGTGATGTTAATAACTTTAAGTACAATTAATATATTAGTTTGGTAATTATCGACTATGATAATTAACTTCATTTGTTTTGTTCTATTTATTATAAAAAATACTTAATTAAATAAAAATATATAAACGACCACCATCAATGCGATAACACGGGTATTATCCTAATGTACATATAAACGTATAAATTAATAATTTATAATGGGTTTCGTCAATTTTTTTCCTTTTGGCATAACTTTGAAATCAAGTAAATCAAATTATTAGCTTTATGTTGGCATCTATTTTAAAAACCTGATCTTTAATTCAAAGTTTTTATCGATCAATTAAGTTGTCTTTTAATATATATATTTTTAACAACTGTTTTAAATGCTATTAAAGGAATAATCAAATTATAATATTTCAAAACAGTTTATTGAATTTAAAGAAACAACTGCTTTAATCAAGATAGATATTCAATTTCTTTTTACTAAAAACTGCTTTATTGAAAACTAAAAAAAAAAAAGAAGACTAAACGGCCAAAATACAACTTAGAAAAGAGGGAGCCTCCTCAATCCAGAAAGAGTCCTGCCCAAGTTGGGCCTTGTATGCTAACCAATGGATTGCTCCATTAGTCAACATACAAACATGATTTTGATAAATACAAAGTGTGTATTTAAAAAAATACTCTCTCTCTTTATAAATACAAGTCTTTATTACAAATTTTATATTTAATAACTTTTTATATTTTAATATAAATTAGTAATATTAATTAAGGTTATATTTAGAAAAATAATAAAAACTTTTTATATTTTAAGATAAATTAGTAATATTAATTAGGGTTATATTTAGAAAAAAATAAAATAAATGCATCTAATGAATTAAAAATTAGCATTTTTGTGTGTTTATAATTAGTCAGAATATAAAAAATACTCTAACTCGAAAAATATAAATACAACCAATTCAAACGCATTGTAAAAATTCTATAGAATTTCACTCCTTATCAATTTTTTTCTATAGAATCTTTTTTATTAAATATACTATTATTCTCATTAGAGTAATTCATTACTCAATATTTGTAATGGAGGGCTTATGGACTAGGAATATTGTTGGTGGAAGGTGGGACTGGGAGACATCGACACTTATTATCTCCACATAATAGAACATTTAGGATTGGACAACTAATTTTATAGACATAACAATCTTCATTTGTGCGACAAGTTGGTGTTTCTTCATTAGTTGTCTTGGCTTCCAACTGCATGCAGATATCTACAACAACAACAAAAATATCCACCAAACATAAGAAAATGTTTGTTGTGTAGAAGAGATGAAGGAAAATATTTCGAAAAACAAAAATGGTCTAAAGAAAATTCAATAGATATTTGTTCATTGGCTTTAAACCTGATGAAATGATGAGAAAAGCAACCAAGAATGCCAATTTGAGAGAAGAATTCCTTGTTCTGTCCATCTTATAATATGTAGAATATGTTTTTTTTTAACTCAATGTAGATTATGTTTTTTAGACATATATATTTATATAGGCAAATGGTGAAGCATGTTGACAAAATATTCAACTATGTTTTATTGTTGTATTAAATGTAAATATAAAAGAGTGAACAAACTTAACTAAACTATATATATAAAAATTAAAGAATAATAATTTATAAATGGGCTTGGTCAATTTTTAATTACCTTTTGCCATCCTTGAAATGAAGTGAATTAAATTATTAACTTTATATGTTGGCATCTAATTTTAAAAACATGATCTTTAACTCAAGTAAATATTAATTTTTTAATTTATAGGTCAATTAAGATGTCTTTTAATATATATTTCTTAACAAGTGATTTTTAATATTTAAAAAAAAACAGCAAATCATTTGTTTGCACAATTATACACTTTATATGCTGTAAATTATAATATAATATTTTTTTTAGTATAAATAATATATTTTGTAAAATTTTGAGAATTTTATGACTTAAAAATTATTTATGATTTATAAATATTATACTCATTATAGAATAAAAATTTGACACTTACCTTGAGTGTCAATTTTTTAAAAAATTATTTTAAAGACCGAGTTATCTGGTTTATTTAAAAATTATTTTTTTTAAATTATTACAGAAAATATATGCATTAGGGAAAAAATTTAAATGTCCACAAATCATGTAACTTGAGTTTATATGAATTGTTAAAATTACTAAATGGCTTTTAATTTTTCAAATAGAATTGCACCAGATCATAATAATTATAATATTATAACAAGTTTTAAGATATTTACAACATGTTTTTATCAAATAATAATGATGTATCATTTTAAAACTAAAAAAAAATTGAAATTAGAAAGAAAATAATTTGCATATAACTTTTTTATATAATTTTTTTAATATCTATACATATTAGCTAATATTACTTAAATACGAAAATTTTGGTGCCTTTAAGAGATTGGGGTCCTGGGCGGTCGTCCATCTCAACCGCTTTTAGGACCACCATCGTTCCTATGTATGCTTAACTTATAGAATAATCATAACTAAAGGTGTACAAATGACGAGTTATGTTGGGTTTAGTGTGTCCCTTATCCGGTCCTAATATTTGATCGAGCCAATTTTCAAGTCCTAACCCGTTCCTTAATCCGACCAAACCCGATTAGTTGCGGGTCAATAAAGACGGGACATAATAAGATGAGATTGGGTTGGTCCCAAGACGAGTCGCCAACTAGTAATTCTTGAAAAACAATTTTGAAAAAAATAAAATAACTCATAGCAAGCCACGTTACTACATGTCAATTCATAACTCATAAAAACAATTAAAAAAATCTATTGTCCTTAATGTATTTTGGGATGGGACGGGTAACCAGAAGGGTGACTCGAACCCGGTCCTTTTTTTACCTTGTCCCAGTTCTGTCTTTTTTTTTTGTCCTTTATTTTTTTTGAACCAGGTCAGGCTCAACCCGTTGTTTATGGGTCAAGTTGGGTTCGTGGGGTGAACCAGATCTTGTACACCCCTAATCATAATTATCTTTGTTACACTTGCATTTATTGAGAGAAGTTTTTCTAAATTGAAGTTGTTAAAATTTTATTTGTGATATACTTTATCACAACACATATTAAATTGCCTTGTTTTGATTTCCATAGAAAATTATTTTAAAAAAAATTAAGAAACTGAAAAAATTTAAGGTGAGGGGATGATGTCTGAGTTCAATGTAGAGATGATCTTAAGGTTTATCGAACACTTATAAATAAATTTAAGTTTGTCTCCCTCCAATGACATTAGCGGAGATTTAATCTACCACTTGTTAAATCCAATAACATTTTTTTACCACTAGATCAAACCATTATAGTTAAATACAAGAAGAAAATTATTTACATGATTAATGAATCATCATTATCTTTATTTGTACATGACACTTAAAATCTCGAGAATTACCCTAAATTTAATAGTGGTTAGAATCACAAGACTTTCTTTGAATGCTACTAAAGTAATAATAAAATGGAAATATTTCAAAACAGTTTGTTAAATTTAAAGAAACAATTGCTTCAATCAAGATAGATATTAAGTTTTTTTACTAAACAAATACTTTATTGAAAACTAAAAAAAAAGATACCCACCTCAAAAATAAATACCTACCAAAAAAAAAAACTAAAAAAGGATAGACTAAAATACAACTTAGGAAAGAGGAAGCCTCATCAATCCAGAAAGAGTCCTGCCCAAGTTGGGTCTTGTTTGCCAACAAATGGACTATTCCATTGGTCAAACTATTTAGATAAAGGTAGTTTCTTTTCTCACCTCTTATATTTTTAATAGTTTCAAAATAAATCTTTAAATTGGTCAATTTAAGAATATATTTTGAACAAAAAATACATGTAAATTGACCAATTCAAAAAACATTAAAAAATAAAAATAAATTCTTTTAAATAGATACAAAGTGTGTAAGTTATAAACGGTAGAAAATATTAAAAACATATTTATCTAATTTTCATAAAATTGAATAAAAATTAAGATATAATAGTCATTGTTTATGTTACTTTATTATTCAAAATATAAGAAATATTCTAACCCGAAAAAGATAAATACAGCCAACTCAAACATATCGTAAAAACTCTATAGAATTTCATTCCTTTCTTATTAATCTTTTATTACATATATAATTGTAATGGAGGGCTTATAGACTAGGAATATTGTTGGTGGAAGGGGGGCAGACATTGACACTCGTTTTCAAAACATATTACAGCGTGTAGTTTTGAACAACCAATTTTATAGGCATGACAATCTTCACTTGTGCGACAAGTTAGTGCTTCATCATTAGTTGTCCTTGCTTCCAATTCCATGCACATATCTACCACAAAAACAATATACATCAAACATAAGAAAATAAAATGTTTGTTGTGTAGAAGAGATGAAGGAAAAATTTCGAAATCAAAAAGTGGTGTATAGAAAACTCAATAGATATTTGTTCATTGGCTTTAAACCTGATGAAATGATGAGAAAAGCCAACAAGATTGCCAATTTGAGAGGAGAATTCCTTGTGTTCATCTTGTTATAGTATGTAGAATATGTTATGTTTTTTTACTCAATGTAGAATATGTTCTATAGAAATATATTTATATAGGCAAATGATGAGAGCACGTTGACCAAATTGATATAATATGTAGAATATGTTGTATTAAATGTAAATATGATATAATATTTTATGCATTAATATAATAATATAATAATATAAAAATTCAAATATAATTTTGATTCTATATCTTTTATATAATATTTATTTTGGTCTTGTATCTTTCTTTTTACTAACTTTTGTCTTTTATCTTTTTTAAGTGATGTATTTTAGTCATTTTCACAATCACAACAAAAATCATAACAACATTTATTAATTGAAATCTCTTTTAACAATAGTCAGTATATATTTACTATAATATTTTTTCCAAAAAATATTCGTTTAACCCAATAATGGACTTGCATTTGAAAAAACTTCTCTTGCATGCTTTAAAATAGATATAAGCTCTTTGAAATAAATGATATTTTTCAAGAGTTTGTTGTATTTTCATCTCATCATTGTTAAGTTTGCTCACTTAACTTTATAACTTATCCAAAATTAGACATCAACAGTTCATGACAATAATCATATAACTGTTTGAAAAAGTTGTGAACAAAGTAACTAATATTCATTATTTATAAAAAATAAAGGACGATAATAAATTAAAATAAAAACTAAAATGAATATTTGATAAAAAAAATAATAATAAATCAAAAGTATATTTAAAGTTACTTTTTTTACGGTAAAAAGTAAACATAATTGACTAAACAATGTACAAAAATGTAAAGAATAATCATTTATAATGGGCTTGGTCAAATATTTACCTCCTGGAATCCCTTTTTTTATAAATGGGAAATAAAAGACAAAAGATTATTAGGAAGAATTGGATCTCCGTAGAGTCCGCTAAACAAATACTAGACAAAGATGACAGGCAAACAGAAAACATTTGCAACTCCTGCTCTAGTGAAACACCCAATTTAGCAAGTCAATCAACACAAATATTCCCTTCACGCAAAGTGTAGATGAGAACCAACTACCAATCCTTATAGATCAGAGAACATATATAATCCACAAGAAGGGCATAAGGATGCATAGGAAGCACACCCTCTTGAATAAAACGTAGTATTGTTTAAGAGTCAAACACGCAAATCATGTTTCTAAATCCATTATTCCAAGCCATATTTATACCATGTGAGATGGCTTGAAGCTCAACATTAATGTTAGAAGCGAAACCACAACTTCTTACAAAATTTGTAATCCAACCACCAGAATCATTTCTACTAAGACCACCAAACCCGAAACATCTTGGATTACCAATAGAGCTCCCATCAACATTAACTTTAACCACATTCTTTGGAGGAGGGTTCTAAGAAACAAGCCTAGTAGCCGAACCTTATTAGAACCAACAAACACCTTTATGGTGGAGTGAAGAAGATAATTAATTTGGCTAAGATTATTTTAGAGAGAGCAACTATTATTAGTGTAAACTTCCTTATTGTGAGACTTCCATATCATCCAACAACAAATAAGAAAAGAGGTCTCATTCAATTTGATCCAATTGACAATATCATCCTCATAAAATTGGGCGTGAGATGGAAAATCAAAATAGTTCCAAACTTGCATGACCTTGGGGAAATCTCTAAGAGTATGCAAGATTGTTTTAGTTACTGCTTGCATCTAACGAAATATAATGAGTTAACCGAGTATGATTTGTCGGTGTTCCAGACTGGACTCAGACCTAATCTACTACAGCCATTAGCTCAATCGAATAATGGTCGGACTCGAGGCAAATTCTATGATGGACTTGATCCCAGTGCTGAATTGGTGCCCCATCAATCATGGCTGTTAATCAGCAATAAGACGGTTCCCCATATTTTGTGTTGCATTCTCCGCAACGGAATAATCGTCTCCACGTCATCAACCTGGATGACCTCCTATAAATATAGTCTTGCACCCGAAATCAGATATGCATTATTCCTTTATCTCTCCCTCCCCCAACTTCTACTAACTTTGACGTCAAAGTAATTGCAGGCATTCATCCCTTTTAGGAGTTGAGCGATCGATCTCCACCATTCGTCGCCGTCATCTCCAAATTCCAGCTGTCTCTAGTGGTCCAGTACGGATCAGTCGGTAAATTTCAATGCACTATAATCCAAACGAAATGGCGAATATTCTCAGGAAATTTAAGATTCCAAATTGAAGACCCAGACATAGTTTAATTGATTAAATTATAATTTAAGATTCCTATAGTAAGCTTCTAATGCGGCTTCTATCCTATAAGACCTTTTGCATCCATTTCAAATCAATTAAATTATAATTTTTGTGTTGTCATCAAAATGAAAAACATGATTTTTTTAACTAATGAAGGTTGATTCAGTTGATAATGAATGAATCCACCTTTCACAAAATTGTGAGTTCAACTTCTTATGTTGATGTGTGGATCTCTGTTAGCGCTCTTTGAACCTTGAGATCTGTCATAACCCTGATGAGTCTTTGGAACCCAAATCCTCTAAATTTTATTTAATAAAAAAAAAAATTGATCTATAACTCAGGTTAATATTAGTTTGCTAAAAACAAATTTATCGTAAACTTTGTACACCCTAAATTTTATAATAAACTATTTTATTAATTAAATAGGATTTTAGATAATTAATTTGGTGTTAAAATTATTTTAGATATATGTTAATTAATTTTATGATTAATTTTCTTTATATGTGTGTATTCTATGATGTTTTAATATGTACCTATTTGACTAAATGAGTGATGTAAATAATAAATATTATAGAGTGTATATGTGAGTTGGTATTTAATGTGATATTTTCTTGTGCGTTTGATTAATATTAAATATGCACTTAATTATATTTAATTAATTTTAAATATAATTTATTTTAATTATTTATTTTATAAATAATTATCTTAGGATATTAGTAATGTTGTGGTTGATTCCCTTTATTTTGATATACTTGTTATGGCATTGTGATTTTATATAATTTTATTATGATTTTTTAATTAATATAATGTGTTGATGTTATATTATTTATTTTGTGATTTTGAGTATTGTCTAATGATGGTAGTATTCGAGTGTTTTGAAAAAATAGGTATAACTATAGTGATTATTTTGAATATAAGAGTTTCAATTGTTAGTAATATGTATTTTTTTAAAAGGTTAATTATTTTAATTACCCTAATTTATCATATATTAGTTATGAAATATTAGTAATGTTTTAAAAATTAAATGATGTTTGGAGGAGTATTAAAAATGAGATTAAGTAACTATTAATTTTGTTTTAGCAAAATAAAAATAATATTAGTAAAACATAAAATAAATAAGGGGACCAATGGGTTTGACCCATGTATGTGAACCCTAATAAAATAAAATAAAAATAAAAAAAGAGAGCTACTTGTAGCCGCCGCCGTAGAAGGTAGAGGAAACACAAGAACGCTATCGTTGGCACATTGTTCCAGAAAACTTTTACCATTTTTTGTTCAAATATAGGTTTGTTGTTTCACTCATTTAGTTAGTCAAATAAACCCAACTTCTTATATTTTTAACCATTCCAATTCTCCGTTTGTGGAATTCGTTATTTTGCACCGTTCTTCTTCACCGTAAGTCCGATTTGAGTGAAACCAATGCCAAAACGATCGTGTGAAAAGTGGTTATGTTATCCACTGATTGGTTTTCTGATTTAAGGTATGTTTCCTTGACCGAATTTTGAAATTAATTTTAGAGTGCCTTCTCATAATTTATTTTTAACGTTTACCCATAAACTGTGGAGTTAGATCGATTGAAGGACAAAGAGTCAATGAACAAAGGTTGTTTGCTCATGGATCGTATTCGTGTGTGAAAGCGTCGAAATAAGGTAAGGGGTGAGAGAGCGTTTGAATTCATGAGTATAATATATTGTGAGATGAACGGGAAAATCGTATTTCCCAACGATTCATCTAGGGCTCGCTACGTACGACAGTAGCCCTTTGAGGGATAAATTAATTAATGTGCAAATATGGAAATTGTGAGATTAAAATATAGAATAGAAATATTTGTAAGATGTTGATTTAATTTCTTTAAATGTGTGGTATTTGATGTTATTGTGATATTGTGTGTCGAATTAATTTTATGTATATGTTTGATTAGATGAGTTTATGTGATCTGATAATAAAAGAGGGATGTGTTGTGATAATTTTATGTAAATTTGTGATGAGGTACGATCGATGATAGTTATGCTCTAAATTTGTGATGAGTTATGTAATGATGATGATGTGTGATTTATAATAGTGATGTTATGAATTTGTGATGAAAATATTGAAGTAACCCCTGATGAATTAATTGTGATTCCAATTTGTGTTTGAGATGACGGTCTTAATGGAGTATCATAGGCCAACGAGGGGAGAAAATAAATATTGAGAATTTGTGAAGTGGAGATTATTTTGTCATCATATAGGTAGGGTCTGACAAGCCTAGTGATTCTGGGGAAGTACAACTAAATGAGCCTGATCGTGGCGATCTGCTGTTGAGCCTTAAGGCAAGATTGTTAGACCTTGGAGGTATTCAGGTGGGGAATTCCTAGGTGACTTGGAGGTAGCACTCCAAATGTCGGGAGCTACCATGCAACACATGTTTACCTCGACTGTCGTGTATATGTGTCTCGGTTGAGTTGAGGGGATCTATGAGGACAGGGCCAATTTGAATTATCCGTCCACCGGGATGGTGGCATAGTATCATTGAAATTGCACTGTTTTAATTGAGGAACAAAGTTGAATTGTTACATGTGTATTTAGAGAAACTTGATATCCTAAAATAGATATAAAAGTCTTTATTTTCTTGAACATATTTTCTTTTTCTGTTTCGAGTTTTCTTAAAATAATTTAGTAGAAATGTTATTTTGGGGTTTAGGGTGTCACAAGTATATACTCAATTTTTTTATTTATGTCTTTTAACCCTTTATACACTTACTCCTTTTTTATTTTTGTCTTTTTACCCTTTAATGCATTACGACTGTTATTATTTTTAGGCTAAAATATCGTCCCTTCATTTTGTCAAATCATCAATTTTGATCTCTGTTTTTTCCCCCACAATTTTAGATATTCATTTTTAAAATTATTGACATTTGGTCTACTTTATCAATTTAAATTTCAATTAAGTGATATGACAATTATTTTAGTGATGTGTACATGATGATGTGTACTTTCAATTAAATAATACCACTCTAATAATTTTTTAACTTTAAAAATTTCTGAAAATTTAAGAAAATGTATTGTTATAAAATTTCATTTTGTTGTTTTAAAATTTTTTGAAAACTTTTAAAAAAACTTTTTTAGTTTAAACTTTTTTGAAAATTAAAAATAAAAAATCATATTTTCTTTTAAAATGACTTTTTTTTTGTTTTAAAAATTTCAAATAAAAAGTTACAAAAAATTCATTTTTTAAAAGTAAAGAATCTTTTGTGACTTTTTTTTTTGAAATCTAAAATACAAAATTGTTTTTTTTTTATTTTCTGAAAATTTTAAAGTAAATAAAAAGAAATTTAAATTTTTTTTATCTATTTATTTATTTAAAATTATTAAAGTAGTATTATTTAATTTAAAATTAAATGTAAGTTACACGTTGTTGAGATAAAAACATTTTTTATATATGTTTTAATGACAATAAACCTTATGAAATAAATGATTAAGTTTTATGAATATTATTAATGATTATACTTGAGTTTTATTTAAGGAACATGAATTGCATAAGTGGACACACAAGAAGCCATTCACATCAACAAGTGCATAAGTATCTACTCAGTAATGAAAGAATCTCAAAAGGAATATATCATATATCAATCTTTAAGAGAATGATTATTGCATCTTCAAGATAGCATCTTCATGAAAAAAAGACAACTTTGAATATTTATAGACGGTTAAAACACTCCTCTACATAAAATATATCAACCATTCATGAGAATGATCATCGAGTCAGCTTTTAAAACAATCATCTACATAAATTATAGATCGCTAAAAGACAAATTTGTAGAAAAATATATTGCTCTAAAAAAAGTTCCTAAATATATATTACCTTAAACAAAAAGTCCTTAAATATTTTCTTCTTCAATTAATCAATTTTTGTTGTTGTTGTTTCCTTTAATTAATCAATAATAATTTCTCCGTGCCCTTTACAAAGTTATATTATTCTATCTACTTACTCTTTCTCACTTAATTAAAAAAGAAATATATATATTTAGTTAGTAATGTGCGGTCCCTTGAATGTCTTTTACGTAAAAATTTAAAAAAGATTATATATAATGCACTAATTATATTTTTGTATATAAATTATGACACCCTAAACCCCAAAATAACATTTATAACAATTTATACTAAATTATTTGAAGAAAACTCGCGGCGGATGAAGAAAATCTGTTCAAGAAAATAAAAACTTTTATATCTATTTTAGGATATCACGTTTCTCTAAATACACATGTAACAATTCAACTTTGTTCCTCAATTAAAATTTAATGAACTTGATTTAACTAGAATTTCTTAATTTAATTCCCAAGACTTACTGGTACTAAGGTTTTCATATAAAAAGTCATTTCTAATTACATAAGTAAAATACACATTACAACACTTAATTCCCGGTATCACCTATCAGAGCGGGGTTCGTCCCAAACTTGAACTTCAAGACTCATTAACCTGTAATAACTGTGATTTCGCAAACGTCGGGCCAAACCAGTCAAACACAAACAACGAAGGAGGTGAGTTTTGAAATCATGTTGATAGTATAATACAAGTAAGAAGAACACGCAATTAATCATCAATAAACCGTATCATTACACAAACATTCTTCAAAGAAAAACATCACATTATATAGTCAAAATCAAGGAAGATCAATATACTTCACTATAACATCAAATCATCGCAGAAATTATTATCGCACACGATACATATTAATCACAACAAAACAATCACAAGAAAATGCAATGATGTGCATGAGCCTATACTCTACTTCACAATGTGGTACCATTCTAACTCTGAAGTACTTGGTTAGGAGGCTTGATACTATGCCACCATCCCGGTGGACGGACAATTCAATTTAGCCCTGTCCTCATAGATCCCCTCAACTCAACCCGAGACACATATGCGCGACAGTCGAGGTAAACGTGTGTTGCATGGTAGCTCCCGACATTACGAGTGCTACCTTCAAGTCACCTAGGAATTCCCCACCCGAATACCTCAAAGGTCTAACAATCTTGCCTTAAGGCTCAACAGTAGACCGCCACGATCAGGCTCAATTCAGTTGTACTTCCACGGAATCACTAGGCTTGTCAGGCCTTACCTATATGATGACAAAATAATCTCCACTTCACAAATTTTCAATATTTATTTTCTCCCCTCGTTGGCCTATTATACTCCATTAAGACCGTCATCTCAAACACAAATTGGAATCACAATTATTTCATTAGGGGTTACTTCAATATTTTCATCACAAATTCATAACATCACTCTTATAAATCACACATCATCACATAACTCATCACAAATTTATAAAATCACAATTATTATTCATACATCATCATCGTCACATAAAATTATCACAACACATCCATCTTTTATTATCAGATCACATAAACTCATCTAATCAAACATATGCACCAAATTCATTTGAAATGAAATATCACAATAGTATCAAATACCACACATTTAACGAAATTATATCAATCAGCACCTTATAAATATATCTATTCAACATTTTAATCTCACAATTTTCATATTTGCACATTAATTAATTTATCGCTCAAAGGGCTACTGCCGTACGTAGCGAGCCCCGGATGAATCATTGGGAAATACGGTTTTTCCGTTCATCTCACAATATATTATATTCATGAATTCAAACGCTCTCTCACCCCTTACCTTATTTAGACGCTTTCTCAAACACAGAAATCAATAGCGACTGCATATGGTCAACATACAGCGAGCGAATCCGAATAAACGGCGACTTCACAAAATCGTCGAGACGTGACTGATAAATTATGCGGAGCATAAAAATAAATGTCAAATAATTAATAATAATTTTAGGAACAAAAATGGAGTCAAAACGACGACAAGAAAACTGCAGAAAATGTCTCACCGACTCGTCGGAGCGCCGGAAGGGTCCGACGTCAACTTCTCCAAAAAATGCAAATGAGTAGTGTTTCTTGAAGGTTTCGACGAGAGGAATCCAAAAACGATGTCAGTTTTTTGAGACGACAAACATGGTGATCGCAATCGGCCAAAAACAGCTGGCCCAAGGAATGAAACGGAGCTGTTTCTGAAAAAACGGAGCAACAATTGATAAAATTAATGCCAAAAATGGATTCAGTGGCCGATTTTGTGTGCGATAGAGGTTGAGATCAATTCAAATGGCATAGAATTGGTGGAAGGGAATTTGAGAGAAAATGGTTCTCTTGAGTTAGTTGCTGGTTCAGCATGACAGAAAAGGGTTGGGATCGATTCAACATAAATTCTTTGGAATTTATTTTTATTTTATTAAATGTAGATGGAAGGGAGCGAATAGCAAGGACTCAAAACTGAGGTGTAGAAAGCAAACAGCCCAAACAAAATAATAGTAGAAGCAAACAACAAATGCAGGAAGTGGTCTATCCCAAACTTTATTTTATTTTTTATTTTTAAAGTGTCCAAACAATTTAATTACTTCGGCTAATCATCCATAATTAAAATATTATTCTCTAAAATACTCACATTGAAATACTAATATTTGGTCATACTCTTTCAGAATACAAATCCTTTTTATTATTATTTTTTAAAAAAAACTTTAATAAAATATTCAACCCTAAAATATTCATACTCATTTATATTTAATAAAATAAAATATTTATAATTTATATTAATAATTAAATTAAATATCTTATCAACATATATTCTGAAATAGTTTTAACATCAAATTAATTCTTTAAAATTCTCTTTAATTAATAAAATAGTTTATAATAAAATTTGGGGTGTTACATAAATAATGCACGAGACAAATTATTATGTGCCATTAATCAATTTGTTAAACGAATGTCTTTCACGGATCAATTATTTAAAAGATAAATATTTATTTTATTAATAATATGTCTCTTAAATATCTTTTAGATCAAAATTTAAGAAAATTATAAAAACACTAATTATAATTCACTATCTAAATCATACATGAAATAACTGTTTGTAATTGGTCAATTAATTAAAAAATGGATTCTTAAAAACCATAGTTAAAAGAGAAATTATTTTATTAATAGTATGTATATTCAATAAACATCTTCTAAGTAAAATAATAAAAATTATAATACAAAAATTATACACAAAATAAATATTTATCTGCAAAAATGACTACTATATACAAGATCCATACGAACGTTTTACTAGTTTAGAAAACTAGATACATCATTTTTTATTTTTTATTTTGGGACCAAAGATACACGCATGTTTCAAAAATGTAATATTCTGAAGAGTACAACTTAATATGGCCCTTTATCTAGTCCTCATGCAAGCCCAAAAGAAGAAAGAAATGAAACTTGGCCTGGAATTAATTATTCTTTTGCTTGCAAGTCACTACTCACTAATACCCCTGCACAAACAACCCATTACATCATTAATTATAATAAATACATACAAAATTCAAAATCATAATTTCTGAAAAGATTTCCAGAACACATACTGATGATGAGTGAAAAAAATTATATTTCCGACATTTTCGTAGAAAATACATTTAATTTTTTAAAAAAATTTACTCTATACTTCTTTTATTATATCCCTACCCCACGTTTTACACAAATTATTTATCTTATTCTTTAATAAAAAATAAAAATTGTCCTACCCCACCATCTTTAATGTGTTCCAGAACAATTAAGGTTTGAATTTTCTAAATTACAAAAATATTTCGAAACTCACACTATAAGAAAAATAGTTATTTGTGGCGGCCAAAAGCTCCATACAAAGAAGGAAAACGACCACCAAAACTATAATTATAGCGGTTTAAAACAGTCGTAAATAACTCTGTCACAAACTTTTGTGACAGCCAAAATGGCCACAATAGTTGGTTTTTAGTTACTATTTGTAAGAGCTTAAGTCGTCACAAATTTGTGATGGAAAAGGCAGCCACAGATTTGTGAGGGTACAGGCCGCCACAAAGAATAATACAAGTGGAAAAAAAAAACAGTTTGTGCGGTTTAGGCTGCCAGAAATTCCAGTTGTGTTCGTTTACACTGACACAAACATGCAACTTTATCAAAAAAATAATTTTATAAAATTCAAAATCAATATTAAAAAATATAATATATATATATATATAAAAATATTAATATTAATATAATTTAAAAAATGAAAATATAAATTTAAATAAAATAATATATATAAAAACAAAAATATAATTTTAATATTAATTAAATTATTAATACCAAACAAAATAAAAGATTCCAAAATTAATAAATTATATATACAAACCAAAAATAAAACACAACATAATTAAATAATAATGTATAAATTATTCATATAAACCAAAAATAAAAATAGAAAATATTATTCGAGCACATCAATCATTATAATAATTTCTCTTATTATTAGTTTTACTCCCTTCATCATTATATGATGGAATATTACCGAACAAAACTTCCTCAAAAGTATTGATTATTGTTGTCGGAGACAATATGGTTTAAAATTGTATTGATCTACTAGTACACCACCGCTAATCGAGAAAACCATAACTGGTTGAGGTTGATTTAAATCTAGTTTGATCAAGTCAGTTGTTGGCATAGTTGGTTGGTATGAAGTTTGATATGTTTGAGGGTGCAGAAGTTGGTGTGAAAGACACGACACATACTGATACTTATAATCAATTTTAAAAATAACATATTCTACATTCTAAAATAAAATTTTAACGCTCTAAAAATATTTTATAACCACATAACCTTTTTTTTCAATAATAAATATATGAATTACTAATCTATATATATTTAAAATGCATTACATACTAACTTGATACAAGGTAGTGTCTAATTTGAAGCTTATGAACAAACAACAATTCTTCACAATAAACATAATAACACTACTGTTAAAATGAAATTTAAATAATATTCATTAAATAAACAACTTCAAATAAAAAATTAACATTAGAAAATATAACATAAAATAAAATAAAGACTTACCAAAACTCAAGAGAGAAGGTAGAGAGAAAAGTTGGAAAAAAATAAAAGTTGAGGAAAAATAATTGTAGACAGAAAATTTAGAGAGAAGGTACAGAGAAGTTAGAAGTAAGAGTGAGAACATTTAAGAAAAACTTGACATAAATTTTCTTATATAGGTGTGTTCTTTCATAAGAAAATGTCACCACTTTATGGTAATTAATTTTTTTTAAATGGTAATGTAAAACTTAATTTAAGTTTTTTAGAACACAAGTATTTTCTAGAAAACTTAGAGTTTGGGTTTTTCTTAAATACACAAGTATTTAAAAAAAAAACTCAAATTTTTAGTTTTTAAGAATACATTTGTATTTTAAGAAACTTAAATTAAATTTTCGGATATACACTTTTAGAAAGTGTTTTTTTAAATTTATTTTAATGTATCAACAAACTTTTAAAAAGTTTGCCAATTATGAATTTATTTTTTCTTTTGAAAAATGGTAGTTA
>JBBPBQ010000001.1:5454325-5650440 GCA_037974755.1 Cicer yamashitae | reverse complement strand
ATATATATTTAGTTAGTAGTGTGTGATCTTTTGAATGTCTTTTATGTAAAAATTTGAAGAATATTATATATAATACACTAATTATAATTTTTGTATATAAATCATGCACGAGACAAATTATTATGTGTCATTAATCAATTTGTTAAACGAATGCCTTTCACGGATCAATTATTTAAAGCATAAATATTTATTTTATTAGTAATACGTCTCTTAATTATCTTCTAGATCAAATAAAACACTAATTATAATTTATTGTCTAAATCATACACAAGATAAATGTTTATAATTGGACAAATAGTTAAAAGATGTATTTTCACAAATCCCTAGTTAAAAGAGACATAAATTTTATTAATAGTGTGTATATTCAATAAATATCTTCTAAATAAAATAATAAAAACTATAAAACAAAAATTATAATTTACTATAAAAACTATACACGCCATAAATATATATCCATAAAAATGACTACTATATACAAGATCCATACGAACATATGGGTACTTTACTGGTTTAGATAATATTCTGAAGAGTACATATTAATATGGCCCTTTATCTAGTCCTCATGCTAGAGGCAAGCCCAAAAGAAGAAAGAAATGAAGCTTGGCCTAGAATTAATTATTCTTCTGCTTGCAAGTCATTAGAAATTTAGATACCCTGCACAAACAACCCATTACATCATTAATTATAATAAATACACACAAAATTCAAAATCATAATTTCTGAATCCAGAACATATACTGATGATGAGTGAAAAAAAATGATATTTCCGACATTTTTGTAGAAAATGCATTTAAGTTTTTTTAAAAGTTTTACTATATACTTCTTTTATTATATTCCTACTCCATATTTTACACAAATTATTTATTTTATTTTTTTCTAAAAAATAAAAATAAAAATTGTCCTACCCTACCATCTTTAATGTGTTCCAGAATACTTAAGGTTTGAATTTTCTAAATTACAAAAATATTTCGAAACTCACTATAAAAAAAACAGTTATTTGTGGCGGTCAAAATCCCCATACAAAGAAGGAAAGCGGCCACCAAAACTATAATTGTAGCGGTTTAAAACAGTTACAAATAACTCAGACACAAACTTTTGTGACGGCCAAAACGGCCAAAGTGGTTGGTTTTTTAGTTACTATTTGTAAGGGACGTCACAAATTTGAGATGGAATAGGCAGCCACAGATTTGTGAGGGTACAGGCCGCCACAAAGGATAAAGCTGGTGGAAACAAAAATAGTTTGTGCGGTTTAGGTTGCCAGAAATTCCAGTTGTGTCCGTTTAGAACGACACAACCATGTAACTTTATTAAAACAAATAATTTTATAAAATTCAAAATTAATATTAAAAAAAAATGTAAAAATAAAAATATAATTTTAATATTAATTAAATTGTCAATAATTAATTAAATTATTACTACCAAACAAAATAAAAGATTACAAAGTTAATAAGTTATATCATACAAACCAAAAATAAAACACGCCATAATTAAATAATAGTGTATAAATTATTCATACAAACCAAAAATAAAAATAGAAAATATTATTCGAACACATGAATCATTATAATAATTTATCTAATTATTAGCTCCACTTCCTCCATCATTATATGATGGAATATTACCGTACGACAAAAGTCCCTCTAAAGTATTGATTATTATTGTCGGATACAACATGGTTTAAAACTGTATTTCATCTACAAATACACCACCACTAATCGACAAAACCATAACTGGTTGAGATTGATTTAAATATGGTCTGATCAAGTTAATTGTTGGCATAGTTGGTCAGTATGAAGTTTGATCTATTTGAGAGTGTGGAAGTTAATGTGAAAGACAGGACACATACTGATACTTATAATCAATTTTAAAAATAACATATTCTACATTCTAAAATAAAACTTTAACGCTTTAAAAATACTTTATAACCATATAACATTTTTTCAATAATAAATTACTAATCTATATTTAAAATACATTACATACTAACTTGATGTAAGATAGTGTCTAATTTGAAGCTTATGAACAAATAACAATTCTTCACAATCAACATAATAACACAATTATCAAAATGAAATTTAAATAATATTCATTAAATAAACAACTTCAAATAAAAAATTAACATTAGAAAATATAACATAAAATAAAATAAAGACTTACCAAAACTCAAAAGAGAAGGTAGAGAAAAAAGTTGGAGAAAAATAAAAGTTGAGGAAAAATAATTGTAGAGAGAAAATATAGATAGAAATTAGAAGTAAGAGTGAGAGGAAGATTGATATATGTATGGAGAAAAGAGGGCATTTATGACCGCCAAAGCGGCCACAAAATGCCAATGAATTTATTTCTTTTATGGCGGCTTGGACGGTCAAAAGTATTAGGGTTTAAGAAAAACTTGAAATAAGTTTTCTTATATAGATGTGTTCTTTCATAAAAAATGTCACCGCAATGATAAATTTATGGTAATTAATTTTTTTAAATGGTAATGTAAAATTTAATTTAAGTTTTTTAGAACGCAAGTGTTTTCTAAAAAACTTAAAGTTTGGGTTTTCTAAAATACATAAATATTTTTAAAAAAATTTCAAATTTTCAATTTTTTTAGAATACATTTGTATTTTAAAAAACTTAAATTAAATTTTCGAATATACACTTTTAGAGTGTGTTTTTTGAAATTTATTTTAATGTATCAACAAACTTTAAAAAGTTTGCCAATTATGAATTATAAAGTGTGGGGTATGAAGTAAAATTTTCAAAGTATAAAATGTAGGATATAAGATTAATTATTAAAGGCATTAATGTTAACGGTACACCCAAACATTAATTTTCATTTTTCTTTTAAAACTTTTGAAATTTATAAAAATAGTCCAACTTAAATTAACAATTGTTCAATTCAAACAAAAAAATTTATAATTAAAAAAAAAATACAATGAAAACGTTTAAATTACTTTGGAATTTTCAATTACTGTATTTAAACATACTTTAAAATCATTGTTAATATGATTCATTTAAATAAGTTCTACAAAGAATGTCTTTCTTAGACCTCTTCTTCAATAGGTCATTTTTTTCTCCAACAACTAGATTTGAGAGCATCAATTAATCATATCATCAAATAAGTAAACTGTCGTGCATATGTTTTTTGTTAATAAGAGTCACTCAAATTTTAAAGAGCGTTCACAATTGTGTGGCTGACTTATATAAAGTAACATTATAAAATGATAAGTTTATTCTTTTATTTTAATATCAATCACAATAAAATGTAGTAATTCATCAATGACAACTTATCACATATATGATAGTTATTTTGAAATTTTTGTCACTCACAATTTGTCCGTTTTATGTTAATTTAATCTCATTAGTGAGAATATGTCTCATGTATGATAGTTATTTTGAAATTCTTATTTGTTCCATTTATGATTGATTAATCTCATCAGTGACAATTTGTTATGTGTATCATAGTTAATTTGAACATTTCACCAGTGACAGCTTATCCTGTATGATAGTTTATTCCCATCAGTGACAACATGTCTTGTGCATAATAGTTATTTTTAAAGAAAATTTATTGACAATTTGTCTCGTGTATGATAATTCAATTTAATCAGCGATAACTTATTTCGTGTATAATAGTTATTTTAAAATTTTGATCAGTGACAACTTGTGTCGTTTATATATGATAGTTCAATTTCATCAATTAATGATAGCATGTCTCATATATGATAATAATTTTGAAATTTTTATCAGTGATAACTTATACCATGTATGATAGTTCAATATTGTTAGTGATAATTTATTTTGTATATGATAGTTATTTTGAAATTTTTATCAGTAACAACTTGTCTCGTGTGTGTGTGTATGATAGTTCAATCGCATTATGACAACTTGTCTCATGTATGATAGATATTTTAAAAAATTTATCATAAACAATTTGTCTCATTAATTTATGATAGTTCAATCTCATTAATTACAATATATCTCGTGTATGATAATAATTTTTTATTAGTGACAACTCAAGTTTAATTCTTAGCTGAAAACATCTTTGATCAAACTTTATTTATTTCATGACTGAACTCTACATACCAATTATAGACAATTGTCTGTTCAACCATTTTTGGAAAGTTTGACGGTGATGAATTAATTTTCTCTACATACCATGTTATTATTCTTGCAAGAAATCATTGATGAGAGAAAAATTAGAAAAATATAATATAAAATTGTAATGATAATAAGAGTGATGGTTACATTTTTTGAAGAAGCAAGAATGATGATTACTAAGTTATAATAAGACTTATATATAATTGATAAGAATAACTAATAAATATAATTATTTTTTTTTGAAATAAAATATTTAAAAATTGATGTATTTGATTAAAAATAAAGACCAAATACATCAAATTTTTAATTATTTTATTTATTTATATTTTATTTTAAAATAGTAACTAATTAGTAAGTTTAATGTAAACCAACTGACTGATTAAAAAATAATAATTAGCTGGCTAGTTTATCCAATAGTGTTTAGCACACAATATTGTGTCCTGTAAATGACGAAAAGAAAGACAATAAATGTCCATTAATAAGTTGTGGATAGACAAACAAGTGGTTGGATGGACCTGAGTAACAGGTGCTGAAATAATGGAACGTGACATTAAATTGAATTAAAAAATGGTACTTTCTATTTTAAAATAATAAATAAAAATCAAAAAGAAATTAAAAATACTGATGTATTTGATTAAATAATAAAAATTTTAATTTATTTTTGTTTAATTTTTAAAACAAAGTAGTATATGTTTTGTCGACATATTTTACTCAGATATGTGACTAAAATTTATTGTGCAGTACTTTAAATTATATCAGATTTATCTTTTAAGACTTTTTTAATAGACTATTCATTTAAATCTTAAAATATGTATAATATTATATTTCTCCACATGCTTGATGAGTTTGAGGTTAGCCTCTTTAAATAAAAAATTGAAAGAGAGAATTTTGTAATGTAAACCATACTTTTCTCTCTCCTCTTAGTCAATGTGCTGTCAAATAGTATAATAATAAAAAAATTGTGAATTACTTTTTATAGGAAAAATAATAATTTCCATAGTATCTTTCTTCTTTAGATATATATGATTGAAATTTATCAATAAAGAAAAGATCAATTCGACTGGAATACAGAGTCAAAAGGAGGGTCAATGGAAAGGTCATACTTCATATTATGTGAGAATGGTAAGGTTACCAAAATATGGAAGGTTTCTACATTAAAGGTGTCGATCTACAATGTGTATTTGGTTAGAATGAAAACAACAATTGCCATGGTTGTAGTATGTCAAATAATAACAGTTACTTAGTTTGTCTTAACTATAAATAAGATTTCTTACCAAAAGAAAAATGGTCCGATTTTAAAACTTTAAAATTCTACTCCTAAATAAGAAAAAAAGAATTTAAAGCTTTCTGAAATTTAAGTATGTCTTCATGTCTTTATATATTCTTTAAAATTACATACTTTTATTTTGTTACAAATCTCAATTTATATCTTTATTACATTCTATTTAAATTTAACCTACAATTTATTTTAAGAGTTATTATTTTCGGCATTTAACTTTTTAGTCATTCATCTTTTTAGAATTTTACCTTCAACTCTTCAAGTCGTTTACCTTTTCAACACTTTAAAATTCTATGTTATTTACTTTTTTTATATAGTTCAACCATCTCTTCATTTTCAAATCATTTATTTCAACATTAACTTTTCAAAAAAAAATTTCTAAACCAATTTTAGTCTTAAAACTAGAATTCATTTTGGAAATATTTGCAAAATCACTCCGAACACCCGTAAGTCTACGTATTAATTTGTTTGGACTCTCGTAGTCACATTGATTAAACATTTATTTATGTTTTAGATTTGATTGATCTTTCTTCGACTAAAAAACACCTTATACAACCCTCAATCTTGTTTTCAACTTGCAATTATGTGATATTTACTTGTACGGGAGAAAACATACAGCTCATGTCCATTAAAACCTAAATGGGCAAGAATTCTTATTTACTTGAGAGAGGGTCATCATGATTGAGGTGGCGCAGTTACAAAAATGAGGAAGAGAGAAAAATGAATGCAAGAGATAGATAATAGATTTATTAGTTAAATATATTTTTAATTTCTATAAAATTTTATTATTTTAATTTTTATAAAAAAAATATAACTTTTAATCCCTATAAAGTTATCATACATACAGTTTTAATGTTTAATTTTTTTTTTGAACAAAATGCAGTTTTAATATTTGTTGTTGATGATTTATTTTTTATGAATTTTTGCAGACAGGTTTACAACATTATCAAAAGTTTGTCTATAAAAAATTAACTCAAAATTCAATTTCTAAATCCACATTTTTCTTACTTCTATCTTGAGTTTTTAAAATTTTAAAAATTTATATTTAATTCATTCCAAGTTAAAAAGTTTTAAATTTTTTGAGACGATCTTTTTATAATATTCTCAATATATTTGCAAAAGGCATTTAAAAATTTTAAAATTAAAAAATTGTTAAACATGTTTCATTTCAACAAAAATTAAAACTACATATTAAATAATTTTGTAAAAATTATATATTATTTTACAGAAAATTTTATAACAGATTTATTGAATACTAGCTCATACAATTATCAAATGATAAGATTATGTGAACTCTCGACCCCTAAGAACTCTTAATCATAAGTGTACTAATATTTTCAAATATCACATGTCATGTATTAATTCTAACGTAGAAGTCATCATTATTAAGAATTACTCCCTTTGTTAAATATTTGTTCCATAAAATTTTTCACTACTTATGATTTTCAATGTAATTTAATTATTTTTTCTTTTTTAATTATATTATTTAATAATTTATATCACTTTCAAATTATTATTTTTTATTTTATATTTATTATAATAGCAATATACTAATATATAATTAAAATAAATACATAAAAATATTATTTTTTATTTTTTATCATTTTCTTAATCTCTATTAAATAATCAAATACGACGTACAAATATAATAAAAAGTGAAAATAATTAATGAAAAAGATTTGCTAACTCGTCCTTAATTCTTAGTTTAATTAATAAATATTAATATTGTTAGATTGAATCTCATATTTAAACTTAAAATTCATGTAAATTAATTACGATAAAATTTATGATATTTTTTAGATAAAAAAAAAAAAAAATTGCTAGCTCAACTAATCATACTCAAACCTATGATTTGTTTTTGACAGGTACTCAAACCTATGATTCCTAGCTTCAATTTTGTTGGTAAAGGAGATTGAATCTATTGGAGCCGTCAATCATTTTGAGGCTGCCAAATATTAATTTTTGTCCTTTTCTTTGTCGGTAAATTGGATGGTACGTACACTTGCATGTGTGCTGTATGTTTAACGGCAAATTATTTGACTCAAAATAACGGCAAATCGTTGCAAATATGTTTTTATCAACTTATGATGTTTTTTCCTTCCAACAACATAATTAAGATAAAGCCAACGTCACTTCCCACATATTTGTGGCGACAATTATATCTAAGAGTTTCTTTTATTTGAACACACATATCATACAATAGATATCATACATTGATTGTGATTGTTTGTGTTCGGATTATGAAGATTCTAAACTTTACTGTATATATAGTGTCCCATGTCAAATTTTGATGCCCAAACATATTTTTATATATTTTAAAATTTTTATTTTTTTTATATTTATTCAATATTTTCTCTTTATCTTTATTTCTATCATATTATCATTAAATGAGATAGTCAAGATCTCTTACAACAATTAAAAAAGAGATAATCTGTTCTCTTTAAAAAAAATAAATAAACTAAAATATACTTATGATAAATCAATAAACTGAATTAGAAAACAACAAAAGGTAGATGAAAAATAACGTAGTTATTTATGGATAAATTAAATAATATTTATGTTGTGAGAATTAATTTGTTTCTTTTAATTATTGTCAGAAATTTAATTATTTTTTAAAATTATTTTTTAATGATAATTAAGATAGAGATTAAATTATCTTAATTTATTTTTTTATAGATTAAATTTTTTTATTTTTCTCATATTTTGTATTAGGAATTAAAATATTCATCAAGACCTCATTTTTTAAGGATTAAAATAATTCTTCACTTTTTAAATAATTAATACATGTGTCTCTGTCTAATTTATTTAACTCCACTAATATATTTGAGTCCTCGTTTTTTAAATAATATTGTCATTGATGAACAATGCATTCATCTATCCTACTCTCGTCCACCACCATTTATTTGACGGTACTCTTCATCACCATAATATATTTTTCAATACATTCTTCTTACCGTTACCAAAAATAGAATACAATTGTCATAAATTATTTGAATTTTGAAGGGATGTGTTTTTTGTTTCAAAAAAAAATTGAAGAAGGAAGAATTTTTATTAATAAAAGTGACATTAATCACTTTGAGAAAGGGATGTAAAAGAAATTTTCTCTTTGATAAACAAAAAACTCTATTTTAGTGAGATGAATATTAGTTAAGAACAACATCTATAAAATTAAACCTAAAGTTTATCCTTAAGTAATCTTGTTTACATATATATCAAGTACAAGTTAGTTTTTACTCATAAAAATATAAATCGTTTTAGAAAATAATGTGAAGTTTATTTGCGATATTATTGTTTTAATATTGATTACATCGCATTGCAAAAATGTAACAAAAAATTTTAGTTTTCAATATTGAATGACACAAATTGAACCAACATGAATAATTAGGTTTAGTAATATAATATTATTTAGTCTTAAATTATAAGTTATTTGATTTTAGGCTTAAATGCAGTTTTAGTCCTCCTATTTTAACTGATTCGTAATTTTGGTCCTCTTATATCTAATTTCGCAATTTTAGTCCTCCTATTTTAACTGATTCGTAATTTTGGTCCTCTTATTTCTAATTTCGTAAATTTAGTCCCCTTATTTTAACTAATTCTTAATTTTGGTCCCTCTATTGCTACTTTCGCAATTTTGATCCCTCTATTTCTTAAAATTGAGATATTTTGTCCTAGCTATATATTTAACTATTAATATTGATTCGGTCAATGATGACGTTGTTTTAGTTTTTTTAATAATTACCTGAACTTTATTTTTTATAAAACTGTAGCTCATGTTTTTAAAAATAAAATTCACTACTCATTTTAAAAATAATTTTTAAAACAATTGCTAGCTCTAATTATTAATTAAAATAAACACAAAATAAAATAAGATGGTTGAAAATACATTTTTACCTTTTTAAAAATTATTGTGATTCTATGTACACCTTTGAGAAAATAAATAGAGGTATACAACGAAATACAATAATTTTTAAAAAGTAAAAATATATTTTTGAACCCTTATTTTATACTATGGTTATTTTAATTAAGAATTAGAGTTAGTAATTTAATTTTTTAAAAAAAACAATAATATAATTATGATAACATTATTAATAGTAATTCAAAGGCTTAATTGCAGTTTTAGTCCCCCTATTTTTACTGATTTATGGAATTGGTCCCCCCATTTTAAAAGTCGACAATTTTGGTCCTCCCTATAATTTTTTAACTAAAAAATGATAACGTGGAATATTTTAAATAACGTGACATGTGATACGACGATGTAGCATGATTAACATTCATGAAATTCGAATAAAATGCCGTAAAAACTTAGCTTTTAATTTCAAATTTTTTTCATATTTTTAATTGAACTAATGACATATGAATAATTAATGCATCTAGATGGTTTTATATCATAGAATTGTATGTCATGTCACTAAAAATATGTCAAATCGTCATTTTTTTAGTTCAAAAATCTGAGAGAGGGACCAAAACTGTTGACTTTTAAAATAGGGGGACCAATTCCGTGAATGATAATAATAGAGGGACCAAAACTGCAATTAAGCCTAATTCAAATTACTAGCTCTAATTATTAATTAAAATATCTAGATAGAACAAAATGTCTCAATTTTAAGAAATAAGGAGACAAAAATTGTGAAATTAGAAATAGAGGGACCAAAATTAAGAATCAATTAAAATAGGGGGACTAAAATTGTCAAATTAGAAATATGGGGACTAAAATTACGAATTAGTTAAAATAGGGGGACTAAAATTGCGAAATTAGAAATAAGGGGACCAAAATTATAAATCAGTTAAAATAAGGGAACTAAAATTGCATTTAAGTCTTAATTTTATTTTACTGACTTGTCAATTGTACTTATCATATTTGATTACTCAGAAAAATAATTTTTTATAGAGATGTGGATGTATTTTCATGTAAAGTTCTACAAAAGATACATTTTAATATAAAATGTTCATTTGTTGTGTGTTATTTTTATTAGATTTTTATTTGGATATATTAATATATTTCATGTGAATAATTATTAATTTATCTTAATTTTTTTGATTTTCAAGAGAATTGGTCGCAATAATATGAAGTTTCACCAAAAGGTAAATAAAGTCTCTTGGAAAATTGGTTTAGTTATGTTTCAAACTCGAGCTCTCTTGAATCAATACTCTTTAACTAAAAATCATTTATCAATTGAGTTCAACCACTTGGTTATTTAATTAGATATTTTTTTTTATTAAAAAAGTGATTAAATACGTTTTTGTTCCTATAAATATATCATATTTCATTTTTAGTCCTCTAAAAAATTTCTTCAAATATTTTTATTCAACAATTTTAGTCCTAGTTTTTAATCAATTCAAGTGTATTGTTTATATTTTTGAATGATAACTGGTATACATGTTTATAACATTATAAGAATCTCTTCCACAAAAATTTAAAAATTTATAATAAACGATGAATTAAATATGATTTTTTAAGTTTTTAGTGTTTAAAAATTCATATTAAATTTATCTTTTGTTAAAAAAATTAAATTTTTTTAGAAGATATTTGTATAATATGTTAAATATATTTAAAAATTCAAATGATATACATGAGTTGACTTAAAAGTAATTAAGGATTAAAATTGTTGATAAAAATATTTGAGAAACTATTGTTTAAAGAAAGATTTTAGATGAACTAAAAATAAAATACGATATATTTAACAGGACTAAAATACTCATTTAACCCTAAAAAAGTATAGGAGACAAAAAATTATTATTAATAACATTGACAATAATGATCAATTCGTCCCTTGAATATATTAAAAACATTATTTATATATATATACATATATTTCAATATTGGGTCTCCTTATAATTCATATTACCGTATAATGTAAGTAAAATATATTTTCATAGACATACAACATATTTTTATTTAAAATACTCATTCATGTGTGTTATCTTATTACTCTTAGATTATTATTTGAAAATTAAATATTTTTCAATGTGTTATTGAGAATAAATAATTTTAATATTAAGGTAATAAATATTCAAAAATATATGTAGTATTAAAAAATTGACTAGAATATTAAAGATGTTACATTGTAAGGTTAAAATAAATATAAATTTGTGTTTTTAAAAATTAAATTATTGTTTTCTTTCGATTAAAAATTTTATCTGTACGATTATTTAGAAGAAGTAAGTTGACATCATACACCTTCTTTATTTGGTTTAAACACTCAACTTATCTCTTAGTTAGTGGAAGTGGTGGAATCATTGTATTTATTCTTTAGAACGTAAAAACTCACTAATTTGGAATAGGGGCAAAGGAGTGAGAAGTTCGTGAATAATTGTGTCAGTAGGTGGATTTGGACTATTACAAAAGACATCTTGATGTTGGTCCTCCAAAACGAACTCTTGTCAAACCTTCAACTTGATCAATGGCATAAAAACTTGGGGCTAGCTAACAAATTTGAAATAAACTTCCTTAAGAATTAACCTTACTTAAGAAGGCTGCAATTATTTATTGTCAGCCAAATGTGACATTTCCATTACGACTTTGGATTTGTTCTTGTCAACTTTGATTCCTTCCTTATGGACAAGAAATCCCAAGAAATTTGTCGTCAATACTCCAAACCCACATTTTTGCTGGATTCATTTTAAGACTATGCTTCCTCATTCTATCAAAAGTTTGCCTCAAATGTTTCAAGTGTTGCTCTTTGCTACTGAACTTGACGATTACATCAATAATATATATCTCAATGAATTTACCAATCACATCATGTAATATGGTACTCATAGCTCCGTGATATGTTGCTCCATTGTTCTTCAAACCAAAAGGAATCAAGAACCACTCATAAGTCCATATCGTTCCCAGACATCTAATAGCTGTTGTGTGGACATTTTCTTTATTGATGAAGATTTGATTATACCTAACACGGTCGTCCATACAACTCAATATTTCATTCCTCGATGTTGCATGGACGAGCATGTTAACCATGAGTATTGGATACTAATCTCCGGGTGTTGCTTGATTTGAATTTTGAAATCTACACATTCATAGCTAGTTGTTCTTCTTGACCACTTATATCACATTTTCTAGACAATCAACATATCTTGTTGTCCTAATGTTCCTTGCCTTTGGAAGTCTTTCTATTTCTTCTTTGATCTTTGAAAAGACTTCAGTAACAAACATTCGCTTGGATTTCTTGATAGGCTTAAATCATTTTTTCAAAGGCAACCTATGTTCGACTAACTCCATGTTCAGTGTTGGCATTTAATTGTGCTATCCAGTCGGTTAACTCTTTTTTTCGAATTTCCTTGGCAAAAAAAGAACTTACGTAAATGGACCGCTTGTCGTCTGGGGTACGCAAACTTATGTCTTCTAATGGATCTTCGATTTCCAAGTTATTATTTTTTTCTAATCCTCTCTCAAATCCTAAAGAACTATCATCGGTGATACAATCAATAATTACGTCATTGACAATGCAATCCTCTCTGTCGACCTCATTTTGGGCCAAATTTTTTGGATTCAGGTGATTATAATCCATTACTTTTGGGTCTTCCTTTTCAGCCTCCTTTGTTAATAACTCCAAATTTTCTAGCTAGGCAAGCACTCAATACCTCTCTGTCAACTATTCCCATCCACAACATGTAAAGATTTTTCACGGGGCGAATAAATTTTGAAATCCAATTGGAGTTGTTGCATGCAGCATAGGTTGTCTTCAGCGTCGACTATCTCCATTCCCCTTGATTATCCCATATAATAAGCTTTTGATGCATTATAGGTGGAATGGTTCTTGAAGCATAGATCCAACCTCTGCCTAAAATCCATTGTAGATGGATTTGTTGGGATTAATATACGAACATAGTTCTCCTTTTCATTGAACCACTCTCAAATTTAGCATAGTTACTTGCTTATTGGGGAAACCTTGCCAATAAAATATGTGATTACTAAATTAGTAGTCATCATATCTGATTGCTCTTTGTCAATCCTTTAAAACACGACCCTTCTGATTAGGTTTACAATTGCTCTACCACCAACTAGAACTATGTTTATAGGCATTCCTTCAATTTAAGCCTTAATATGGAGTGGGAGAAAATGATCCCTTTGTTCTCCAGTATGTCCATCTAATATGACTGAAATGTCAAATATAATTATCATGTTATCCTCCATAAGTGCGCAACTCTCGCTCAAATCCTCCAAGTCCAACAATAAAGTCATTAAGGTCATCATCCATATTAATGTCGTTGTCAAAATCCTCTTCATTATTTAATCCCCTCGGGTCATTAGGATTCTTCAGTACTTCCATTACTTCATCAAATACTATATTCAAAGTGTCTATTTTGTAATTTATTTTGATTCTTCAGTAATTTATTCCTTCAAAGTTTCAACTTCTTCAAGTTTCTTGATGATATCTTAACCTTGATTGACACACTGCTTAATGTTTATTGCAGATTTTTCTGCTTCAACCAAACCTTTACGTTGTGGCTTTGTTTGGGTTTCTACTTCATTTGTTGTGAATTGCATCTTGCTTTTTGGTGCATTTGTAACGTGTGGTGTGAAAGCTTCACCATAACTTTCACCCTTCATTTTAGCGTTATTGCTAACAATTATAATCTTCAACCTTCTATTCTATGTCAATATTTTTGAATAATACCTTTGGAGTTTCAAATTTTCAGATTGATTGTTTCCATTATACAGTTTCCACCTGCTAGAACTGCCATATTCGTTGTTGTCTTCGTTTATAGCTCCTCGACAAAACAACATGATTGTCAAAATTAGTTATCAATCCAATGTTGATTGTACCTTTCCTTTCTGAATCTCTACCTTCATGTCCACTTTTGTAGGAACTTTTTCTTTTGAACTACACATGGTTATGCACGTCTAAACATTTATTCTTGGTTGCATTTGTTGTCGACTTGTTGACTATGTTGTTGGAAGACATTGATGTAGCTAAATATCACTAGAAGGGGGGTTGAATAGGGATTTTGGCGTTTTAAAAATAATTTCAAGTGTTTATGAATTTCTGTCCTCTCAGAGAGGATGCGTCTGAAAATAGATTTTTAAACTTTTCAACTGAAGGCAGAATAAATGCAAGGAAAATATAAAGGGATAGACACACAACTTTTATACTGGTTCACCCAATGATGGCTACGTCCAGTCCTCACACCCTTGTGAGATTTCACTAAAACAATCAGATCAACCTCTCACCGAGGATGATTACACTTTGTGTATTCTCAAGCTTCACCAAGCTTACAACTGAGTTTCAAATATTTTCAAGTACAACTTACTTGAAAATTACAGAGTGATAAGAGTATGATTGTTTTCTCTTTACTTAACCATTTTCTAAAAGGATATTTCAAAGATCTAGTGTATGAGTGTAGAAAGTGTAAAGAGAGGATGGCTATTGCTTATGATAGATTTAAGATTTTGATCTTTTTTCTGCAATGTTGTGGTGTGTTTAATGAAGAAGAGCTTCCGGCCTTTTATAGAGTCCTTGACAGCTCTTCCATGTGTTAAACAACTTCATGACCGTTGAGGAGGATGCATCAAATAGTCCAATGGTCTTTGAGCTGAAATTACAGAACTGCCATCCAACTATCCTTGGACCTATGTTGTCCATCCTCAGCCTAGTCATTGGACTTTGGTCTTGTGTAGCCTTTTACTTTTTTCATTCTTCAAGACTTGTGACTTGTATTTTGAGTTTTTTTGAAGTTGCCTTTCTATATATTGACTTTGCTTTATTTTTCCAATCATCCAAGAATGAAATATAGGGCTGCCCTTAGCCTTTGCACATGGGATGGTGTTTTGCAAACATGTGACTATTTTGAATATCCATACGTTGAACCATTCTTGAACCTAGTACAGCTGGCCTTTTGATTTCTTTTGATCAAATGCTTTATATAATTATTTATTCATGCTGTTTTGACTTCCTTTGATGAATTAAGAACATTATATCCGCGAGGATGGCTATTCAGCTTGAAGACCCATCCTCTGACCTATCCTCCAGCTTGAACATTTAATGTATTAGCCCAGATTTTTCTCCCTTTTGATCTAGTTGAGGATTAACCTGTTTTCTTATAATAATTCACTCAAAAGCACAGATTAGTATTAACCAGAATCATAATTTTTAAATAATTTTGTTATCATTAAAATCAATTGAGAGATTTTGTCTCAACAATCTCCCCCTTTTTGATGATGACAAAATTCTTTAGATTATGATTTTTAAATATGATGATGTAAAATGTTTATGCTCCCCCTGAATCAAGTGAGTAATTTATTTTTTAAAATTTTAAGTGCTTAAAAAATTTAAGTGCTAATAAAAAAATTACTCCCCCTGAATGTATGCCAATGATATGAATCTATCAAGATAAAGAAAACCATAATGATATTTCAAACCAGTAATGTTGTAATGGCATAAACGTTAAACATGCATAGTCATTTTAAAACATCAAAACATTTAATCAGCAAAGCAACAAAAACAACAAAACATCATAATCAGCAAAACATCAAAAGGACATCATAATCGTTCTCCCCCAGAATTATGCTAGCAGCAAAAAGCATAGGAGTGAGGTGGCTACTCAGAAGAGGACGGCTCATCAGAAGAGGACGAAGGGGAGGAAACAGGAACAACAAACGTAGCCATGGCAGGGAGCTCGGGAAGAGAAACATTAGGATCAGCCGTATTGACCATATGTTTGGTAACCCATTCAAGAATGAGCCCAAATTGTGCAAACGAGTTCTGAAGGTGGTCGAAACGACGAATCAGTTTCTGCTGATCCTTCCTGATGGTTTTCAGGAGCTTCATATGCTTAGTGAGCTTTCGTTCCTTAGTACGTGGGCCTGGGCCAGAGTCCTTGGGCTGATTATTGACGCTGGAGCTCTTATTCTGCGAACTTCCAGCATTGTCCTTAGAGGGTTGATCATTTGTTGGCGCTAAAAATGAGTCAAGAGAACAGAACCCAGTAGGAACCTCAGGCAGAGGTTGGGGTTGTTTAGGAATAATGTCAACATGAGTTGAAAGAGGAGCAGAAGTAGGAGGTATCAGAATGTCTTCTTGCAAATCAGGAGGAAATTCCTCAGGCAAGGTTTCAAGTGAGAAATGATGATATGTAAGATTGAAATCAAAGTAAATTTCTTCACCGTCTTCCATGAGAGCACGAGGACCATTTTTGACAGCATCCTTATGAGGAGGATCATTAGCGGATTGTGGTTGTGATTCTTCAATGGGCATATCTAAATCAGAAGGCAGCATAGGGGATTTTGGTGGAGAGGGAACAACAGGGGACAGAGGCGGAGAAGGAGTGGGTGCAGCTTCCATAGTGGTCTCTTGAGGTGGATTGGGAGTATCCTCAAAAGGAGGTTGATCTGATGGTTGTTCGAGTGGAGCAGCAGTAGAGGAGGAACTTCTTGTTTTCCTTTTCTTTGAGGTGGTCGACTCAGTGGGTGGTGTAGAAGGCTGAAGACGCATCTGTTTAACATTCTTCATGGAGAATGTATTGTTAAATTGCAGAGAAGGTTCATCCTCCAAAGGAACCTTGAAAAACTTGAAAAGTTTGGTTAAGATCATACCATACGGTGCTGACCTACCCAAAATTACTGCATTTAACATGAAGTTAAAAATGATGTTTCCCATATGGAGAGAGGAGCCCGGGATCAAATGATGAAGGAGAAGAATATCTAACTCAGTCACTTTTTCAAAACTGCCAGCGCGAGGGACAATGCAGTGAACACAAATGTTGTGTAGAATGAGACACAGTGGGAGGAGGTTTGAAGCCACGTGGGGTTTAGTGGGTTGGATGAAAATATTGGCCAAAACAGAAGAGCGAGTGATCCTGCACTCAGAGTACCAATTTTCAGAAAAGAAGTAAGCTCCTTCATTCCGAATATCAAGGATTTGACATAAGGTAGTTGGAGTGATTTCCATGAGGACACCTTTCAGAATGATCGTGAACCCAGAAATTCCCTTAGACCAGTTTGAATCAGCATAGAATGCCCTTACCAATCGAGGGTGAGGACTTTGTTCGTTTTGAAGAGGATTTGGATTTTTTCGAAATTTTTTCGATTTGGACTTTGTTCTTTTTAGTAGGAGTTTTAATTGGTGGTGAACAAGGGGTTGGTTTAGTGGGAAGTGTTTGATCTGAGTCTTCTGATTCCACAAGGTGAACAGTAGAGTCTTGATGAACATATTTTTTAGATGAGAGAACACCAGAAAGGATTCTTGAGGATCGTCTGGTTGGAGCAGAGGATTGAGTGGAGGATGAATGTTTGGAAGGTTTGGGTGAAATGGAGGGGAGAGAGGTAGTGACAGAGGGTTCAACATTAGATAATGAAGTTTGATTTTCAGTGGTGTTAGATGTGGTTTCCTCAAGGTAATCACACTCTGTACTAGAGTAATGATCCTCAGCCTCTTCATATTCTGGAGAGATGATTTTTCTTCTAGCAACAAACTTAGTTCTTGCCATGATTTTTGAAAGAGAAAATTAATTATGGGTTTAGAGGAAATGAGATGAAGGACAACGAGGAGAGTGATGAAGTTATGGAGGATGCTGATGGAAGATAAAAGGAAAGAAAAAAGAAAAAGAAAAAAAAAACGATGGAGAGAGAAGGAGGGTAAAAAAAATAATGATGCAGTTTGTCTGGGAGGATGTAACGTGATTGATTGGACAAGGCGTGCAGGTGGGCGTGTGAAGCACGCGTGTTGGAAACGGCAGTTTCAGCCGTTGCGGCATTAAATGCTAGCGTGAATCAAGGAAACGGCGCCACATGGACGGCCCAATGAGAAAGGGAGCGCGTGCACGCAAGGTCTGGGGCATTTAAAGCAGAAACATCAAAATGGACTTTGTGTCCTCTGAGTTCTTTCCATCCTCTAAACTCTAGGCCTTTTTTTGTTTTTAAAATCAGATTTGATCTTTCACAAAAATATTAAAAATTAAAATAATAAAACAACCAAAAACAATAATAAAAACAGAAATGATATAATGGATAAAACTATTACTCAATTAATTTTTAAAAAATCAATGATGGAGAGTTTTTCCAAAATATTTTTAAACCGATCCTCCTGGAGAGGTTTCGTAAAAATGTCTGCCAATTGATTTTTAGTGTCAATGAAAATTAATTCAATGTCACCTTTTTGAACATGATCTCTTATAAAATGGTGTTTAATTTCAATGTGCTTAGATCTAGAGTGCTGAATTGGATTTTTTGAAAGATTTATAGCACTTGTATTATCACAGAGGATGGGAATATTTGCGTACCTTAGAGAATAGTCCTCTAGCTGGTTCTTGATCCACAGTAGTTGGGAGCAACATTGTGCAGCTGATACATATTCAGCCTCTGTAGTTGATAGAGCAATGGTACATTGTTTTTTGCATGACCAACTTATTAGAGATTTACCAAGAAATTGGCATCCTCCACTTGTGCTCTTCCTTTCAACTTTGTCTCCCGCATAGTCAGCATCACAATAAGCTATGAGGTCAAGATTTGAACATTTCTCATACCAGATTCCCAGATTAATTGTGCCAACAAGATATCTTAAAATCCTCTTAACTGCTGTAAGATGAGATTCTTTGGGAGAGGATTGAAACCTTGCACAAAGACCCACAGCAAAAACTATGTCCGGTCTACTAGCTGTTAAGTATAATAAGGATCCAATCATCCCTCTATACTCTTTCTCAGAAATTGGAGTTCCTTCATCATCTTTGTGAAGCACGGAGGATGGGTGCATAGGAGTTCCCATACTCTTGGCTGAACTCATGTTGTATTTGTTGAGAAGATCTTTAGTGTATTTTTCTTGTGAGATGAAGATGTCGTTTTTCAATTGCTTGATTTGTAATCCAAGAAAGAATTTCAATTCTCCCATCATGCTCATTTCGAATTCACTTTGCATGAGGTTGGCAAAATCTTCACACATCTTTTCGTTTGTAGACCCAAAGATTATATCATCAACATAAATCTGCACAATCAATAAATCCTTTTCAATAGTTTTCTTGAAGAGTGTTGTATCTATCTGTCCTCTTAAGAAACCATTGTCTTTTAAAAATGAACTTAACCTCTCATACCAAGCTCGAGGAGCTTGCTTTAAACCGTAAAGAGCTTTTGAGAGTTTATAAACATGATTGGGCTTCTTTTCATCCACAAATCCAGGAGGTTGTTTGACATACACCTCCTCATTTAGAAAACCATTTAAAAAAGCACTTTTGACATCCATTTGGTATAGTTTGATACCTTTATGGGTGGCATATGCTAGGAGGATTCGTATAGCTTCAAGTCTTGCAACCGGTGCAAATGTTTCATCGTAGTCAATTCCCTCTTGTTGATTGTAGCCTTGAGCAACTAGCCTTGCTTTGTTTCTTATTACCTCTCCATCCTCATTCAGTTTGTTTCTGAAAATCCATTTTGTTCCAATGATGGATTTTTCAAGTGGAAGAGGTACAAGGTTCCATACCTTGTTTCTTTCAAATTGTGAGAGTTCTTCCATCATGGCTTCAACCCATGATTTGTCACAAATGGCTTGATCAATATTTTTGGGTTCAATTTGTGAAATCATGGGCATGGCAGCTGCATTTCCTCGTAGAGATTGTCTGGTTCTTACTCCATCAGCCGTGTCTCCAATAATCAGATCTGGAGGATGATAAGTGACTATTTTCCATCCTCGTGGAGGTTGCTGAGAGGATGGATCAGATTCATCCTCTTCGTTTGGACTGGGTGCATTGGAGGATGAAGGTTCATCTTCCTCAGATTTATCAATTTTTTCTAAGCACAAGTCATCAAACTCATCAAAAATAACATGCATGGATTCCTCCGTGTTTGAGTCCTAAGATTATATATTCTATAACCTTTAGACGAAGTGGAGTATCTTAAAAACAATCCCTTGTCAGATTTTGAATCAAACTTTCCCAAATTTTCTTTATTATTTAGGATGTAACAATAACACCCAAATATGTGAAAATATGAGATGTTTGGTTTTCTTCCCTTCCATAGTTCATAAGGAGTTTTGTTTAAAATCTTTCTAATGGATACACGATTTAAAACATAACAAGCGGTATTAATTGCTTCAGCCCAAAAATATTTTTCAATGTTGGTTTCATTCAAAATAGTTCTAGCCATTTCTTGCAAAGTTCTATTTTTCCTCTCAACAACTCCATTTTGTTGAGGAGTTCTTGGGCAAGAAAAATTGTGAGAAATACCATTTTCATCAAAAAGATTTTTGAAAGATTCATTTTCAAATTCACCTTCATGGTCACTTCTAACGGAGATAATTTTTGATCCCTTTTCATTTTGGATCTTTTTACAAAAATAATGAAAAGCCTCAAAGGCATCATTTTTATGTTTTAAAAATAAGACCCAAGTAAAACGTGAAAAGTCATCAACAATTACAAATCCGTACCTTTTTCCACTAAGGCTAGGAGTTTTAATAGGACCAAAAAGATCAATATGAAGTAGCTCAAGAGGATGGTTTGTGGAAACAACATTTTTAGAATGAAAGCTACTTTTTACTTGTTTTCCTTTGGCACAAGCTTCACAAATTTTGTCCTTTTCAAAATCAATTTTTGGAAGGCCTTTAACTAATTCTAATTTAGACAATTTAGAAATAGTGTTTAAACTTGTATGACCAGCTCGTTTATGCCATACCCATTTATCCTTTTCAATGGATACAAAACAAGATTCAATAGGCAAATCATCAAGATATAGCTCATATAAATTCTTTTTTCTAAAATCGGAGAAGAAAACTCTACCCGAGGATGAGTGTTTAACCTCGCATAGATTGGGTTTAAAAATAACTTCAAAACCACTATCACAAAGTTGGCTAATGCTAAGCAAGTTATGTTTTAAACCATCTACATATTGCACATTTTCAATTTTGGCAGAATTTTTATTACCAATGATACCGGTACCTTTTATTTGAGCTTTATCATTATTTCTGAATGTGACCGATCCTCCATCCTTTATTTCCAATGAAATAAAGCAATGTCTATCCCCTGTCATATGCCTTGAGCAGCCACTGTCCAAGAACCAAGGCTTTCTTTTGTTGATCAGAGGATGTACCTGTGTTTGAGTTTAATAGTGACTTAGGTACCCATATAGAGGTGGGTCCTCGTTGGTTAGTTCTTCCTCTTGTGAGGAATTTTCTTTTGTGATAACAAGTAGAATCGTGATGCCCATATTTACCACAGAATGAACATCCTTTCTTAACGTTATCTGCCCTTTTCTTTGCATAACATCTTTTGAAAGTATGTCCAAGTTTTTTGCAAAAGGTGCATCTTGGCCTATCCTCTTGTTTCTTTGGAATAAAAAAATTTTCATAGAGTTTTTGTTTTTGAGAACTTTTAAATCCAATACCAGCTTTGTCAATGATTCCAAATTGTGATCCCATAATCTTTTGAAAAGTATCAGTGGATTTAACAAAGTTGGTAAGATCATTTTTGAGTTCTTCAACCTCTATTTTCAAAATTTCCTTTTCTACATCCTCTTCTGGAGGATGAGTTTTGACATTTCTTTTGTTTACAATAGATAGTTGTTCAGACTTCTCATGAGATAACTGCAAGTCTAGAATAGTTTGTTCATAATTTTTATTCTTAGCTTGAAGTTCCTCATTTAACTTCTTTATTTCATAAAGTTGGTTTTTAAGAAAACCACATTTATGAGACAAAGTGTTTGAGTCATTCAAAAGATTGTCAAATTCAATTTCTAATTGTTCACAATTAGGAGAAAGTTCAGATATGATTACCTTTTCAGTTTCTGAGTTCATCATAAGGCAGAGGTTGGCCTCTTCTTCCTTTTCTTGTTCCGATGATGAGTCATCACTATCATCCCACGTGATCATCATTGATTTGTTTTTGTAGGGAAATTTTCTTGAGTTCTTTTTGTTCAGAGGACACTCAGTTTTGTAGTGACTCAGCTTGTTGCATCCAAAGCAAGTAATCTGACTTTTGTCAATTTTTTCTTTTTGAGGAGATCTTTTATCCTGTCCTCTACGATTTATCATCCTCTGGATTCTTCTAGAAATTAGAGCAAGTTCATCCTCTTCCTCAGATAGAGGATAGTCTGTACTTTCTTTCTTTGTGGCTTCTTCAGCTCTTTTGGACGATGAGCTTTCTGTTTGGCTTGATTTTAGAGCTATCATTTTTCCCTTTTTGCTTGGTTTGTCAGCCAGCAATAGAGGTTCATGAGCTCTAAGAGTTCCAACCAGGTCCTCTAATTTCATGTTTGCCAAGTCTCTTGCTTCGGTGATGGCAGTCACCATTGGCCTCCATTCTTTTGGTAAACTCCTCAAGATTTTTCTTATCCTCTCTTGAACAGAATAAACCTTTCCAAGAGATCTCAAGCTGTTAAGTATGATTGTCAGCCTTGAGAACATTTCATCAATCGTTTCATCCTCCTTCATCTCAAATAACTCGAATTCTCTAACTCCCATGTCAATCCTTGCTTCCTTTACGTGGCTTGATCCTTCATGATGAATCTTTAGAGTGTCCCAAAGTTCCTTGGCGCTTTTGCATTCTTCAACTCTATCGTATTCTTCCCTGCTCAAAGCACACGTTAGAAATAAATGAGCTTTAGAGTTTAGGAGTACCTTAGCATTTTCATCATCCGGCCACTGTACTTGAGGTTTCTCGTCGGAGGTTGCATCTGTGTTGTCGATTCTAATGACATGATCCCCGTTCTCAACTACATACCACATGTTGTTATCTTGTGATATGAGAAACAATCTCATCTTACCTTTCCAGTGGTAGTAATCTGTACCATCAAAGTAGGGAGGTCTGGTGGAGGATCCTCCTTCAGGAACATACTTAGCTTTTGACATTTTTCTTTGGATCTTTTTCTCTTACACGGTTAGATGTAATATTTCTAGAGAACCTTGCTCTGATGCCAATTGATGTAGCTAAATATCACTAGAAGGGGGGTTGAATAGGGATTTTGGCGTTTTAAAAATAATTTCAAGTGTTTATGAATTTATGTCCTCTCAGAGAGGATGCGATCTGAAAATAGATTTTTAAACTTTTCAACTGAAGGCAGAATAAATGCAAGGAAAATATAAAGGGATAGACACACAACTTTTATACTGGTTCACCCAATGATGGCTACGTCCAGTCGTCACACCCTTGTGAGATTTCACTAAAACAATCAGATCAACCTCTCACCGAGGATGATTACACTTTGTGTATTCTCAAGCTTCACCAAGCTTACAACTTACTTGAAAATTACAGAGTGATAAGAGTATGATTGTTTTCTCTTTACTTAAACACTTTCTAAAAGGATATTTCAAAGATCTAGTGTATGAGTGTAGAAAGTGTAAAGAGAGGATGGCTATTGCTTATGATAGATTTAAGATTTTGATATTTTTTCTGCAATGTTATGGTGTGTTTAATGAAGAAGAGCTTCCGGCCTTTTATAGAGTCCTTGATAGCTCTTCCATGTGTTAAACAACTTCATGACCGTTGAGGAGGATGCATCAAATAGTCCAATGGTCTTTGAGCTGAAATTACAGAACTGTCATCCAGCTATCCTTGGACCTATGCTGTCCATCCTCAGCCTAGTCATTGGACTTTGGTCTTGTGTAGCCTTTTACTTTTTTCATTCTTCAAGACTTGTGACTTCTATTTTGAGTTTGTTTGAAGTTGCTTTCTATATATTGACTTTGCTTTATTTTTCCAATCATCCAAGAATGAAATATAGGGCTGCCCTTAGCCTTTGCACATGGGATGGTGTTTTGCAAACATGTGACTATTTTGAATATCCATACGTTGAACCATTCTTGAACCTAGTACAGCTGGCCTTTTGATTTCTTTTGATCAAATGCTTTATATAATTATTTATTCATGCTGTTTTGACTTCCTTTGATGAATTAAGAACATTATTTCCGCGAGGATGGCTATTCAGCTTTAAGACATATCCTCTGACCTATCCTCCAGCTTGAACATTTAATGTATTAGCCCAGATTTTTCTCCCTTTTGATCTAGTTGAGGATTAACCTGTTTTCTTATAATAATTCACTCAAAAGCACATATTAGTATTAACCATAATCATAATCTTTAAATAATTTTGTTATCATTAAAATCAATTGAGAGATTTTGTCTCAACAGACATTTTCTTGTTCTATTTGTCTGGTATGACATCAACTTTTTATGTTCTGGCGAAAACTGATAAACTTCATCCTTGTTCCAATCTTTCAAGACAATAGGATCAAAGTAGCCGAATTGGATTTCCTTAATTTTGTTAGTTTTTTGTTTATGTTGTCTTGCAATCGAAGTACTTGTCGAATGAAATTGTCATATATTTTGTGGGCCTTGGAGTAAATGTCGAAAAGATCTTTATTCAAATTATTATAATAACGAACACTAACGAGTCTGATAGTCCGGGGAACTTGCTCATCCACCTTGCCAATGCCTTGCTGAAAAGAATTTGTTTCGATTTTCATGTCAAAACATTTGTTAGCAAATATCAAGCGTCCTTTCGTTATTGCTTCTTGAATCAAGTCTCTAAAACGAAAACATTCATTAGTAGTGTGACTAAACACATTTTAGTATTTGCAATATATTTGGTCTTTAATGTCATATGATTTTTGCAACCTATGGTCTTCCGTCAATTTCAATTGTTTATCTTTTAATAGAATGTCAAAAAGTTTGTCGGTGTTGGTAACATCAAAGTATAAACCTTTGTGTTAATTTGATACATCTTATTTTTGCCTCTCGCAAGGTACAAACCCTAACACACATAGGCATTTACATCTTTTAATTCAACCATGAATACTTCAAAGCTTTTTGACATGGAATCTTCTCCTTCGAAAATTTCAAAAATTATTAAGTTTATTCTTTCTTTCCTAGGAAATTTAGGTCTTAGCTTGTGCTTCTTCTCTTAGATTTGTTCTATTTATCAAATTTTTCGCTCAATTGGATTGAATCGACAAGATGTTGGTTGACCAATTTTTAATAGTGTGAAAGTCTAAATACATACTCTTTAGGTGTTTGAACCTAGCTAAATAATCATCCACATATATGTTGCTCTACTTTTTGACATTGAACAAATCTATCAGACTGATATTCAAATATCCTTCGAAGAATTGTTCATTGAAAATCCTTTCCAATTGGTGCCATAATTGAATTAAGTCGGGCCTAAGTGTCTAAAACTGCAAAAAGACGTTCTTTTTTATAGAATATGAAAAATAAATCATTTTCAACCATTTGTCCATCACTAGTTCCCTCATTTAAGTGGAGATTATCTTGTGATATGCTCGATGGTTGACTTCCCACTATCTCTTAAGAACTTAGATAGTTTGGGATATTTGACATCCATGGGGATTTCATTTTGTTGTACCCATTATGGGAATGAGGAAGTAAAAAACGGTTGGTTCTCATATCCCACGTTGAGGCCAAACATGTGTTAGGTCTATTCAACTATTTGATTGATATTATAATTGACTTGGTTGGCCACAACATTGCGCGGTACACTGCCACCGCTATGTTTGGCTAAAGACATGGCACATTCCTCTATAACAAATGTATATTTCAATATTATGGAGGTGGCGATTGATATATATTGCCACTAATGCATAGTACAAAATCAATGTACTAGTTGATCGCCAATTTATTGACACCTAGTCCCCTTTGATCATCATTTGGCCTTTTTCTTCATTTGGATTTGGCCATATTTGTCGACACCGGGAGCATTATTACGAGATGGGGGTTGACGAATTTCTCCATGTTTAGGAGTGTCGGCACGTATTGCTTGAATCAACCTAGCCATTTTAGTGGCCAAAGTATTGCATGCATTATGTGTGTTTTAATTCAATAGCGTAATGATTGTCCCATTTGTTAAGTGAATAAGGTCATCATCTCATGGTTGCTATGATCCACCTATTGTCAAACACTTGCCAATGAATCCTGTGTTAAGCCGACATTGTTGTGTGGAATATTTTAAAAGTTTGGGCTTGTATATTCTTGGCTAAATGGGTTTTGACCATACAAAATACCGTCGATTGATTAATGAAGTTCGAAAACATTTCAAGGTAGGTCTAATAAAAAAACGAGGGAATATTGTGTGTTAATAATGGAAAGTTTTTTCCATGTCACACTATCTTTTGAGTAATAGTCTGGATACTGCCGACTGCAAATTGATAAGGAGCAATTTGAAAAGGCCTTTCATCCATGTTGAAAGAGTCTACATGTCGGATGAAGGCGACACAAAAAAGTTTGTTGTCACGGGGTTGACATTTTCATTTAGAGATTGCTGACAACAGTAACGGTAGATGTAGAAGTTTTCGTACTGGTAATACCAACACATTGTGTATTAAACATGTTTTTATTAGTTCTAGATTTATTAGAAGTTTTAAGTTGACGATTTCTTCCATTTCTTAAAGCCATTCAGACTTATAACAACTATCAAAAAACACAATTTTCACACATGAGTTACTCTAAACTTGTCCCATAGGGCGTCTCAATCTGTTTACAGTATTTTTGGGTCTAAAGTAAGTCAACCAAATCTAAAACAAATAAATATTTAAATAAGTGTGATTGCAACAGTCTAAACAAGTTAATAGGTAATCTTAAATTAACAAGTTGATATTAAGTAAAATGCAATAATTTGAAAGAGTTTAAACTAAAGATGCAAAATGTAAATGAAGTAAATTACAAGTAAAAATAAATGAAGTAAAAAAATGGATTAAAATTTTGACATGACTGAAATTGCTTAGTTGATAAAAAAATATTATGGAATATTAAAGACATGGATCGCATATACATAGTTTTGGAAAGTGTAAATCCATTCCTGGGATAGGATTAGGGTTCAAAAATTAAATTTTTGACTTTTTTTTCTAGTGAAAACTTTTATTTATAGATAAAGTAATATAAGTAACTGTCATTTCAATGACATGATTCAATCGTAATTATGAATGAGTTAATACAGATGGGTTCAATTCTACAAATAAAATCTAGTAGTACTTGAACCCACCCATGTCAAGGTCTGGTCCAAAGGACTGGCAACAAAGTAACTTCCTTTTTAGACTTCAAATTAATTTTTAATTAAATAATATTCTTATTAATATTTTTAGGTTCGATGACACTAATTAATTTTATTGACGAATTTGTCATTAATTAATATATAATTTAAAATTAATCAATGATATTAATGTGTTTAACATTTAATAATATGTTGTTTAATAGTGTAAACATTAATTATGCTTAAAAAGTCTAATATTTTGTTAATTTTTAAAATGTCTCGCTTTTATATCTCACTTTAAACCTCCATCTTTGCAGGGCTAGCATGAGTCTGCGTAGCTTTGGTTGTTCATATTTTGCACCCATATCTCAGATATACCTATAGTCATGTCGCAATGCTAGCCAAGATTGTCAAATTTGATAGAGCATTTTTCTTTTACTAAAAAAACGGTATTCATTCATTCAAATGAGTTGAACACATTAATACAATACAAACTCAAATTTGCTATAACAAAAATGATGAATATACGAACAAACTCACAACACCTAATTTAATAGAATAAAATGATAACATAGGTTAAAATGACAACATGCCGACAAATATGATACAACCAAAGTGTTCGGAATATCCATGCATTTGGAACTGCAATGTTGATGACACCAAAGTCATTGATTGAAATTTGTAACGAATCAAAACTACTATTTCAATTTGAATCAAAGAACACCGCAACAAGATGAGAAAACAAAAAACGTCGCACCAAACAGACGAACAAACTAATGCTACACTCAGACAACGAAATCACAACAACAAAAAAACGAAAGAAAAATTAAAGCGTGTGAAAACCACTTATTTAGATAAACTGAGAAATTAAAACAAATTGGAAGGATGATTCCAGAGGGAAAAATTATCATAAACTACCCCTGTATAATGAAAGAAGAAAGGGAGACCCAGTTTTTGTTAGCACTGGTGGCGGCAGCTCTATAACAAGGAAAAAACATGAAACTCATAGAGTCTAAATAGACTTGAATTGTAGACTCGCACCATAAACTCATAAAAGTATACCTAATATTTAAACTAACCTATCATTAAAACAAAAGTAATTCAACATATCTCTACAATTATTCAACATTTCATCTCTATAATAAAGCATGTATATTTTTAAATAGATAAATATATCATAGTAGAATTTTAAGAAATAACAACAATACGAAAATCGCAAGATTACATTCTAAAACCAATACATAATACGTAGAAACATAAATTAAATAAGATATCAAACAATATTGATTAAAAATTTACATTATAAAACTTAAATCAATTTAAATTCGTAAAATATTACTAAAATCATAAATTTATTAATTTTATTATAATCTATTTAAATTCATAAGAGTTTTTAAAAAAAAAAAGAATTAACAAATGAATTAACTCCTTTTTTTAAAATAAAAAATCGTATCGTAACAATTAACTCGAGGATTTAAGGAAATTTGATGTTGGTGGTGATTGATTTCTACTTTCACGTTTATCACACTATAAACTTGCAAGGCTGTAACACTATACACGCAAACGAACTAGTCAACCAATAAATACTAGTACACAATAAATAACTATAGATATAATAATATATGATAAATAAATAAATTGTACTAAAGCTTAACAACAACTCCACTAAGTATTATCAATGAGAAAAATTGTACTAAAGCTTCACAACCACTCCACTAAGTATTATTAATGAGATTTGTACATCTTTTACTGTTATTTTTAATAGTTAAATGATATGTCATTTATGTATTAATATTTTTAATTTAGCCAATTTTAATAGATATTATAGTAATATATACGTAGATAAATTAAAAAAAATTATTGGTTAAAAAATTTATAATACTGATATATATTTTGTTTTCTGTTTTTTATTGTACGGTAGAACGTTGTCCTAATTAAAATGGGGCGGTGGCCGCGTAATCACAGAATTTGGTGACTACATCAAATCCATATATAAATTAGCCATATTTAGGAAATTTCTACTATTATGCAATGACAACTCGGTAGTCGTTCGATCAAAATTAGAAATCTAGTTTTTAAATTAGATTTTAATTTTATAAAAAATAAAATACAAAATTTAAAATTTAAATAGTTTGATCACAATTTTATGTTTATCGATGTAGTGACTGCGTATAGTCATTAAATTCCGCAATTATACAATCACCACTCGATAGTTTTATGATCGAGATTAAAAAGTTTAAATTTTACTTTAAATTTTAATTTTTTAAAAAAAATATCAAATTTAAAATTTAAACAATCGGATCTGGATCTTACGACTATCAGTGCAGTTACTACAACAAATCTACATCCAGCATATCCACATTCAAAATGGCTAAAAAGTTATAATGATGGTGGTTAGACCTAACTTTTTCCGTTGTACTAGAAATTCGATACAATGATTATGATTGTTATCACAAGTTTTCCACTAGGCTAGAAGGTTATAGTGATGGTGATTGGAATAATTTATTGGATATTCCTATGTATGATAAGTAGTACATTCCAGCCACATTGATCTATTTTTATAGTATTGCAAATGTTAGAGAAGGATTTAATGCCCATAGATTAATTTCTCTATTAAGGGTACTCAACCTATGAACTAGATATCCTAAGGCAAAGAATCAAATGGTAATAATAACTTATTAAGAGACAAGGGGTCACGCTAAGAATAAATTGTGTTCCATGCATCCATGTATGTGAAACAAAAAAGTGAAAACATTATTTTGAATAGTTAAGTTAATTAATAAATTATAATTATTAAAAGTTAATAATATGAAAAGTATTAGAATAAAATTTTAAATTGGGATGGTTAAAATATTCAAAATATAAGAATATATGAAATAAAATGAGTAATAATAAAATACAATAAAAGTGGTAGTTCCTTTCAAACTTGAGGTGGATACCTTCAGACCAATCCTGTTGTCAGGCCAACATGGATAAAACATAGCATAATTCCATTCAAGATATGGAGCAATTCTTGTGTCTATATTGTGTGACCTAGTTTGTCTATATTAACTGAATTAGAATATTTAAGCAAATAGAAAGTATAATTCTTCGGATAAAAATGCTAATATTATTAAACTACATACTATATTTTAAGTTTGAATTTAGGAAATTTTATTGTTGTGTGCGAATTTTTATTATTATTTTATCTTCAGATAAAATAAGAATATTTTAATATAAATAATTAATTTTAAAAAATAAATTAAATAATATTAAGTAGTGATGAATAAATTATTTTAATATTCTTAAATTTTAGTTAAACTAATACATGACGATATTATTATATAGCATATCAAATATATTTAATTCAAAACCGAGAAATCACAGTTATGTATAAATATCTTGTGATATTTATTATCTTGTCCATAGACAAAAAAAAAAAAAAACTAGTTAAAATATTAAATATATACAATAAATTAAGAATTGTTTGAATTGCATGTGTATATGCTGAGTTGGCCCACCACATTGAATTTGCAAATCTCTAAATGATATCATTCAACCAATTCTAGACAAAATGTACGCACAACTTTTTATCTTTAATACTTTCCACATCCAACCGTTCGTTATTTCTCTTTAATATTTTCAATGGTCCAAGGTATAAGAGCCTTGGTGCAAGTGTTTTTGTGAAAGCCACATATTTTACATAAGGTATAATTGTAGTAATTCAAAAAAATAATATGCATATAAAATATTTAAAACTACTTATGAATGAAATATTATTATTTTTCTATAATCTAAAATTTCATTAATAAAAAAAGAGAAGAAAAAAAGCTTGAGCGGATAAACCTAACCTACGAAAAAAAATAAAATGAAAAAATAAAATAAAATAAAATATTAAATGTTAAGCAGACTCCTAGAGCGATTTTTATAGATAACAATGATCTGGGATTTTTAGTATTTTTCTTGACCTTAGAGACTATTTCAGTAAAACCATTTTTCTTGTTCCAAAATTCATTCAAAATACGCATATTATGTGCAACATTCTCGTTCAAATAATGTTTTGCATGTGTTTGAAGACCATGAATCGTTTCATCCTCTGATACCGTGTCACTCCAAGAGCCTACAATATACATATTGGGAAACGTAGTTAACTGATTATCTTCTCTCTGAGTTTCATCAGCATTATCCACTATATTGCTAGTTGTCTCAAATGAACTTCTATCGAATACCTCATGAATGAGATCAACACTAACCAACTACCATCAACGAGAGTTTTTAACTAGCTTGATTCATTAAATCTCAAAAGGGAGTTGCTATCTACACACATATTAGGGGACACATTCATACTCGGAACTGCCTTCTTAACCATAGATTTTTGAGTTATAACATTTTTATTGCCCTCTACTTTATCAACAGCTTCCTTATGAATTAGAACATATTTTCTAATTACACAATTTGCAACTTTTAACTTATCATGAAAAGATTTTTGTTTTGTGATTACAACATTCTCCCCACTATGCTTGCATGTAGCATAAGTATGACCAATAAGTTGACAATTTGAGCAAAAAAGAGGAAAATTTTCATATTCAATATTCACAAGAAAAGCAAAGCCTTCTCTACCAATGAGAAAGTAAAACTACTAAGAAAAATATATCAATAAATCAAACTCAGTAATAGTGGAAATAACCTACTAAAATTGCAACAAAAGCATAGCAAATTTGGTGTCCAACCATACGGAAACACAATTGTTCTTCTCTGATTGTGCTAATGCTAGTTGCACTTAGAGCCTTCAAGATGGACTAGCTCGTATGGGTCAGCTCGAAAAGCCCGAAAAAATATAGGGTTTGGGCTATAAATTTCAAGCTCGAATTTTACTAGGACTTTATAGTTTGGCTCTAAAAAACCTGTAGCCAGTCGGACTTAGGGCTATCTGCATATTCGTATGACATGAAAAAATACCTATATTTAAAAACAACAAAAAATAAAGTACGTAAAATGTTCACAATTTTTGTATTATATTAAAAAGAATGTTAATAAAAATGTTGCAATATATAAAAAGTTATATAATTTTAAAAAAAAATTACAATACTTAATATTACAAAATTTAAATAAAAAACTTAAAAATAATTACAGGGCCAGCTAGTCTAAAAGCCCGCAACCCATTAGAGTTAGAGTCGGTATAATTTTTTAGCCATAATAAAGAGGGCTTTTTTTATACTGTCTGATAAAGCTCATAGCTTGTTGAGGAATGTACCATGCACCCCCCCTCCTATACCTCCCACCCCCCATTTTAAAGGAAAGACCAAAATACCCTTTTTTTACTATTTATAAAAAACTAAAAAAAAAGTTACCAGTCCCTACCCCCAATTGAAATTATAAAAAATTTTAAAATATTCGAATATTTGATAAATTCGAAATAAAAAAAGTAAGAATTTTTAATATTTTCGGAACTTTGCCTAAAACAAAACCTTCGAAATTGTTTTTCTCATGAACCTTCGAAACTTTGGTTCAACCTGAAACATTCGAAATGCAATTTCCAGGAAATAACCTGAAATTTCGAAGCTTTTGATTATCTTGAAACTTCTGAAACGTGTTTTCCTGAAATTAAACAAACTTTCAAAACTTTCGATGAATTCGAAACCTTCGAAATGATGTTTCCCAGATTTTTCCAGAAAACTCGAAAGTTTCGAAATGGTCTGCTTCGAAGGTTTCTAAAAATTCGAGTTTGTATGTTCCGAAACTTTCCAAATTTTCGAAATGTAATCCTTATTTCGAAAATTTCTAGATTTGGAAACTTTCAAAAATTTTCAGATTTGGAAACTTTCAAAACTTTCCAAATTTTTGAAATGTAATCCTTATTTCGAAAGTTTGAAACTTCCGAAAGTTTCAAAAATTTAAGACTTCCGAAACTATCATTTTTAAAACTTATTATAAATTGTTAAAAGGATAAAATTGTATTTTCATATGTTTTGAGGGGGTGGGAGGTATAGGTGTAGGGGTGCATGGTATAATCCACTAGCTTGTTAGAGCTGATCCTAAACGGACCGGATAGTTAGTTTTAACAACTTGCACTTTATATTGTGCAATTAGGAATTAAAAAAAAAAAAATTATTCCAGGAGAACATGGTCAGGATCTTTATTTGTTTGTTTTTTTCAATGTGGACCTCTTAGGATTGGTCCACCCAATATGATAAATACGTCAATACTTAATAAAGTTATTGTAATAAAATTAGTATTCTTTTCGTCTTACAATAAGTAACCCTTTTCAAAATGATCGATATATCCTTTCAATTTTTAATGTAATATTTTTTTTTTCTAATTGTACATCTAATATTACATGCATCATTTCTAATTTACTAGTTGTCACTTTGTATTAAAGATAATAGTGAGTACGCCAATAGTTTATCACAGTAATTTAGTAAATATATTATTCTCTCTCTTTTATTTATACATTTTTCTTAATTTGAGTGAAATGTTCAAATGAGTCATTCATTGTAGCACAAAGAGTACAAATGAGAAACTTAATACTGACGTGTAAGATGAAAACAATGTTTAAAATCATTAAAACACTTATGACTTGGAAGCAAATTTACATTCAAGAGATATGAGGATTAGTACGTCAAATCTAAATGTCGTTGTTGTCAGTAATGATTATATACATCTCATGACTTAGAGATATTGTAAAAAAAATTGAAAGATAAAAAAGATTAGATTCATATCCCCTATTTTTTGTTTTTATTTTCCTTTAATAAATTTGTCTTTTAACTTTAAAAAAAAAACTTAATATGCGATAAAAATAATATTTAAAGTAACCAAATGTGACGATCATAAAAAGTCATAGAAAAAGTGAATTTAGATTGTGTGCGGTAAAATGTGAGTATTGTCAGTAATTTATTGGACAGTTAAAATCTTTTTATTTTTATTTTATATAAAAATATAAGATTAAAATTTGAATCATTTGATCTTATTCGTAAGATCTCAAGTTTATCCACTGCATGACTGCAATTGTCCTAAGTTGCTAAGATATGAAGGCCAAAATCAAGTGAATAGTTTGTGCACTTTTTTCACGTGTGAATGCTCCATTTATTTATTGATAAGAAAAACTATCCTCTTTTAGCAACATTTGAATGAACCAATCCTCAAAGTTTTGCTATAAATAGGTGTGACTTGGTAGGCATTGTATCACATGCCAATATCTTCTAGCTAGTAATTAAATCTATAGTACCATTACTATTGGTATTGATTTACCACCCTATTATTATTCTTAAAAAAATATACATAAATTATCATCTTATTCAAATGGCTCTAACAAAATTTGCAAAAATTCATACAATTAATGGTGAGGCATCAAATGAAGAACAAGACAACCTTAGTCAAGAAATGAAGGATTTGATTTTTTCTCTTCCAAGAGAGAAAGGTTGGAGAACACCTTATTTGTATCTATTCCAAGGATTTTGGTGCCAACCAGCTGAAATCCAAGCAATAAGCACTTTTCAAAATCACTTCCAAGCTAAAGATAGTGATGTTTTTGTTGCAACTGTGCCAAAATCTGGTACAACTTGGCTAAAAGCACTTACCTTTGCAATTGTGAATCGCCAACACCATTTCATTTCATCCAAAAACCATCCTTTGCTTAGTTTCAATCCTCATGATCTTGTTCCTTTCATTGAGTACACTGTTTATGGCAATCATGAAAATCTTCCTAATTTTTCAAATTTTCATGAGCCTAGACTTTTTGGTACACATGTTCCTTTTGATTCGTTGTCCAATTCAATCAAAGATTCTTCCAATTGCAAAATTGTTTATATTTGTAGGAACCCTTTCGACACTTTTATATCTTCTTGGGTTTTTTGCAACAAAATCAAGCAAGATTCTTTGCCTACATTGGGTTTAGATGAAGCTTTTGAAATGTTTTGTAATGGGAAAATTGGGTATGGCCCATTTTGGAATCACATGTTGGGTTATTGGAAAGAGAGTCAAGAGAGACCAAAAAAGGTTCTTTTTTTGAAGTATGAGGATTTGAAAGATGATGTTAATTTTGAATTGAAAAAATTGGCTAAGTTCTTGAATTGTCCTTTTACATTGGAGGAAGAAAGTGAGGGTGTGATTGAAAATATAATAAAGTTGTGTAGCTTTGAGAAAATGAAGGAGTTGGAGATAAATAAGATTGGAAAATTTGGAAGGAACTTTGAGAACAAGTACTTGTTTAGGAAAGGTGAAGTCGGTGATTGGATTAATTACCTTTCATCTTCAATGGTTGAAAACTTATCCAAAGTCATCGAAGAAAAGTTAGGTGAATCCGGTCTTAAATTTAGAGTAAAACATTAATTACTTTCTTTGATCTTATTCATAAGAGATAAATGAATATTAGTATTTAAAAGTTGATATATAAAGGTGCATTAACTTTTATACATCAATTTTTGAAGACTTATTTTTATTTTATTTGTCTTTTATAAAAAAATATCGGAGATAGTAATTATATTGTGTTAGGATAACTCAAAGTTGTTGCATAGTGGTGAGCCACACAATACTATGTATGTTGCTTTTAGCTATAAATGTTGTTACAAAAACGTTGTAATGGTATGTACTTTTCACAATAAAAGGGTCTCAGTTGTTGTCCCCTACAACTCTAGGACCACATGTAAAGGTTAATTAGTATAAACCTTATTTTGTTTATTTTCAACAAGAATCAGTTGTGTCTATGTGAACTTTCTCAAGATATCAATTACTCTTTGTGTTCTTAAATACAAGTAATAAAAAGTTTGTCATTAAATATAAATTCTATTTTAAATTATTATATATATATATATATTTAAATAAACTTCTAATTAATACCACTAGTTATTTTTGAATATGAAAAGTTAAAATTAATATATACAAATACAAATGATATTTTAATTACATTTAGGGATAGAGGAAGTACTACCTCCCTCACTAAATATATGATATCATTTATTAAATTACAAGAATTAAAAAAGTCAATAGTTGTATTAAGTTTGTTGACATGCAATTGATATTGTTTAATAAGATTATATTTTAAGAGCGATAATTATTTTATGTTCTTATCTTATTTATTATTGGTTGTAGAAAAAAAAAAGTAAAATAAGTAGGAGTATATTGGTAAATAATTGTAGGATGCTAATGTGGACGGACGTAGACCAACCTCAATCTTGTAACCTTCTCAATCATAAAGATAAACATTAATATAGGAGTGTCATCAACTATCTTTAAAATTTTGAATGATTTTTATTTGGGAGTTCGGGTGTGTTGGAGCAACAATGGATCAAAGGCTCCAGGAGATTTTGACATCACATCTCAATACAAAATCTCAAGACATTAAGTCATTACTCTTATATATCTAAGATTTAATTAACTCATTCTTAATCAATGAAGAAATTAACAACTTACACTTGAACTTAACAACCGTTAAACACTAAGCTCATATATATACCTTAACTTTCCCCCAAATTAGTGCATAGATATCTCACTATGATCAATAAAGTCGTCCTTGAGATTTTGGGTGAACAAGAACAAAAAAGAAGAGGTCGCCTAGAACTGCACGGATCATTATATCAGTGAGCTGATCGACACTTTTAATGTAGGGAACCTTTATCATGCCAGCATTAAGGCTATATCCATATCCATGATGTAGTTTATCTCTTTGTTACTTCATTTTGGCAATCATAATCTTTATGCATTCTTATCCGTGTCATTCTTTCTATTTTATTTAAATTGTATTTAGTTGGTATGACTTGAATTAGAAATCGAATTTTCTATTTCTCCACATTTGACAAATAAAATGATTGTATCTAATTGTAATTGGTATGTTTGAATTAAGTAAAGCCAGAAGTTGGAAGAGAAGTTATCAAACTTCTCTTCTTTGATTGAAGAGAAGGTGAATGCTACGGTGGACCACTTTAAAGATGGTTCATTATGTACTTGTGTATAAAAGTCATTTAAATTTTAACGATGACATCGACGACACTCCTCAAAAGTATAGATTAACAGTCTCTTTGATTGTTACGACTGAGATAATGATTCATAATTTTCAATAAAAGTAAAGAAAAACAAATATATCTTTCAAAACTTAACTTGTTGAACTGACACTAATTAAGTCAGTATTTCAATTGTAAAGAAGTGAGATTCGTTAATTTATACTTCTAAGAACTTTCATTGATCGTCCTTAGAGTTTTAAATGAAGTTTAAGCACTAATCCACGAGAGACCACTTATAAGGTGGTCTGATCCAGGTTATAATTTCCCGAGAAGTGAAATGACAGATATATTAGTAAAAAAGAAACATAAAATTCGTTTTCAAATGAACAATTATAAAAAATGAAAAATGTCAAAATATTATTTTAATAAATGTCTCTTCGTTAACTAATAATTCATCTTCTCTTTGTAATAATAATTCATTTCAAAAATCTTTTATTTAAAATAACACACATTTTAAAAAATGATTATTCAAATATTTTCACAAACTAAATGAGTTACTTGTGAGACCTACATCTTTTGAACTTCCTTGTTGTGGTGTGAATGAAGAAAAAGTAATCAATCATTTTTTGCTTTTTCATTACACATGTTTTCTTCTACCACTAGTTTTTAAAATGAGATGCACGTTGGTGGTTCACCCGTTAATTTTGGGTGGGTCTCTAGATGAAGTGTGAAATATATTTTTTAGGTGTTTCTTCTCCTACTATTTAATGTTCTTAAATATACAAAAATGTATTTTTAGATTAACCAATCCAAATATTTAAAATATATCTTTAAATTAGTCAATAAAAATAAAATTTAAGAATTTTTTAGAAGACTTCAAATGAAAAAAACATTTTTCAAATTCTTTATTGTATATTTTACGCAACACAAAGCTTCAGTTGTACAAATAGAGTTTGCACGTTTTTGGACAACAACAATACAAATCAAAGTATGCAATGTTTAAAAAAAAACTTTGTTAAATAAAACAAACAACTAGAAATTATTTTATGAATAACTCATCATTTTAGTTATCGAAATAATAACACATAATAACCTTCAAAAAAGGATAAATTAAAAAATAAACTCTCCAAATATGTTTTATGTTACATCGATCGCTACTGTCAACATGTTAAACAAACTTACCTGGCAGTTGGTACCTTAAATGCCACACATGCACCACATCACCAATTAGGGTCACATTATCTCTCCTTCTTTCTCCCTTGTCTCCCTCTCCATTGCTTATTTTGGAATCTGGTTAACGTTTTGCATCTTTTACCTTACCATATTCTTAGATGCATATATGACTTGAGTTAAACATAATGACATGTTAAATTAAAAATTCAAACTTGACCCTTTTCTCCGGTGGCAATACAAGCATTTGGCAGGACACAATAATTTAGATATTTCTTCTCCTACCTCTGAAGTTTTCAAATACACAAAAATATACGTCTAGATTGATCACTCCGGAAGTATAAAATACAACTCTCAAACTGGACAAAACTTATAAGCTTTTAAGAAGACTTGTGAGTGAGAAAAAAAAATCAAACAATTTTACTCCTTGTGATAGATAAAGCGGTCCAAGTTTGGGTCTCAACAGACAACAACATTAAGAAAAATGATTTAAAGAAAAAAAAATGAAAATAAATGATTTAAATATCTCAAAAACTTACTTCTAGTAGTCCTTTTAGTTCATTTTTTACTCAACATGGGTTCATTAAATAGGGTCCACTGTACCACATCATTTTGAATCAATTCATTGATTTTTTACGGTTTAACAAAATCATGTTAGGTCCCACAACTTTAATTTATACATTAATATTTTAATTATATTTAATTTTATTACAACTTAAAATATTAATTTAAATATTTCAATTAATATTATTATATATTATTTTAATTTAAATTTAAAATAAAATTGAACTTAAATTTTTATAACAATAATAAAAGTTAAATGTTAAAATACATGACATAAATAATTAAAAATGATAAAAGTAAATAATAATAAGGTAACAGTCATAAATTTATTATTATTAATAAAATAATAAAAAAGGTAAAATTTATTATTATTAAATTATGAAAGTACCGTTCCTTCTTGAGAGAACCGTGATAACAGCTTGGCACAACTCCAACGGAACTCAAAAAAAAAAACTCACTTTTACGTCACTCCACGCTGGCGGGCAGACGAACTTATTTTACTCACATTGGTAGGGGTGTACATGGGTGCGGGTCGACCCGCTAACCCGATCACCCAACCCAACCCGATTTTTACCTTTACCCAGTCACTTCCGGGTTCGACCCAACCCAACCCGTTGAAACCCGCTTATAATTGGTTCTAGTAATTAGTTTAACCATTTGAACCCGTCGACCCGATCCGGTAGCTAGTTATATATATATTTTATAAAATTTTGTTTGGCAGTTCCAGCAGTCCAATATGGTTTCATTACTCTTCTTCTTTAGATTTTCAGCTTATTGAAGTGTTTTAAAAAACTTGTTAAGTGCTTTTACTTGAAGTTGACATTGCTATGAATTTTCATATTTTATTGATTTATTGTTGTTGAATTTATTTATTTATTTGAAGATTGTTGAATTTATTTTTTTTTTGTGAGAGGTTGATTTTTTAAAGAATTGAATGATCTGATTGAAATTTTATAGTTTTTGAGACATTCAAGTATTAAATATATTTTTATTCAATATATTTTTCCGTAAAATAAAAAATAAAATATTGTTTATGTATAACCCGTCAACCCAACTCAACCCAACCCGCTCTTGATCAGGCCGGTTCGGTTCAGGTTAAATAAAAAATAAGGATTTAGAACTTAACTCAACCCAAAGATAATTAATTGGGTCGGGTATCGAGTTGTCAAAACCGACCCAACCCAACCCACGTGCACCCCTACCCGTTGGAGATGCTCTTAACGTCAACTTTGAGTCATTTCTCTATGAGTTAAAATTTTGAAAATTAGTTGTTCTGAATTTAGATTCATGCTTGGTGCTGAATCTTCTTGGCTTAGTGCTGTTCTATATACTATTTTGGCAATTGGATAACTGATGCTTGCAACATAATATTTGTGATCATATTATTGAATTTATTAGTCAAAATCATACTTTTATGAATAAGATTACCACATAACTCATTAAATGATCGGTTTCGTTATTTGTTATTAGATTTGATTTGATAGAAACCAAAAATGATGATAAACACTTTATCTAAACATGATATGAACTGAATATCATTTGTACACTTTTTAAATAAATAAAAAATCAATTATCCAGTTGGCAATGTACATGCCTATATCTAATCATACATAATATGCAGTCATGATGTACTAAAATAATGTTTACAATACATATAGGTACATTGACGGCTGAAAAAATTTATATTTCTTCACTCATATCAACAGAATTTCGAACTTCACGGATCTGAACGAATGGCAGTGAAAACGTATTATTTTCTTCCGTGAAAGGAAGTAACTTTCCTGAATATAAGCTTTTAATGATCCAGCTAGAAGGCTGCAAAAAAAATATCAATGGACTTCAGCAATAAACACACAATCACGTATAGAGAAGAATCATACAATCTGTTAATCCATAACTGTCATGTTTAGAGGGTTGTTATAGTTAGTTAGATAGTTAGTTAGTTGTCTTGCATCATAATATAACAGGCCTATATAACTAACAGCTTGTATGTGCATTTATGTAATTTTTGACAGTAAGTGAATAACAAGTTTTTGCTGTGAGGATTGATCCATGATCGATCTTGGATTAACAAGAAGATCAATCCTGGACTGACAGAACAATCTGTTTTTCTGCAAATCGTTTTCTTTCTTCTTCTCCTTTTTTACCCGCTGCGCATTATCGTGTTGTTCCAACAATTGGCATCTAGAGCTGGGTTAAAATCAAGGGAAACACGAGTGAAAAGTGAGGGGAACAATCAAGGGAAACACAGAGTGATAGATTCTTGATAGGCATAATGAATAGCAATGGTTTTGGATCACATATTCTGGTTCTTGATGGCAAGAACTGGGATCGATGGAGTGCATTGATGAAATCTTTATTTGGAGCACAAGAAGTGAGTGAAATTGTGCAGGATGGCTATGAGGACTTGGTAGAGAATCCAACTGATGCACAGAGGAATCCATTCAAGGAAGCCAAGAAGAAGGACTGCAAAGCCTTGTTCTACATTCAGCAGAATGTTGACAACCAGCATTTTGAGAAGATTTCGAAAGCCACAAGATCCAAAGAAGCATGGGACATCTTAGAAAACTATCACACTGGTGGAGAAAAGGTGAAGCAAGTGAAGCTACAATCCTATAGAAGAAAGTATGAGATGATGCAGATGGAAACAGATCAGAAAGTAAGTGATTACTTCTCAAAATTAGCAGCCATAGTTAATCAAATGAGAACTTGTGGGGAGAACATTACAGATCAGATGGTGGTAGAAAAAGTGATGAGATCTTTAAGTCCAAAATTCGATTTCATAGTGGTAGCCATTCAAGAAGCAAAGGATGTGAAGACTATGAAAATTGAAGAGCTGCAAAATTCATTGGAAGCACATGAGCTCCTGGTGTTTGATAGAAATTCTGAAAGATCAGTTCAACAAGCATTTCAAGTTCAAACTACCAAGAAGGAGGGAAATCAGAAGGATTTCAAGAAAAAGGGAAAGAGAAGAGCAAATTGGTCCAACAATGGTAAGAACAAGATTGAAGACCAAGCTAAATCTTCAAAGAAAGGGGGTTTTGGCAAAAGTCAGAACAAGAAGAAGGATTTTGACAAAAGTAAGGTACAATACTTCAACTATGAGAAGTATGGGCACTTTGCAGATGAATGTTGGTTCAAGAAAGATCAAAAGGATGATGAAGAAGCAAATCTGGCTCATGGAGATGATTCCAGTACAGTGTTGATGATGGCTACTACCAGTGATGAGAAGATCAAGAATGAAGAGTGGTTTCTTGACTCTGGATGCTCAAACCACATGACATCACATAGAGAATGGTTGACAAGCTTTGATGCTAGCAAGAAAACAAGCATAAAACTGGCTGACAGCAGAAACTTGATGGCTGAAGGTAGTGAAAATATAGTGATCAAAAGCAATGATGGCAGAAAAATCATTATTGCAGATGTGATGTATGTTCCTGAGATGAAGTGTAATCTCATGAGCATTGGTCAATTGGTGGAGAAGGGATTCTCAGTGACTATGGATGGTGACTCCTTGAAGCTGTTTGATGCAAAGAAGAATTTGGTGCTCAAATCAAACATGTCACAAAATAGAACCTACAGGTGCAACATTTCAAGTGAGAAAATGATGTGTATGTCTGCAGCAATTAGTGAAGATGTTGAAGGCTTATGGCACAAGAGGTATGGTCATCTAAACTTTAGAAGTCTTAGTGATTTGAATTCCAAAGAGCTGGTGTATGGGCTGCCAAAGTTGAATGACAGAAAAACTATTTGTGAAGTATGTGTGAAAAGTAAGCAAAGCAGGTTCCCATTTGTGTCTGAAGCACCTAAAAGAGCTACTGCAGCACTGCAAGTGGTCCACTCTGATATATGTGGTCCTTTTGAAGTATCTTCATTGGGGGGAAGCAGATACTTCATCACTTTTGTTGATGAATTTACAAGAATGATGTGGCTGTATACAATCAAGCTTAAGAGTGAAGCATTAGAGGTATTCAGAAAATTCAAGAGCTTAATTGAAAAAGAAAGTGACCAATCAATTAAGATCTTGAGAACTGATGGTGGAGGAGAATACACCTCAAAAGAATTTGAAGATTTCTGTGTCAATCAAGGTATTGTGTACGAAGTGACAGCTCCATATACACCTCAGCACAATGGACTTGCTGAGAAAAGAAACAGAACCCTATTGAATATGGCAAGAAGCATGATCAAGCAGAAAAACCTACCACACAATTTCTGGGGTGAAGCAGTCACTGCAGCTGCTTATATCTTAAACAAATGCCCTACAAAGAAGCTAAATCAAAAGGTTCCAGAGGAAGCTTGGTGTGGCAGAAAGCTAAGTGTGAAGCATTTCAAGGTTTTTGGCTCATTGTGCTATAAGCATATACCAGATGTTAGGAGAAGCAAACTTGAAAATAAGAGTGAGATTATGATACTTATAGGCTATCATCCCACAGGTGCCTATAAGCTTTATAATCCTGTAACACAAAAGGTGCATATCAGTAGGGATGTAATTGTGAATGAGGCTGAGAAGTGGAAATGGGAAGAGGAACCAGTGTACAGCGAAGAGAATCAACAAGGCTGCATTTATCCTGATTCCAGTGATGAATCAGAGGATGAAGAAGTGATCAATAATGATGCAGGTGAACCAGAAGAAGTGGCAGCAGCAGTGAGACCTCAAAGAATCAGACAAATTCCAAGCAGGCTGAATGATTGTGAATTAATTTCTGATAATGCAGTAAATGATGAAGGTGATATCATTCACTTTGCATTGTTGGCAGACTCTGAACCTCTCAATTATGAAGAAGCATTGAAGATAGATGTATGGAGGAAAGCTATGATGGAAGAACTCCAATCAATTGAGAAGAATCAAACATGGGAGCTAGTTAACTTGCCAAACAGCAAAAGGAAGATTGATGTAAAGTGGGTCTTCAAACTGAAGATTAATCCTGATGGAAAAATTTCAAAACATAAGGCTAGGCTGGTAGCTAAAGAATTCCTACAGAAATATGGTATTGATTACAATGAAGTGTTTGCTCCAGTTGCAAGGCTTGAGACTATAAGATTAGTGATGGCTCTAGCTTGCAAGAGAAGGTGGTCACTCTACCATTTGGATGTAAAATCAGCCTTTCTGAATGGTCCACTTGAAGAAATTGTGTTTGTGTCACAGCCTCCTGGATTTGAAATACAAGGCAAGGAAAACATGGTGTATAGACTCCACAAAGCTTTGTATGGTTTGAAGCAGGCCCCTAGAGCTTGGAATAAGAGGATCGATCAGTTCCTAATTCAAATTGGCTTCACAAAGTGTGCAGTAGAGTTTGGTGTATATGTGCAGAGTTCAAGTGCAGAAGAAACAATGATAATCTGTTTATATGTGGACGATTTGCTTATTACTGGAAGCAAAGCATCAGAGATTGAAAGGGTGAAAAACAAGCTGAAATTTGAATTCAAAATGACTGATCTAGGTGAACTCTCATTCTTCCTAGGAATGGAATTTCTGAAGTTGAAAACAGGAACAGTTATGCATCAACAGAAGTATATAGGTGAATTGCTGGAAAAATTTGAAATGAATAGCTGCAATTCAGTTTCAAATCCATCAGAGACAAGCTCAAAGATTGATGAGTGCAGTGAGGAAGAAAGGGTCGATCCAACAATGTTCAGACAAATGGTTGGTTCACTGCGATATTTGTGCAACAGCAGGCCTGACATATGCTACTCAGTCAGTGTAATTAGCAAATTCATGAATGATCCAAGGAAGACTCACTTGATAGCTGCTAAAAGGATACTTATGTATGTAAAAGGCACAAAGGAGTTTGGTCTGCTATTCCCTAATGGCAGCCAAGGTGAAAGAAGTGAATTCATTGGATACTCGGATAGTGATTGGTGTGGAGACATCACAGATAGAAGGAGTACATCTGGTTATGTTTTCAAATTCAATGAAGCAGCCATATCTTGGTGTACAAAGAAGCAACCAGTGACTGCACTTTCATCTTGCGAGGCAGAATATATTGCAGGAACATTTGCAACTTGTCAAGCAATATGGCTGGATTCAGTGATGAAGGAACTAAGGTGTGATGTGATGAAGCCTCTTAAACTCAGAATTGATAACAAGTCAGCAATCAGCCTTGCTAAAAATCTAATCTCAGATGGCAGAAGTAAACACATTGATACAAGGTTCCATTTCATTAGAGAGCAAGTAAACAATGGAATGATTGAAGTGCAATATTGCCCAACTGAAGTGCAGCTAGCAGATGGTTTTACAAAGGCCTTGAAGCTTGACAGATTTGAGTTTTTGAGAAAGAAGCTTGGAGTTATAAGTGTACAACAGTTATGAATTAAGGGGAAGTGTTGAGTTTAATCCATAACTGTCATGTTTAGAGGGTTCTTATAGTTAGTTAGATAGTTAGTTAGTTGTCTTGCATCATAATATAACAGGCCTATATAACTAACAGCTTGTATGTGCATTTATGTAATTTTTGACAGTAAGTGAATAACAAGTTTTTGCTGTGAGGATTGATCCAGGATCGATCTTGGATTAATAAGAAGATCAATCCTGGACTGACAGAACAATCTGTTTTTCTGCAAATCGTTTTCTTTCTTCTTCTCCTTTTTTACCCGCTGTGCATTATCGTGTTGTTCCAACATCCTTAAAGTTTCTTCATCGGATATGCTCTAAAATTTAAAATATGAAAGCACTACTTACCACAATAGGAATATCCCGCTCCAAAGCACAGGATTTCAGGTGACGTGATATCGAAGCCTTCTCTTCAACTACAATGGCTCCCACCAAACTCCTTTCTTCATCGATGCTCCGAACTAACCATTGAAGAGTTTTGAACGCCCGTCCACCTCCATGCTACACAACACAAAAAAAATGAAAAGGGAAAGAGAAGTAAATTCATAATAATGTCAGATATATAAAAAGTCACACAATTAAAAAAAATGTAAGACGTGGAAATTTTAAAACATAAACACATTAAGGGAAAATTCAAAGATGGCTGAAGAAAAACAAAGGATGAAAAAAAGATCTTACCTTGATGATACATGCAAATTTAGTGCAGAAACTGTGCTTCCCGTGAAGCATAATGCCTACTCTGTCAAAAACATGATTTTGGATTCTGTGATGAACTGCCATTCCAATTCTTGTCTGCTTCATGTCATTTCGATTTGGAAGAATCATGTATCTAAGACAAAGAAACCAGAATCATGAAACAAATGAAAGGGGATTTGAAGATCTGCCTGATGACAAGTATCACTAAAATATGCAAAGATGTTAAATATTTCCATATAGATTAAAGAAACAAGGTAACAGAAAATATGTGCATTAACAAAAACCAATCCTTGGCATCAGCTAAGCCATTGTAAAATAACATTAGAGGAGGTTTGATTAGAAACAAAGTAGTATACACTATTAACTTAAACAACAAAATGAGAATGATTGCAAAGAAGTCCAACTTCGAAAGTGTATATTTAGAGACTGGCTAATTGTATATGCACACATAACAAGTTAATGCAATTTCAACCAATGAATGTCCAACTGGTATGGTCAAAGACAATCTATTACAGACAAAGGAAAATAAAACCATGGGAGAGAGGATAAATTATTGCTTGGAACAGGAAAAAAAAAAGCCAAATGAGAACAGTGAAGGAGGCTCAGAAATGGAAGTTCCCCATCAAGAGAGGTCATCTATGATCCATGGATATGTTTATAAGTCTATAACTGCATGCACTTTTTTATTTGGACCCCTTAAAATAAACAATTTCCTCTCCAAACTCTTTGGATTTCTCACATTTTCTATCATTTTCTCAAAACCTCTATGTGTAACAAATACCATCGGCTGGGAATATCAAAATAATTTCAAATTATGATCTAAATTGTAAAAATCATGCTTGGATTAATCTTTGTTTCACAATGAACTATGATTCTACTTTGAAAGAGCATGGTCCACAAGTTGTAAGAAAGAAAATGTCAATTTATTGAGAAGCGAGAACACAACTTACTTTTCAGGTGGTAAAATAGTTCCAGATGCAAGACAACCGGTTAGCCAGTCAACTTTTAGAATTGAGGCTCCGACAGCACAGCCATACAAGAATTTGGTGGTTTTGAGCTGAAGAAAAGAACAGATACTGTTATATTTGAGTTAAAAATGCAATCCTTATATGAAAGAAACATAATAACTACTAGTGCTGCACAATTTGCCTGTTAGTAATTCCAAAAAAGTTAAAATTGTGAGCCTTGCATAAAATCTTGAGTCTTAGAAGTGTTTTTGAGACATTGAATTTATGCAATATGATTAAGTGATAAATTGTTCAAATTAATTAGTATACTTTAGTACAGCTAGTATTTACTGCTTAGATTGATTGCAACAAAGTATGTACTTTGGGTATCTAACAACCAGGTTTTCATTCATGAAAAGCATCCAATCGCTAAAGTTATAAGCATTGTTCTTCGTCCTACTTTAACACTTAACAGCAATAAGCTTTTGGGTCAAATGTTTCTTTGAAATTTATTCAAAACTGAGCTTCACCACCAAAAGAAATGATAAGACATAGAGACTACTGAGACTAATCAAAGACAAAATGAAAGTTGAACTCACAGCATATGCTTCTTCAAAACACCAGTTGACAGATGTATCACATATTAACTGTGGCACTACCTACAAAGTGATTTGAGGATCTTACTCGCAAGTTTGGAATAATAGATATCTACTCACTAGTCTGAGAGGGAGTTTTGGGTGTTACTGTAAATAGTATATTTTTGTCGGGAGAATATTTCTATACAGATTTACTACTTCATTTTCCTTCATTGAGACATTTTTTCTCAACTATACTCCTAAAATAGCATAAGCCTGTAATGTGTAAACTATCTATGTACAAATCATCAAGTAAACATAAAACGAGTATTTCTTTCAAATCTTTAGTATTTAATTAGGGACATGTATGATAAAAAAATACATACTACTCTGGTCTTGAATATAAGCAAAAGTATGGTCAAAGAAAGTTGATGTATCTGGTTCAAAATTTAGGTTAGATACATCCATTTTCTTTGACCTACTTTTGCTTATATTTGAGACCAGTGGGAGTATTACATAAGATAGAAGTAAACTATAAACAAGTAACTAATTGTTAATTTACTGCAAAATTTCCAATATCCCGAGACACGCTATTTGATGTTTTGATTGATTGTAAATATCCATATTTGTTTGTTGATACAATGAAGCTTTTCTAATTATTTCAGTTGATATTTTCAGGGATATAAAACCAATCTTATGCCATCACCAAATAAGTTAGGATAGTTGTTCCCTTGTACAGTACCAAAGCTTCTACTAAAATTGGTCTAGGGTTGGATCCTTGTCTCAATTAATAAAGAAAAAGTCAAATTTCAGCACAACATAGAAGAGTCCTATGCAGTATTCTGCTTAATCCAGAGGACTCTTGCATAATAAAATGTTTAGGATTTAAAGCAATTTGTATCTTCACAGTTCAATATATTTCCTCTCATTGCAAAACTGCAACTATATGGTGAAGACAGAAGTGAAGGGTTTCAGTAACTAGAAAAGAAACCTATCTAATTGTTGTGAATCCTTTATTTGGGTTTTGTTTTCAGTAAACTTTAGTTTTCAACTTGCACAACCATTACGTAACTGTGTCAATTTGGAGATTGTATTTCACACAAAAAACTGGAGATTGTATTTCACAAAAAAAACTGGAGATTGTATCTTCTTACATAATGCAATGCAACTTCCATCTCCATCTTAATTGTCATCTCAACCGCATTAGAAGTTAGGGCTATACATGGGTCGGTTTGGGCCGGGTTTTGGTCAAAATCAGTACCCAAACCATGTAAGAGATCCCGGTTTGGGTCTGAAAAATAAACCGTCATTTACAAAATTAGGTCGGTTTGGCTCAAACCGCTCATTTTCGGTATGGGTTGGGTTTGGTCCTGGTATACCCAAATTCTTTTTGTTTTTAAATCTTTTTTCAAATCACATTCTTAGCAAAAAAAAGAAAACTACCTATTTTCACTATTGTTTTAGGCTTTTAGCATCAAATATATACACATACAATAATTATCAAAGTTATAAATTTCATCATAAAATACTTGCACGCATGAAAATAACCAAAGTAGTAGGGGCCTAAAATAACATCAAATATTTGCAAACATCAAAATAATCAAAGTGCAAAATCCTAAAATAACCAAAAAATAACCGATCTATCATGGGCCAAGCCTTTTAAAATCTAAGGTTTAAAAAAAAGTAAAAATTACAACAACAAAATTGGGGAAACTAAGTCGACCATTTTTACCGGGGCTAGTTCCAATTTTACCAAGTACCCAATTTAAGTGACTGATTTCTTTGTTTTGAAAATCAAATTCACCCAATCCAAACCATTTTTCTGGGTCGATCCAGGTTGGTTTTACCGGTTTAGTTGGTTTTACCCAACCCATGAACACCCCTATTAGAAGTTACTTATTAATTGTATATCAATGACACAGGGAGAAATACAATGTTGCCAAGCGAGAAAAACATATACTTTGTTAATCATCAAGTATTTTGAAAATTGAATTTAAGGAATTATGCAGACCATACCTGTTGAGAATTGCAATTTAATTGCTTATATGAATCCCCAACGGCAAAAAGTCAGATGCAATGAATCAACAAAAATAAAGAGAGAAGAAAAGAAAAAGCAAAGAGATAGACAGAAAAACAATTATCAGAGCTTTATGCATAAGTTTTAAGACAAAGTATAAAAGGTTATATTGATCATGAGAACATACCTTTCTGTTACATAGAATAATAGGAAGTTGCAAGCAAGATAGGGTTGAACTTCTTTTGCTCTTTGAATTTGGTGGAGAGGGAATATCATAAAGAATCACCCCACCAGAACTCCTTATAAGTGCCTCCAGGTTCCTTTCTTTCTGACTAGATAATCCAGTGAGGAGGAACTCGGTACCTCGAAATATGAATTCATTCACTACACCTCTGCAATGATTTGTCAAAGAATGTTTCATCCGAGGTGCAGAAGCAGTCAACGACTTTGAAACCCGTTGCCTTTTTGCTCTAATAGACGAACCTACATTATTGCAGCGAAAAACAACTAATTTCTACCACACACAATTTCTAAAACTGAAAGATACATTGCACGAACAGAACTTAATACATACATCTTTTATGCGAAGATTCCAACTTTGACAAATTCCTTTTCTGAGGAAGCTCCTCCACTTTATCTGAGAAACGTACTTGCTTTCTGACTCTAACATGTCCACCAACGAATTTGTTGCCCTCAACTTGTACCTTATTAAGGTTATTGTTCTGTTGATGCTGAACAACAGTTTCTGGTACTACATATTGCTCTATATTTTCCTCTATACCAACATTATTTACATCAGTTTTAGGTCCCACCAAGCGGTGGCGTGTCCTATGGTTTAGATTAATAGGTGAGCTCCTCCCATGTGTCAGTTCTGAGGCTTTTAATTCATCACTCTTGTCATCAGTTATTTGTATGATTGACTTTTGATCAATCAAATGTTGATGATTCACTTCATTTTTGTTTTCATCGGCGGTCTTTGATGCAGAGGGAGACTCTGAAACCCTTGTGCCCAAAGATGCAGCATCAATTCCACCAATACTCTGATCAGTTGAAAGTGGTGTCAAATTACAGTTTTGGTTAGCATCTTGGTTTGGTAAAATCATGCTATAAGTCTTAAGACATGTATGCTCAACCCTGGTTAACTTCTCAGACATTTGTTCAACCATCTCTAATGTAGTAATTGGAATATCTTTCCCATGTAGTATAGACATGATTTTCTCACCTCTACATTCCAATGTTGTATTCTTATCTGAGATCCTTTGACAATTTTTCACCTCAAAGTCAGAGACTAACGGGGTAAAATACTCGGTATCATTGTCTTTGTCAATAAGAGTTTTGTAATTTTCATGTTCTGAAGCAATGCTACATGGAACAACTGAACAAAGAGGATCAATCAGTGATAGACTAGAACATCTGACCATATCTTGAGAATGCAATACACCCTCATCGGGTTTATTGTGAGAACCTTCACAAGGCATACTTAGCTGAGAACTAATGGCACGTTTGGAGTCATGTTTCAACACACATGAGCTCTCATCTGGAACAATATCTGCAGATTCTGTAAGAAAGCTTGTCTCTTTGACACGCTTGGGATCATGTTTCAGCACACTTGAGTTGTCATCTGGAACAATATCTACAGACTCTGTAAGAAAGCTTGTCTCTCTGACACACTTGGGATCATGTTCTAGCTCACAAGAGTTGTCATCTGGAACAATATCTGCAGATTCTGTAAGAAAGCTTGTCTCTCTGACAAGACCCTTTGGCATCCATTTTGCATTGTTCTTGTTCAATGAAGATGAATCTAATTCCTTCCAAGAGGGAGACATAAATTAAAACCAACCAAGAGTATGAAGATGCTGAAATTCATGATATAGAATATACAAATGCAAGACACAGATAAATAGTCTGAAAAAGGAATGCAAATTTAAATAGAAAATTGAACACAATCCAGTGACTGAAATGTAGGGACAGTGTGCAGGAAGCAAAAAGGACTTGTTGGCCAGGCTCTTGGGAAAAAAGAGTTAATTTGATGGATATTTGCCACCAACCAAAATAAGAAGTTCATCTATCATATATGAAAATTTAGCATTTCTGCACAAACGAACAGGCAATTGATAAAGATCAAGGTATTTTTTTAAACTGGGCATTTAGTCATTTAAGCTCTGTTTAGATATTTTAAAATGAGTGGAATAGAATGGAATGGAAGAGAATGAAGTGGAGTGGAAAGGAGCAGAGCGGAATGGAACAGAATATCTATTCCATTGTTTGGTTATTTGATGATGGAATGAATATAAAAGGTAGATTCCATCTCATACACCCCAAATTGGAGGAGAAGAAAATGATGGAATGGATTCCACCATGTCCTACTCCATTCCACTCATTTTTTTTAAATCCAAAATTAGTATCTCTGATATTCCACCAACACAGATGAAAATCATTAACAGCTTGAAAAACAGTTTGATTGTACATGAAAAATGGTATTCGAAAAGATTATGACAAAATTAGTATGACTAAGAGAAGCAAAAGATGAGGAAAATAGAAGAAAACACCAACCTTACATGTCCAACCCCCTAACCAGCGGCTTCTAAATCTTTCTGGAGCTGGGTAAGTTGCCCAGTTCTCATTTTTCTCATTTTCTGAATAATTTAACATCAGAAATTACATAAGCATTAACAACTAAGGACAAGAAGACATAACAAAGCTGGGAGAGTTCTTTAAACTCACTGAATTTTTCAGGAGTGTCAAAAAGTGAAGAGTTAGCACCATTTTGTGGCTTGATTGAAGTAAGATCAGCCATTTCCGAACCATCTGTCTGGAAAGTGGAAAGTAATGTAGCATAAATTACTTTAAGGCAAAAAAAGAAAGACAAATCCAGTAACATTGGTGACATGCTCAATGCTGTTCAGAAAGAACTCATTAAGATAGACAAATAAAAAGAACGAGAATACTTGAAGTGCTAGCTTAGTAGTAAGAGCTTAGCCTTGTAACCTCAAGGTACCGAGTTCAAATCCCACAAGGGCAGTTGTAAAATGGCCGTTAGTGTCACTTTGATTAATAAAAAACTTCCCTTCCCCAATTTTTTTAAAAAAAAAATCACTTGCAAAGCCTATGTTTGAAGAAATACAAGTATAAAAATCATTCATATATCTTCACCTAAAAGAATCAAAGCATTACACTGCACAGTAGTCTGGAAATCGATAATTGTGGACAAAAGCATTCTGATCAAAAGTTGAATGTCAACATCACACGGGTGGGCTTGTGCAATTCACACTTCAAGCCCAAAGGAATATTTTGTGAGGCAGAGTTAAGAGTATAAAAGAATAAGACCATTCATATACCTTTACTTAACAGCTTAAGCTTTAAAGATAGTTGGTTTATAACTAGCTAAACACACAGATGTTTCTCTAAACAGGTGGAACAGAAAAGGGCAAGGTGAAGGAAGTAGCTTACCTTGTTGAGGGCTAAATCATTGGTAATACTCTCTTTGTATTGATGAGTTGTAGGAAGATCATTCACAAAAAGTTTTGGAGTGTCTGCACACAAATCATGTGTCACCCTCTCACCACACAAAGAATGTGGAGGTGACTCTGAATTTTGCTGCACTTCCATCTCCGCGTTGAGGTCTAACTTCTTTTGTTCAAACTTTTCATCAAATTTGGCAAGCTGAGAAGTAAGCTCTTTATCATTATGTTTATTATTGCCTCCAATATAACTTTCATCACGGGACACACCTTTTGCATGAAATATAGCTGAATTGGAAAGATGTCCTTCAAAGGAAAAGCCAATAGGTAAGCCTATATCTTCATAGGCATCTTCCATAAGGAAATCATTTAAATCAGAAAGAGAATCACTACAGTCAGATTCCACGGATGATGAAAGAAAGACATCTTCTAACCCCTCAAGACGTGCCTGCTTCACACGAAGTGCAATTTCAAGTACAGCTTCTGTACTCAATGTTTCTGATACTGACTCCATCTTTACTAAATCATGTATGACCAGTGCCTCAGATGCTGCAATAGAAAGTTCAACTGCATCACTGATATCATCACTTTTGAAACATTTGACCTTGGGTTTTTCTTTCTGTTGTCTCACAGAACCAATTGTATCCATGGGAGATTTTAAAGAATCTTTTTTCGTTGTTTCAGAAACAAATGCAGCCAACACATCTTGTTCACAGGCACGATCTCCCATCATGGAATGCATGTTCTCTCTAAAATCAACGGAAGTTTGAGCAGGTTGCAATGAAAAAGCTTTACTAGGAGCAACTGCATGAGATTGATTCCAATCTTGAGTTGGGCAAAAGAGTGAATCGACGTCTGAAGAAAGATGCAGACTAAACTGAAACACCTGCTTCAGTGAAATATAATTAGATCAAGCAAATCCTTGGTCATAAAACTGTATCAATGTACAAGTTAAATGCTAGTATAGTTCATTGGGAAAAGAAACACCTAAAATAGAGAAATTGACAAAAAGCAGAGTAATTTTCTAAATGTAGTTAATGCAAGTTTCTTCATAGTTTCAAGTTCATAGCCATTACAAGTGATCAGTCCATAGACAACAATTTTTCAGGTAATCAGTTAGCTTCTGGAAAATATTTTAAAATTAAAATAACTTGTTTCAGTAAATAATACCAGATTTGAAAAAAAGTAGAAGTTAAACTGCAATAAATAAATTGTGTTAACCAATTAAAAATATTTCAAGGCTTCATTATTTAGTGAATAATCTTATGTAACTGGTTCAAGTATTGACATCACAAGATTACACTTAAACTTTTTTATATGTTTGAAAATTTAATATCATTATTTCAATCAGATAATTTGAAAGAAAATTATAACAGAAGAAAGAAAAATAAATAAAACATACATTTCCAGGAGATGGAGCAACACTAAGAGATGAACTATCGCTTCCAGATAAGAATAAATGGCAACTCCTGTATCCACCTTCTTCCCTTGATAATACATTAAAGCCTTTGATATCAATACCATTTTTGGGAGAAATTGCCAAATCCTTGATCATTTCAAAGAAGAGAAGGTATCAGCAAAAAATGTGACTAATATAACAATCCCAGAGGACTATCCAAATTGAACGATAAACTAAAATGTAACGGGTGTAAATCGAATAGAATTAAATACAAACATGCCATGATTTTAAATATTAAGTAAAAAAAAGCCGTACTGTACTATTTGCAATCCATTAGCATGACTGAACCGGTACTATATCCATTTAAAGACATAATACATTTACATTTACATTTACTAAAGAATAATTTAGAATTTAAAAATATGAAATCGATCATCAACACTCATACTATAAAAAAACAAGTTTTAAAATAAAAACATTTCAAAGCAACATGTTAACACAGAAGAAAACAGGACAGTAACTTTAGAATCAAGCAAGACTTGGAAACAGGCTACAGGTTCAATCCTCCACCATACAACACTGTCCCATTTCCTTCTTCAGCATAGCCAAACAAATAAAAATACTAATGAAGTAAACTTGAAAAGAGAAATACCAACCTTTTCTGCTTGGTTGGAAGGAGCTTGAGATTCCTTTACATACTCATCAAACCCATCTGTTCTAAGATTCTGAAGCCAACTTGGTACCCAAGCTACATCCTGCAACAATATGTTCATGTGTCACGTAGCTTTTCAAACTGAAGATTTAAAAATCTAAACCGAAGAAACAGTCTTTGATGCAACATCATTAAAAATAAACTAAATTGGTGATTCATTATCATACGAAAATGCTATCATGAGAGGAATAATTTTCAACCCTCCAATGAACGCTCCAGATTAGATTTAAGTAGAGATAATCTTGATCAACTATATTGGATCAAGATTAAGAGACAGTGTGGATAAACTTCTCAAAAAGTAACTTATGAAGAATGAAATATTAAAAGAATCTTATAATAATTATATTTTTTGAACAATAGCTTCTAGTATAAGTCAAAATTAGCTTCTGCATCTCAAAGTAACTTATGAAGCTCTCTCATTCAACTTCCCGGAAACATCTACAAGCTTATAATAACTTTTCCACAGGTGAAGAATCTTAAACTTATTTTAAACTATAAATATCTGTAACCTAGATAGAAACTAATTAAAATCAAGTCTAAGTCTTTTTACCCTCTCACTTTCACAGCTTCAAAATTAGGTTCCAATCAGCAAAATTGCAAGAAACTGCTACCAAGTGTGGCCTATACATCAATATTGTGGATTTTAGAATGATTCCATATTGCAATCGAAATTCAATAGTATAATTTTTAATATTTAAACAGTTGAGCTCACATTTCATACAACAACAAAAAACCAAATAAAAAACGGTGAAATGAAATAGAATAGAAAAACCACTAAAAATCTGAAAAATATAATCTCTCCGTCTAGATCCTAAATCACATTGAAACTCGTAATAATTCAGAAAAATCAAAGTATAAATAAATTAAATATATAATCTATCGATGAAGATAAAAGAACAAAGATTGAAGGAAGAAAATAGAAGAAACTTAACCTCGGAGAAATTAGGAGGACGAAGGGTTTGTGTGGCCATGAAACCGAATCGAAGAAGTTCCCTTCGCTCAGCAGTATCACTATCCAACGGGAACACGTTGTTGAAATTTGGCGCCAAATGAAATCAATCACGCGCGAATATGCGATGCGCCTAATTTAGGTCTATATATTGTTTTTGAAAATACCCTATAATATGTTTGGTTTAAGAGAGAAATTGAAAGGAAAGTAAAAGAGAAGAAATATAATAGAGTGATGTCATTTTTTAGATGTTTGGTAGGAGAGAAACTGAAAGTAAAGAAAGATGATATATTTTTGGAAAATGATATAAAAAAATATATATGATTTTGAAAAGTCGCATATGATATTAGTATTTAGAGAGATATTGTGTACGATTGTCTTTTTTTCTATTTTACTGACGTTAATATAAATAGTAATTTTTGTGAAATTTTTATTTTGATTTTAAATAGAATAAGTAAAATAGGCTAAAATAATAACATTTGATTGTGGAAAAATGGATTGCTTATAAAAGAAAATGGTAGAAGACACTGAATATGTAGTTAAGATATGAATAGAAAATAATCCGTTAAAATAAAACTGTCATTGAGATCAACAAAAAAAAAATTGTCATGAGTCAAATATTTTGAAGTTAAGCATGGAGTATGAAAATATAAATATTTAAATATATCATGGCTCCTTGCAATTATAATTTTTTTTATTTTATTTTGGTCTTTGTAAATTTTTTTGTTTGGTTAACATTCAAAAACAAATATAATTTTATTTTAAAATAGTCACTTCGTTTAATTTCTTTTACAAAAATTATAACACCGTTAAAACATAACCATTTTTTAATAAAAAAAAAAACTCAAATATAATTAAATTATAACATCTTTTAACATAAAGTTAATCCTAAATGTTTAGGTCTTTTTCCTTAAAAAAACTTAAATTGCACTTTCTTCTCTGTTCCAGTCATCTTACGGTTGAAGAATTCACGTTGTGTCGCAATTCATAAAATAAAAAAAATAAAAATTGGAAAAAACATAGTGAATTTGATTAAAGGTTTAACCCCGGTGAACTCCTTCATCACCCCTTACAATTACTAAGACTAGGACTTGGACTTTCTTATTTGTCCCTCCTCCCTCTACAACTAAATTGTACTCTCACTTTTGGACTTTTCCATATACTCCCCTAAAATCTTTTAATCTCCACGCCAAGAAGAAAAAATTATGATAACGATGAATTTGAATTTGAATTTGAATACGGTGATGAATCTCAAATGGATGAAGAGGTTGGTGATGGTGATGAGAATTATGATGAGAAAGAAGACTGAAATGATGAAAAAGAAAAAGAATACACGATTTAAGTTTTAGGTTTTTTAAGGAAAGAAGACTGAAAAATTTGAGATTAATTTTAGGTTAAAAATTATAATTTGATTATATTTGGATTTTTTTAATTAAAAAATGGTTATGTTTTAACGGTGTTACAATTTTTGTAACAGAAATTGAATGGGATGACTATTTTTAAATGAAACTACATTTGCAGGGGTGTTAATCAAATAAAAAAACTTAACCAAAATTAAAAAAAAAAAAGTTATAATTGCAAGGACTAAAAACATGTTTAAACCAAATATAAAGAATAGTATTGTAAGAAAATTAGGTCCACCAAATTTATGTATTATCTTTATCATTGGTATAAATGTTTTCTTACTAAAGTTAAGAACATATACAATAAGGATAGAAAAAAAAATGAAAAGAATTTTAAATTATAATTATCAATAACAAATATTTGTCTTATTTTCTTATATTTATTAATAATAAATATGTATTTTTTTTATGTATCAACGACAAATATTTATCTCGTATTTTGTGTTATGTTTATCGTTGACAAATATTGATCCATGTTTATTTTATTTACCAGTAAGAAATATTTGTCTCATATTTTTTTCATGTGTCAGTTTTATAATTATCAATGACAAATATTTGTCATGTATTTTTATATTTATTAGTGACAAATATTTATCATGTATTTTTATATTTATCGGTGACAAATATTTGTTCTAAATTTTTATTTTATTTATCAATGACAAATATTTATATCATGTTCTTTTACTTATCAATGGAAAATATTTGTTTCGTGTTTATTTTATAATTAAGAGTGACAAATATTTGTCAAATATTTTTTACATATCAGTGATAAATATATATTTTGTGTTTATTTGATGTATCAATCACAAATATTCCTTTAGAGTATCTCAATATTTTATTTTATTTTCACAATTTTAACTTAATTAGAGGAGAGAAGAGCATAGTGAAATAGAATAAAAAGAAACATAATAAAATAGGAAGAAATGAAGCAGAATGAAAGCGATAATTAAAAGTTAAGGTGTCACATTTTTATTCTAATAATAGATATGAATGACAAACTTTCTAATTTCTATAATTTCCTTTTCTTTTCCTTTGTCACGTGTTACCCTCACTTCATTCATAGAGTAATTAAAGTTTGAACTTTAATGTTGCAAAGAGAAAACCTTAACCCACATAAGATGACATTGTAACTTTTAATTTTTTTTTATTCTCTTTTACTTTTTTCCTGTTTCCCCATAAATATATTTTTTCTCAAATTTTTATTTCGGTTTCTCATTTCAAATCTATTTTCCCAAATTTTTTGTTAAACCCTAAAGTTCTTTCTCCCTTTAAAATGTGATGAGTTGAGTTTAATTCAGAAAAAAATGTTGGATTTAGATCTTTTGATTATTTTGGATTTAATAAAATTGGTAATTTAAATTTTTATTTTTTGTTGGTAAATAAAAAGATGATATATTTGTTGGTAAATTAAAAGATAATATATTCGTGTTGATATAGTTTTATTAATTTTTTGTTGGTAAATAAAAAGATGAAGATGATTTTTTTTTTCTAATTAGATATTTAGACATTTATCTTCAATAATTTAATTTTGAATTTAATTAAAAATTGATAATTTTACTTTTAATTTTAATTTTAAAAAGTTAAATGTTACAAATTTTAATTAAATAAACAATAAAAACACAATTAAATTTTAAATATTTGATAAATCACACAATTAATTTCCTCTCATTCTCGTGTATTTCGAGTCCTATATATCTATGGTCAAAAACTCCACCAACCAAACTAGATACATGACACCACTAATATAATTTTTAAGACAACTCGTTCTCCCTAATTTTTTATACATTAAATATGACTCTTTGAGATATACTTTATATATTAGAAATACAAAATAATTGTTAATTCTAATATATATTACATTTATGTACTATGTGTATATTATCTATCAAATAACTAACATTTTTAAATTATGGCGTAAAATTTGTAACTGTTATATTTTTTTTAATAAATTATTGTGGTTACCCCTTTGAACTTTTTTCTTAGACAAATTTTTGATAATAAACATTAATTATTTCTTTAATCTCTTATTTTATTTTCATCTATTTTTTTTTTTGTTTTTGTATTTTACTCTTTTCATATCTTTCATCTATTACCTACTAAAAAATTTGCCACCGTGATATTAAATATTTGGAAACCTTTTTATATTCCGCCAACTCCAAATCTCGCTCAAAGCCTCATTGAGGCCTTTGTACTTCTAAAAATAAAAATTATTTGATCTCATTTAATATATATTATATGAATAATTTTGATTTTTAATAATTTAAATATTTATTAATAGACATTTCAATGTAATAAAATTTACAATTATTAAAAATACATCTCTAAAAAATTATTTATATGATAAACTATTCAAAATAGCTTTTTATTATAAATATTTTTTAAAGTTTTATTATTAAAAAAATATTGTAATAAAAAATAAATATATTTAAAATAATTATTTATGAGCAGTTATTTAAATCAATTTTTCATTTAATGTTATTTTCTAAATATCTTTTAAAAAATTTATCGGTTTAGACGGATATTGCTGGATTTTTCTGATCTTAAAGCCGTTTTGACTAACTTTTGACTTTGTTCATTCACCCAGACGGTTACGAAGTCCCATTCTCAATTTAATCAATTCATTTCGATTACGATACCAGTTGATTCACTAGAGGATTCAAATCTATATCTATATTTATATTTTATCTATGTATTATATATAGACAAAACATTTTCACCAAAATAATTCAATATGACGCTGTCTCCACGAAACACTTTCCCTTAATTAATTATTGTTTCACCTCTTTCTTCCTTTTATGAATTTCATTAATTATTTTAAAATAATAATAATACTTACCTTTTATAACATCATTAATATTACATAAATATAATAAGGAAAAAAATTAATTGCAAATTTATAGTTTAATAGTAATATATATTTTACCCACAAAAGGAGAAATATTTTGTAAAAACTATTGGGTACAACGATGGCGTGAAAAAATATGCCATTACAATTTATCATAGATTCATAAATAAGCGACAAGTAATAATTATAAGAAAAAGATCCATTGTAATATATGCGGATAATAATTGGAGTTGGTTGTATGTATTTACCAAAATAAGTCAATCTTATTTTTAAAATATCGACATAAAAATATGCTATTGATGTAAGTAAAACTAATGCAACAACAGTATTTATATTATTTGTAGGTGCAGGTAACTTTCCACGAGGTAACTTTATAATTTTCCAAAATAAAAGAATGTTTAACCAATTCGAAACAAAAATAAATAGAAACATAATTTCAATAAATAGAACTCACTAATCATATTCTTGTCCAATCTAAATTTTGTTCACGTCTCTAATAAATTCAAGGACAGAAATTATGATTTGAGGAATAGTTGAAATTAATAACATAGCAATTACAATCCAAAAGCTAATAAGTACTTGACCATGCACTTGAAAATCCTATTGGTAAACTCATAATTACTAGCTTTGTAAAAAATTAAAACAATTTTTGAGACAGATTTTTATAGGTGTCATTCAACCAACAATATCTTGCCACATCACATCAAACAACTATTAATTTTTTTAATCCATTTATATCTGAACACTCGGTGTCAAAACTTCTAAAAAAACTTGCATTTAAAACTGAAAAGTTCTTACAACACAGAAAGAAACAAATAGCAAACAAAGACAAAATCACCCCAATACTCATTAATGTCTCATGGAATCACGATTTACTTTTTACAATAAGGAAGACATTGTTTACTTTAATTTTCTTGAACCAAGCATTGAAATCAAACATATACCCATTTCAAGTTTTTTTTCTCTCTTATCTCACATATCTTCATGCAAGTTTTGTGCTACTTCAAGCTTCTTCAACACACCACGTATAAATTTTTAAGTCAAAGAAAAGAGTCAAGGAAGCAAAATTGGCTAGTTGTAGAGCTTATGTCGACCTTCGCTAGAAACCATGCCATACATGATGCTGCCAGCACCTCTAGCAAAGGGGATTAATTCCATTTTGCTCATTTCCTCATCTATATTTGGATCGTGCCTAGTTGAAAGTTTATCACTTTTCTCCAAAGGAGTTGTAACATATTTAGACTCATGCATTCTAAATCTCCTTTCCACTTTCTTCATATATCCATGTCGATGCAATAACAATTCCCCTTTTGATATATCTCTGCTAGTTTCCATTCCCAATATCATTTTAGCTTCCCTAAGTTCATTCATTTTGAATTCTGACCTAAACTCAGACTTAAGCTTCTTGATCTCATGTTTACTTGAGCTTGTTAGGAGTATATCATCAACATATAACAACAAATGGAAGAATACCCCTCCACTCGTTTTTAGTGTGTAGACTCAATTATCGTAGTTGCTTCTCTGAAACCTTATCTTCATCATGAAGTCCTCAAACCTCTTGTTCCATTGCCTAGGGCTTTGCAAAATACCATATAAGGATTCCTTAAGTAGGCATACTTTATCCTTACCCTTACCAAAACCCTCTTGTTCCATTGACATTTCCTAAGTTCTTTGCATTTGTTTTCCTCAACATCATGTTCACCGACATGCCCGATATCCTTTTTGTCCGTCTTAATGGGAAAAAAAAATACTCTACATGGGCGTTTCAGCTTCAGATTTTTGTCAAAGGAAAAGAGCTTTGGGGTCAGTTAATGGAATCGATTATGCCCTTAAGAAGACGTAGAAGGATGCCTATGCGAAATGAGAAGTCAAAGATGCACAAGTCATGGCATGGATCATAGGTTATGTTGATCCTAATATCGTTCTCAATCTCTGACCTTTCACTACGGCAACAAAGATGTGGGACTACTTGAAGAAAATATACAACCAAGACAACGCTGCTCGGTGGCTCTAGCTTGAACATGAAATTGCAATTTTTCAACAGGAAAGTCTTTCCAACTCTGAGTTTTATTCTCATTTTATGAATCTTTGGGCTGAATACACTGACATTGTCTATAAAGATTTGTCCGGTGAAGGGAAAATTATTGTGAAAAATGTTCACGAGACTACTAAACGTGATCAATTTTTGATGAAATTGAGATTTGATTTTGAGGGACTAAGGTCCAATCTCATGAACCGAGCTACTGCCCCAACCCTGAATACTTGTCTCAATGAGCTGCTTCGTGAGGAACAACGTCTTCTCACTCAAACAACCATCGAACAACAAATGGTTGTTTCTCTCCTTGTGACATATGTGGTATAAGGCCGACCTCATGGACAAGACATGAGTACTGTCCAATGTTTCTGTTGCAAAGGACATGGACATTTTGCTGCCAACTGTCTTAAAAAGTTATGCAATTACCGCAAAAGGATGGTCATATCATTAAAGAATGTCCAACCAGATCACTGAAGAAAACTGCAACAGTCTTCACTGCATCTGTTGGTCCTTCTACAACTCATGTTTCTGTGAACCAGAATTTGCATTCCACAGTTCCAGCCTTAACCCTTGAAATGGTTCAACAAATGATCATTTCCGCCTTTTCTGCTTTAGGTCTTTCAGGTAATGTTACTTCCCTTGATTCTCCTTGGTATTTTGACTCAGGGGCATCTAATCATATGACCAACAATGTTGTTGCCCTTACCAATGTTACAAGTTACTTTAGTAATCTCCAAAAACAAATTGTTGTTGGACATAGTTTGCCTATTATAGAAATTGGTGATATTTCTTTATTTTTTGTGAAGTTCTCTCCACCGTTGTCCATCTTATTAATCGGCTTCCCTCTCAAGCCTTAAATAATGATTCCCCATTTTTAAGGCTATATGGAAAACAACCATCTTATAGCAATCTTCGTACCTTTGGTTGTGTATGTTATGTTCATCTTCAGCCCCAAAAAACGCATCAAGCTCACAACTCAATTGTTTAATGTGCTTTTCTTGGTTACTGAAGCCACCAAAAAGGTTTTATATGCCATGATCCTAATCTCAATAGGATTCGGGTTTCTAGAAATGTTATTTTTCAAGAGGATACATATTTGTATTCTGCTAACCAAGATACTCATTCTCCTACATCCACATTTGTTTTGCCTCTATTTTCTAGCAGTTCTGCAGGAGAAGCAACACATAAGCCCCTTTTGGTGTGCCAAAGACGTCCAAAACCTCCACGCCCTGCTCCCGATCATTCTCTGGATGTTGATCCGATACTTCAACAAGAACCAACAGCTTTACGTCGTAGTATTTGCACTCGTAATCCTCCAAAAAAGTATGATCCATCTTCATCTTTATCTTTGACAAGAAATTTAGCTTCTATTTCTATCCCCTCCTCATATAAACAGGCTATTGAGCATAAATGTTTCCAAGATGCTATAGAGGCTGAACTTCTAGCACTAGAAGAGAATCAAACATGGCATGTTATTCCTTGTCCCTCATCTGTTAAACCTCTTGGCGGCAAATTTATATTCAATATAAAGCTTCGTTTAGATGGAGCCATATATCGCTACAAGGCTCGGTTAGTAGTTCTTAGAAATAAGCAAGAATTTGGCCTCGATTATGACGAGAGATTTGTACCTGTGGCCAAAATGACTATAGTGCGTACTATTCTAGTAATTGTTGCATCTAAATCTTGGCAAATACGCCAGCTAGATGTTAAGAACGCCTTTCTTCATGGTGACCTCAAGGAGGAAGTTTACATCAAACTTCCTAGAAATATGACATACACTTTACCTAATAATGTTTGAAAACTAAAACATTCTTTGTATGGGTTAAAACAGGCACCGATAGTGTGGTTTGAGAAGTTTAGAACAACACTTCTTGGCTTTTCCTTCATCGAAAACAATTATGATCCATCTCTATTTACACAACGAACATCAAAAGCAATTGTGATATTCATTGTTTATGTGGATGACATTGTCATCACCGGTTCAGATTAAGAAGCAATCAATACAATCCAACAATTGTTGCATTCCACTTTCCACATGAAATATCTTGGGCAGCTCACTTACTTCTTGGGATTAGAAGTACACTTCCAACCACAAGGCATCTTTGTTACTCAACACAAATATATTTAAGATCTAATTCATCTAGCTGGTCTTACCAACGACGCTACTGTTGCAATTCTCATGGAAGTTAATGTCAAGTTAAGACGAGATAAAGGTGAACTCCTTACAGATCCCACGTTTTATCGGAAGTTAGTTGGCAGTCTTATCTATCTTACCATTACAAGACCCGACATCTATTTTGGTGTCCACACAATCAGTAGATTCATGTAATATACCTATCGGGTACTTCTAGTCGCAGTCTCTTATTCCCTAATGGTTCAACAATACAACTTCAAGCATACAATGATGCTGATTGGGCTGGTTTCCCAGACACAAGAAAATCTATCACCAGTTGGTGCATGTTTTTAGGTGATGCCCCTATCTCTTGGAAGTGCAAGAAACAAGATTCTGCATCTAAATCCTCTACTGAAGCAAAATACCAGTCCATATCTGCAGCATGCTCAGAGAGTATTTGATTGTGCGGCTTTCTTTCGGAACTTGTTTTTTCATAAACAAAACCAACTCCATAAGCAAAATACCAGTCCACATCTACAACATGCTCAGAGAGTATTTGCTTGTGTGGCCTTCTTTCAGAACATGGTTTTTCACAAACAAAACCAACTCCATTGCAAGCTGGTAATACAAGTGACATACAATTTGCAACAAATCTAGTATACCATGAAAGAACGAAGCACATAGAAGTCGATTGCCATTCAATTAGGGGAGCCTACGACCGCCAATTTATTACTCTACCTCATGTCTCAACATCGGTTCAGTTGGCTGATGTCCTCACCAAATCATTGACACGTCAATGACATAATTTTCTAATCATTAAATTAATGCTTACAGACTCACCAACATCAATTTGATGGGGGATGTCAATGGAATTGGCAGTTTCCATAATCATTAATTGTGCAGATTTGATAATATTTGTAATTATGTAACTATTATGATAATTAATTAGTCTAGTTGTAGATTAGCCGTTATAGTAAGACTCATATCATTCTGTAACAACATTATTTAAAGGAGAACTTTCCAATGGAAATGACACATTTTACCAACCAATAATTCTAAGTTTAACAAGGGGGATAAGAGCAAGATTCAATTCTTCAATTGTGAGAAGTTTGGCCACTATGCTGATGAATGCTGACAAGGAAAAGGCGAGAAGCCAATGAAGAATAGAGAAGAAGCCAAATCAGCATCACTACAGATTGTGAGAAGACCTTCAGTAAGTCATTTCAAGATTTTTGGATCTCTATGCTTCAAATGTGTACCTGATGCCAAAAAAAGTAAGCTCCAAGACAAAAGTGAAGCAATGATTTTAACTGGCTATCATACAATTTTCACAAATTAGGGTTTGGTGCCTTTTGCTTTGATATTTCTCAGTATAAATAATAGTTACAACATTTACATCTAATAATTACAAATTAAGGGGATCAAATCAAATCCTGATTTGTCTAACTTATTTTAGGAAAGCTGATAAATACAATTACAATTAATATTATTTCCTGATTCACATTCCCCTCTCAAATTGATGCGGCTGATCAAGGAACATCAATTTGCTAACTAAAAACTTATGGCCGAGGCGAGGAATAACTTTAGTAAGAATGTCTGTAACTTGAAATTGAGTATTGATGTGAGGGATGGATATAACCTGATTATCATAGGCCTCACGAATATAGTGACAATCTACTTCAATATGTTTGGTGGGCTCATGAAAAACAGGATTTGCAGCAATTTGAATAACACTTGTATTGTCAGCATAGAGAGACATCAACTATGTTTGAGGGAATCCAAGTTCAGCCAAAAGACTACAAATCCAAATTATCTTAGAACAAGCAGTAGACATGGCACGACATTTTGATTCAGTAGATGATTTAGAGACTCTTGTTTGTTTCTTACTTTTCCATGATATCAATGAAAAATCGAGAAACATGCACCAACCGGTGACAGATCGCTAAGTGTCGGGACACCTAGCCCAATCAACATCACTATAGGCAACCAATTTGGGAACTGTTCCAATGGGAAAGCAGAGACCTCATTGAGAGGTACCTAGCAAATAAAGAATTATATGACGAACTGCTGCCAAGTGAAGGTGGCGAGGAGAGTGCATGAACTAACTTACTTGCTGCACAAAAAATGATATGTCAGGTCGAGTAATTGTCAAATAATTAAGACTACCCACAAGTTGCTGATACAATAAAGGATCTGTCAATAGGTCACCCTTATCTCAGTGATATTTTACATTAACCTCAAGAGGAGTATCTACCGAATTAGCTGATTGGAGGCCCGCCATAGAAATAAGGTATGTCACATACTTATGTTGATGAAGAAATATACCCTTTGAGGTAGAATAAACCTCAAGGCCCAATGAGGTATGCCATAGAAATAAGGTATGTCGCATACTTACCAAGATCTTTCATATGAAATGCAGTTTGCAATTGACGTTTAAGTTCCTGGATGGATGCATGATCAAATCCAGTAATGACCATATCATCAACATAAAGGAGGAGTAGAACAATGCCTATAGATGTGTGATGAATAAATAAAGATGAGTCATATTGACTCTGAGTGAAAGAGAACCCAAATAGAGTGAAACAAAATTTCTCATACCATGTTCTAAGTGCTTATTTCAAACCATGTAAATAGCGTTTGAGCTTGCACACACCATGAGATGAAGAAAATAGACCTTGAGGAGGAGTCATATAAATATATTGAGTGAGATCACCGTGAAGAAATGCATTATTTACATCCATTTGAAGAATAGTCCACCCATTAGAAGCAACTACGAAAAGTATAGTGCGAACAATTGTCATTTTGGTTACCAGTGCAAATGTCTCATCATAATCAATTGCATATTTCTGTTTGTTTCCTAAGGCAACCAATCGAGCCTTGTACCAGTTGAGGGACCCATAAGAATTCAATTTAATAGAATACACCCATTTGCAGTCTATGGGTTTGATATGAGGAGGACAAGAGACAATATCCCATGTGAAATTATCTTGAAGAGCTTGAAGTTCCTCATTCATTGCTTTTACCCATCGCACATCTTTAACAACATGTGAGTAACAAGTAGGAATAGATATGCTAGAGATAGATTCATACAAAGAATTATGTGAAGAATTATACATGTCTGGTGAATATCTATCTAATGCGCGAGACTGATGGTGCAAACACGAGAAGGGGGGGTTGAATTGTGTTTGTCAAAGTTGATAACTTTTTGATAATTTATATTTAAATAAAAAAAAACTAGTTCGATTTTGGTGACTTACTAGGTGTAGAAGCAATCGGATTCAGAGGCAGCAAGCAATGAAATCATAAATAATTTGACACGTAGATTTATCCTGGTTCACCACTAACTTGGCTACATCCAATCCCCTCATTCAGAAGGCTTTAATCCACTAATTCAAATACCTTGAATTACAAAGCACCTGACCCTCCAAGTCAGTCTTCCCAAACAGCCTGACAACCCCAAACTTTTGAGGACCCCAACCAAGTCTGCTCCTAAAAGCTGAGAACCCCATATTGAAGATGGAACTAAACCACTATCGGGTTGGATACAAAAGATTGGAACTTGAGTAGTTGCTTCTAACAAAGCTAATAATAATAATAACTCTCACACTCTAAGAAAAAAACACTTAGAAAATATTTCTAACTTGAACAAGTGTTTCTCTCTTTAAACTCTAAGACTACTCTTTTCTGGATTTCCATGATTTTCTTCTTCAGCCTTGAGTGTCTATTTATAGTTAAAATTTGGGCTTCAATTTAGTCATTGTTTAATTCTGAATTGTATTTTGTTAAGATTGCATTTGTAAATTCTTCAAATTGATTCTATTCATATTTAGTTATAGATAAATCTTGATCAAATCTTCTACAAATCTTCAAATCTTGATCAAATCTTCTTCAAATCTTAATTAAATCTTCTTCAAATCTTGATCAAATTTTTTCTGTTCATATTTTATTGTAGATAAATCTTGATCAAATCTTCTACAAATCTTCTTCAATTTTTTTAAAAAATCTTAATTAAATCTTGATCAAATCTTCTTCAAATTTTGATCAAACCTTCTTCAAATCTTGATCAAATCTTCTTCAAATCTAAATTAAATCTTCTTCAAATCTTGATCAAATCTTCTTCAAATCTTGACCATATTTTCTATTCAACTTGGTCAAAGATTTTCTTCAATCAAATATTATTTTAGATTTTCATCAATTATAATTTGGAATCAAATCTTATTTTAGATTTATGGTTCTTTGAATCTGATCACCTTAGATTTAATGCTAGTTTTTGAACATGAAAAAGGGGTAAAATGGATTTTTATGTTTAATGTGGATTAAGTCATGATGCTTGAACAAGTGATTGACGTTAAATAATTAGTAATATTATATAAGTTCATAGAACAAAAGAAGAACTATAAACTATAACATAGTTGGACGTGAACATGAATCCAGGAATGACAGTGCATTTGAAAACCATGATGATTGAGTTGGAAAACCCTTGAGGCCACTCTGTTCATAATGTTATAACATGTTCGTCGCATATTGCATACCCATAAACTGAACTGGAAATAGAGTTGATTCCTTAACTATTCATTAAACTCCGAATTTAGATTATCTTCCATCTTAATATTTACTTGTTTTAAACTTGAATTTACTTTTATTTTCATGAACCAAAATTTTTGTGTTACTTCTAACTTGAGATTTTAACTAATTAAACTAATCCATTTGGGAATACTTAGAACTTATTCACATCAATCATCGTGGGATCGATACTCTACTTTCATTTTATTACTTGTCACAATTGTATATATTTGCACACTTGCATTTTATCGCAACAATCCTTTATTTTGAAGGAAAGTCTGAAGAGACAGGTTAACATTTGGTTCCTCAACAAGGCAGTTGTCATATGTGTTGAAAAGACTATAAGTTATTTAGTGAAATAGCCTAAAAAGGAAGAGTAAAGAATACTTGTGAAGCCTGAAGAGGCAGATTAAAGAATGCTTGATTTTGAATAGTGGATTAAGTCCTTTGAGTGAAAAGACAAAATCTCTATGTGAGGAAAGTACTAGATGTAGCAACGTGTTGTTGTGAACTAGTATAAAAATAATGTGTTCATCTTTCTTGTTTTTCTATCTATAGGTACTTGTTCTTTATGTCTTATCTTCAATCACCTTTTATCAAATGTGTAGTTATTTTGAAGAGAAGATCTTTGACAAAAAACTTAACAAAATTGTTTTTAACTCTACTATATCCTTAATGTTGATCAAAATGTTAAGTATGTTCAAAACAGTGGATCAACAAAAGGCTTAGAAAGATAGGATTGATTTTTAAATTTTCAACTCAATTCAAATCCCATTTGTTGTGTTTTCTAGTACTTTTTGTTAGTACAGAGGCGCACCTAAGAGAGGGGAGGGGGTGAATTAGGTGTTTAGAAATTTTCTGGGTTTTAGAGACTTAGTGGATTATTTTTCTGATTAGGATTAGTGTATGGAAAAATGTAAATGGCAGAAAAATAAAGAACACAACAATTTATCCTGGTTCCCCTTACAACCAAGGGTACATCCAGTCCTCTTGCACACCACAAGAGATTTTCCACTATTGTTAGAATAAGTACAAGTGCCATCCTAGGACCTTTGTTACAAACTCCCAACAATCTCCCTAAGATAGCACACTACTATCCTAGTTTACAACACTTGAAGAAAGTACACCACTTTCCTCAATTTACACAATAAATTGAATGGTTTTACAATGATGATTTTGAATTAGATCAGTAAGATATAACATTTGATGCTTTCTTGTACACTGATAATAGTCTAATATGATTTCAAGTACAATATAGAACTTTTCTCAATGATATGACAATGTAAAATATGTACTTGAAATATGAAAGTAAGACTTTGAATAACTTAAAGTATTTCAGAAAGTTTGCTCAAAGTTGTTCTAAGATTGATGTGAAAGTTGTTGAGTTAAATCTGCATCTATGAAGTATTTATACTCCTTAGACATCACTCAGTGTCAATCCTTCCTAGAGGTTTGATGAACATATGCAATGATCCAGGTTGAATCTAAACTGAAAATTGCATTATTTCGCAGTTGTATTCGACTACAGCTTAAGTGTAGTCAAATACACCTTTGTAACGTTCAGTTTTTATTCAAATTTTAAAGCTTGTATTCGAATTCACACTCTTGTAGTCAAATACAGATGAGTGAATTTTGCCATTGACTTGGTTTTGTATTCGGCTACATCAAGCTGTTGTCGAATACAAATGTTTAGATTTTGTTATTGACTTGGTATTTGTATTCGGCTACACCATCTCGTAGTCGAATACAGATATGTTGTTTTTGCTACTGACTTGAGTTTGTATTCGACTACAAGATGCTGTAGTCGAATACAACTTTGATTTTTGTCAAAAACTTGATTTTCAAATATTGTTTATGCATTTTGACAATTTGAAAATCCTTTTGATGCATATGCTAAAATGGAAGGTTCTCATATACATTTGAAATATATTATTAGATTGCATCAAGTACCTTTCATTACAAGTCTTCTAGCATATTTGAAAATAGTTGACTTGATTGTTGACTTCTCTTTGAGCTTGCAACTTGATCACTTTCTTTGGTCTTTGTCTTCATCAAAAACATAAGTCTTCTTGTATATTTACACTTTAAATTGGTATCAGAGCTCAACCTCTTGTGAATGAGCACTTTACTGTGCGAGAGTAAAGGTCTTTAACCACTGTAAAGTCTTGATAGTTGGTTCGACTGGTCTTGCATTGTCAGCTCATTCCTATTCTTTTCCCTTATGTGTTTCAAAACTTGTTTTGGCTTCAAAGAATTGGGAATGATAAAAAAAATAGTTTGTTATGAATTGAAATTATGTATGTAAATAAATGTGCAATCAGATAATTCACGAGACCAAAGTTTGTTCTTGATGCATAATTCACCTATGGGGAGTTGGCCCGATGGTTTACTATTGAGTGAAAATCCCTAAATAATGTTTTAAAGGAAACAAATCTCAATGATTTAAAGATTTTGATCCAGTTAGTTATCTAACTTGTGTTTTTTTTATGTTTTTTAGTGTATCATTATTTAGACAGGGATTGATCCTAATAAGCAATATACAAAAATCTTGACACAAATATGAATGGTAAAAGGCTAAGGAAATATACTTATCAAAATTTAGCATGTTAATTCAACTCTTAAAAGAAAGCGAAAAGTTCAAAGAATTGGCTTTACGTGTGTTTAAACATCAATTTATGATAAAAGAAAAAAATAATATGTGCAATAAATTCAAGGAATAATTTTATGACTCACATGCACTACTGTAATGAGAATACAAAAGTTCATATGTCTAAAGGGAGTTAACAAAACTTATGTCCCGAAAAAGACAAATTGAAAGCTCACATAAGACAAAATAGAGCATTTATGGCTTGAGAACATTCCAACATGTTGAGGATGTTCTTTTAAAAAAGACAAAAACAAAGTATAAGATTGTACTATGAAAAGTCCAAAAAGTAATTGCACTTTTTTGTCCCCCTCCAGGCTCCAACCACCATATTAGTCTCAAAGAGTGTGCACAACTGTCAAGGAACAAAGTCAAGATGTCAAAAGTTTTAGACCAATGGATATTAACTTTTAAGAGAAAATCAATATCCTCTAGATCGAGACCAGTGGCTAACATTCATATGTACTTAGTACATCAAAAGTAAGGCTTCCCACAAGTATAAATACACGAATACTCTTCATATTATTGAACATTCTCCTACGATTCATTTGATTCGTGGATAAATCAATACTGACCGAACTTCTAAGTCTTCTTTAAAGTTGAAAATGAGAGATTGAGTGAGTGTGAGCTGTTGTAAATCCTTTGAGGTTGAGAAAATTCTAGTGTAAGCCTGATAAGGCAAAAGAATACTGGTTGTATAGTCCAAGGGACTAGGAAAGTTAAAGGTCCAACAATTAAGAACGTTCTTAAGCATCAATTTATAAAAACTCATAACTGTGACAATTAAAGTAGTTCACTATGGGTGAACCGTGATACTTTTTGAGTGTGATCTTCCTATTCATACTCTTTACTTTAAAGTATTAATCAAATTATGCACACTAAACACTTGTTCTTTAAACTATTTATTTCAAACCCAAACAAACCACAATGGACAGTCTCGTGTCACTTACTAATCTACATTGATATTCAAAGTTTATCTTGAGAACACTTTATTTCAGATAAAATTTTAAAAGTTCACAATTCAAACCTCTCATTTCTTGTGACAAATAATTTCGCTTCAACTAACATAAGAGCTATGGCTCTACGAGTTTGAGCAGCTAACAAGTATTAGAGGAAAAGATTCTGGAAGACGTGATGTCTTAAGCAAAGTTCATACTAGAATGAGGCTCATCAAATAGGCCATAATATTTTGATGGCATGAGCTATTACTTCTGGAAAGTCGAAACGAAGTTATTACTTAGATTTCAAGATAATGAAATGTGGCCTTGGTTCATAATGGAAGTTTTGTTCTAAGAGTAGATCATAATATTCCACCATCAACAGAAAAGTAGAAAACATGTGGATAGCTGATGAGAAGCCTAAGATATTTCTAAACTCTAAAGTTCAATTATTTCTAACACGTGCATTGAGCAAAGGAGAGTATGGCATAATAGAAGAATATGAAACTACTAAATGTCGCGTCTGGTTTGTCCACAAAAAAGGAGTCGCCACCAATTTTATTTTATTAAAGGGAAAATTGGGTAAAACCTAAAATGATAATCTTGAACAAAAAATTCGGATTCGTAAAAATTCGGATAATCTTGATTACAAGTAGGAAAAGTATTACCACCATACACCGTCCGTTAAAACGATTACCCTATAATTAATTGTATACAAACTATTTATTTATTTAATTATTTATTTTACCCCAATAATAATAATAAATAAATAAATTATTTACATTAATAAAATAAGAAAAAATATTTTTTTTATTAATTTGGTTTGACAAGAGGAAAACCTTGCTCCTACGTATCCTTAGGTGCAATAGGAAAATCAAAACACACGTAGTTCTTGGTAGAAAATATTTATTGGTTAATTAATTTTTTTATTACTCAATTTTATTTATTATTAAAAAAATGGGTTAATAATGATAAATGAGAAAGAAAAATGATTCTCATATAGTAAGATAATAAAACAAAGAAAAATATATCTATTTTTTTAAAAGAAATTTTATTTTTTACGGGTTGCATCAATTTAAGAGGTGCATTTTTGTATAAAAAGTAAAATCGACAATTAGACGTGTATCATGGCAAATCGTAATACATATAAAATATCAAAATTTAATGGAAAAAAAAATATCATACTGAATTCATGAACTATAGTTGTCTCTTTTAGACAATGTGTTTCTTCTTTTTCATGTTTTTTTAGTGCGAGTTGAAGTGAATGGTTATGGAGAATATTGTGTAAGAATGGCGCGGCGGAGAATTAATGGTGTTCACCGAAGAGTAGATTTAAACACTTCTCTATTTTTCTTTACCCTTTTTTGAAATGGGTGGTTATAGTGAAAGTTGTATAACAATGGCGCAATAGAGAACCAGTAGTGGCTTTTTGGTGGGCGGATTCAATAACCTAAAACTAGTTGATATTTTTTTAATCTTTTTTCCTACTCATCCCACTTCAAGAGTCTCATAATACTCTTATTTATATTAATAAATTAGGGTTAAGTAATTTTTAGAAATAAATGTCTACCATTATGATTAATTAAGTTGAATCCTCAAGTTTTATTTTCTTCTAAATTTTTTTCTCAAAATCCAAAAAATCATATCAAATAGCAATCATTCATATTTAATTTAGTCCAAAAAATCTCATATTTATTAATTTTATATTTAATTTTGTTTTACTTTTTTTTAAATAAAAAAAAGTTTTGAATTAATTTTTTTTATTACCATGTTATTATTAGACCAAAAAAAAGTAGTAAAAAATAAATAAAAAGCCTAACATATATCTCTTTTCATTAACAAGCGAATATCAATTGAATAAAAATTATATATTGAAAAAAAATAGAAAGTTAGGGTAAAAAATTCAAAATACGTTTTTTATTAGTTTTTGTGTGAATATTAAGTAAAAGCGGACAAAATTAGGTGTCGACACTAAAAATATATGAGATGCTTTGCAAATTCATCATAAAGAAATAAATCATGTCAAAGAAATAAAAATAGATATTGGAGTAAGAAAGTTTGAGATGTTTGCGATGAATGAAAGAGAAATATTTGATGATATATATGCAAGATTCACAAATATAATAAATGAATTGTGTTCCCTTGGAAAAACATACACAACTCATGATAGAGTGAGAAAAATACTGAGATCTTTTTCGAATGCATGGAGACCTATGGTTAATGCTATCACTAAAGCAAAAGACCTTAAAAAACTAATACTAGAAGACTTGATTAGATCTCTAAGGGCTCATGAATCAATACTTGAGGCGGATCAACTAGCAAAGAAAGGAAATATGGTTGCACTGAAAGTATTTTCAAAAAAAGAAAGAAAGTTCATTCTCACATAAGGAAGAACATGAGGAACTTAAAGACAAAGGAGTAACTCAAGAAGAAGCTAAAGATGATCTAGCACTTATATCAAGGAAAAATCAAAGGATGACGAAGAAAAGAGATCAAATAAAAAAAAAACTTCCTAAATAAAATAGAGACCGCCAAAATTGAAGTAGACAAAAGCTAAATTACATGTTATGGTGTAATAATACTAGGGCATTATAAAACATAATGTTCTTTGAATAAAAGGATACAAAGAAAGATAACCTACAAGAACAAATCTATGATGACCACCTAGGATGATTATGAAGAATCAAATACAAAAAAAGATGAAGAAACCAATGTGTGCTTCATGACAAATTCGGACAATGAGGAGGTAGCCATTTATGACCTCTTCTTTCTATGTGAGAAAATAGAAAAAGAATTTGACACTCTTTTATATAATTAAAATTTCTTATCTAAAAAATGTTGTTCCCTAATAGAGCAATTTCATAAAGCAAATGAAGTAAAAGAGAAACATCAAACTATGAATGGATAAATTTCAAAAATTCTCATTTCAAAATGTTTGAGCAATCAAGATTTTAAAATGAGAAACAAACCAAGAGTCATCCTCTAGAACATTCTAAGATTCAGGAAGAAAACATCATGTTATAAACAAAAGTTAAAGAACTAAAAAATGACTTAAGAATTTTTTTTTTTTGTAAAATCTCCTAAAACATTTCAAAAAATCATGTGTTTTCAAGTAGGATTTTTTGAGAATATTGACTCATGTTTTGATGTTATTCAAAAACAAAAACTCTAATTTTTTTTTTCTTGAAAAGAAAGTTATAAGGAAAAGAACAAGATGCTCATATTGCAATAAATATGGACAACTTGAATCAGTGTGTTATCACAATAAAGAAATTAGAATTTTTCACCAAATCAAATCAAAACATTCCTTTCATCATAATCTTGAACATTCTGATAAGGTAAAAAATTATGATAAAAGTTAAAAAATTATGCTCTCATTGTAACAAAGTTTATCACCTTTGAATCGACCATTAAATGTTTAAATAAGGTTTCAATGTATTAGGGTTAAGTTGGACATGTTTCTTCATAATTAAATCATTTGCCGTGGTCGCAAGTCACTAAGATGTGTCTTGGCCGACATAATTTGCTCGGCAAATCCAAATTCTCTCAACAAATTTGGATTTGATCTAGTTTTGTCATGGTAAATTCACTAAGCGAATTTGTCCAACTTGGATTGGCATAATATATGTAGCACTCTTTGATTAGATCAAAGAAAAAGGGAGGGATTTTTGGAAACACATAATTCGTTTAATGAATTCTAGGCAAATTTGCCTATAAATAAAGGATCACAAACCTCTCATCCTCGTTAGTTCCTTCGATTACTTTCTTTCTCTAATCTATGTATTTCTAGAGCCTCTCTCACAAGGTTATTCGTTTTTAAGTTTTGATATTGTTGAGACAAATCTTTCTCAAATGTTTTAATGATAACAAAATTGTTTCAAAGATTCTGATTATGTATGTTATCTAACTTGTGTTCTTGACTGTATCAAATTTAGAAAACAGGTTCCTCACCTTCTTGATCAGATGAAGTGTTTTAACACATATTAATATGTCCTCTACATTAGAGGATAAACAATACTGAAGAGATGATGAATTCATGTCATCTATGTTAGAGGATAAACAATACTGAAGAGATGATGAGTTTATGTCCTCTATGGCAGAGGATATACAATGCAGAAGAGAGGATGAACTTCTGTTGTCTATTCATCCTCGCACATGGGAAAATGAGTAAAAGTGTCAAAGTACAAAAAGTGATGTCCTTGACTTATAAGGCAATACACTACAATTGTTGGAAAGAAAAAAAGTCAAAAAGCACAAGTCACATCATAATTAATGGAAGCTTCATACTTCTATCCGAGGATAGACTGGAACACTCATCCTCCCAGCATTCTTCTAACAAGGACAACTGAATGGCATATTTGCAATTCCAAATAAAGACCATGGACAATCATCTAAGTCTCCAACGGATACTTTGTGCTTCTCCTCATATTTGAAGCACCATCACTTCTACAAATTCAGATGATCTCATCCTCATTATACATAACAAACATCATAAAAGCAAAAGATAAAAGATGTGCAAATCAATCTATTCCTCAACATACTTTCTACTAATCTTAATTATATTTTTGATATCATCCTCTTAGAAAATATATCATAGTGGAAGAATCCACTTTTATCAATTTTCTCAAACAACACATATATCCTCAAGTTAATATTAACTTGTTGATAGTTGTGTAAGTGCAGTAAAACAAGAAGAGAAATTGTATATGTAAGCCTGGTGAGGCTAAGAAAATACATAGTGAAAATCCTTTCAAGAGGACAAGCATTTTTTGAGCCATAGTGAAAAACTCACAAGTGAGGACTGGACGTAACCCATTTTGGGTGAACTAGTATAAATTTGGGCGTGTCATTCTCTATACTCTCTTATCTTTATTTTGTCTAACTCTCATTTCAGTTCTAAACTTATATCCTCTAACATCCATCTATTATCCTCAAACAAATGATACAGTTTTAAAAGAAAAAGAAAAATAAGAAAAGTAAAATATCTCTATCAACCCCCCATGTAGTGATATTTTAGCTACTTCAGATACTTCAGTTCCACTTCGAGTGAGTTTTTGATATGTCGGAGTTTGGTTCGATCATTTAGAGGCATTTAGGTTTTCAAATAAAAGTTGCAAAGGTAATGCTCATTTTGTTTTCTTAAATTTCTTAGAGTTATTAGGATGCAATAGGTATGTAAAAATTAGTTTATTTTGTTTCAAATCTTTTCCGAATATTCTAAAATGTCAAATTAGGGCTTTGATTTAAAACTAAGGTTTTTATGTCATTACTAGGGCTCTGTTAGGGCTAAGTTTGGAAGAAATGCATATACCCTTAAGACCCTAATTAGACACTTTCTTAGGGGTTGTAAGGCCCTAGGTTTATCCTTAATTTCATTTAAAAACAAATTCGAACTCCTTGCAAATTATTGATTATTGTGGTACAAGCAGGGTTATTATGCGAAGGTCATTTTAAATTGAGCCAAGTTGGAAAATATCTATTCAATCTACTTTAAGATCATTTCCAACTTCTTTTTAAAGCTCTTTAATTCCAAACAAATGAGGGGGCAAATTCCGTACACATTAGGATGATTAGCGTAAAATAGTAAAAGGGTGACTCAAGGTCTACAAGAGATAAATAGCTTAAGAGAGCTAATGTTCGTTAGTAACCTATAAAGGCTATTAATGAGGTTATGCTGACCTTATGCCGTTTTTATAGGATTGATTCAATAAATATTATTGGAAATGTATTGATTACTTGTTTGGGTGTTGTTTGTCATAATTTTTCAAATGTTGTGTTATGTATGAGTACTTGTGATTGTTAGAATAAGAAAGGTTGATTAACCTCAATATCACAACATGATTGATGATTGCATTAAATAGGTTATGGTGAGGTTAAACAAAGAAATGATTAATGGAACATAGTAAAGTATGACACTTAACCTAGGTGACTAGTGTAATGGGTAACTTGAGATAATGAATATGACGTGATATGAGAACTTGTTAGTACATAGGATTAAAGTGGCCATGAATTGAGAGACTATATAGACTTGCATTAGGATTGTAAAGTCCACTACGATGTGTATGTACGCATGAGGGTGATTTGCTGGTCGATCCTCTCTTTGATCTTTCTTCTCTCTATTTTTACATTTTCTAAATTTTTATGAAGAAGATGGTGAGGTTGAAAGAGGTTTCATGAAAAATAGCAAAATATCTTTGCATTGGCAAGGTCGTGTATATTTGAATCTTTTTCAAAGGTTGTCATTCACTATCAAATTAATATTTGAAATTTAGGGGAAAAATAATTTATTTAGTTCATTAAAAACATTATTGAAAATTCTAAATAGTAATGTTTGATATATTATTGTAATATGAGAACATGGTGAGTGACAAACATGTGTCTCATGTATGAATTGTACGTTCTAACAACTTCTTTAGTGACTCATTTTCGAAAAAGCAATGTGAAAAAATTGAATTGTGCAAAAATTATAGTTAGTGTATTATAATTGTGTTCATTTTTATATCGATGTTATAATATTAATAAAATACAAATTTTAACTAATTTTTTAAATACAATATTTTTATTCTATGGATGGTTTTTATTATATATTATAATTAATAAATTATAATTATTCTCATTTTTATTTAGAATATATCAAACAATTACAAATTTGACTAATTGATTAAGTGACAAATTTGTGGCTCATATATATTGTATGTTCTAACAATTTCGTTAGTGATGAATGAAATGATGCAAAAAAATTATTTTTAAATTGTTGAAGGAAGCCAAAAAATGAAGTAAGGGGAAGAAGTTCATTTTTTTTAGCAATCTTTAAGTTTTTTGTTTTTCCTATTTGATTCTTTAAGTTACATTTTGTTTGCCCTATTAGTCATTTATCTCATTTTCAACACTGATTAGTGTAATTGAAAATTTCTAATCATTAAAAATTCTACCAAATGATGCAATAATATGTCTCTCATATTAATCCTTAAAAAAAACATTCATCAACCTTTACAAATGCTCTTCATTTTTTGATTTTGTCTACAATCATTTAATACATTCATTTTTTGATTTTGTCTTCATATTTAGTTCATTCTTGTTACAAAGTTCTATTCACATAAATAATGTCATTAACTCCTTCTATTTTAAAACTAGTTTGGACAGTCAATTTATTGCGATATTTCAATTAAATCTTAACATTAATGATAGTAATTCAAGGAAAAATTTAAATTTAAAGGATTTCTTGTGTGATTGAATATAATTTAAAGGTTAAAAGTGCAAATTGAATATAACATGAATGACCAAATTGAGAAAAAATAAACTTAAAGGACCTAAACAAGAATTAGACTAAACTTAAAGGACTAAAAATATATTTTCGCATTTTTTTCCATTCTCGTATATTTATTTTTTTTGTCTAAGAGATGGTAAATTACACCATAATCAACTCACACAACTATGAGGTCCTGAGTTCAAACCCTGAACAAGACAGTCAACCTAACAATATCGGCATTTGTCAGTTGAATTATGACTTACAGATTATTTCTCTTTGCTAAAAGATTATTTCTCTTTGCTAAAAAAAGGGAAGTTGCATGCTAACCTGATTTGTTGTGGTAGCACATGATGACAAAAGGGAAGAAGTTTGACTTTTTGTTAAAATCATGTATCAATCGATACGCAGAATAGTTGTTTTGAAATGACAATCGAGGGCACAATTTTCAGCTCGTGGTATGATTTTAAAAGAGGGCAATGTTGGATTTTTGGTAGTGTTTTCTAGTCTTATATTGATAGTAAATTTTATTAACTTGATGGAAGTGTTGTTTAGAGAATAAGTGGTTGAAAATTGTGATTTTGGATGTTGTAAAAATCAGATAAAGGTAAAAGTGAAAAAAAATAACGACTACACGGTACACAAACATTGGTGGACAAATCAGGTGTTCTTAGTTTCTTGCCATTAAGGGCACAATTTTTAGTTCATAGTAAGATTTATGCTTTTGTTTTTGTCTTAAAAGAGATGCTAAATTTCACCATAATTAACTCACACAACTGTGAGATCCTAAGTTCAAACTCGGGAAAGACGTTTAACCTAACAATATCGCCATTTGTCATTTAAACTAGTTTAACTATTAAACTAGGAAGGTTAGTGCTTTTAAGCTGTGTTATTTGGTCAGAAAAGAAAATATACAGATAAACATAAGGTAGCTATATTTTCAAAATGGCATACGAATGTATCTGCCGTTTCCTTTTCCCCTCAACTTGTTATTAATTTTAAAAAACACAAAATGCAAATATATAAATTAGTGATGACCAAATCAAGGTCCAATTGCAAGAATCATCCTAGTACGGCAATTTTAACAAAAGCTATATTTGAAGTTTTTACACTAATGTGATTTTGCCAAACTCACAAATCATCCAAACATACATTTGTGAATGGATCTTCAATTTTGATATTTTAATAAATTTAAAAAAAGAAAGAGTAACATGATGCACGTAAATAAACCTAAAAAAATGAAAAAGCAAAAACAAAAATCAACATGAGTGAAAATAAAAATTGAGACATTTTTGTGTCAAACCCAGAACTCGAGCTAAATGCCCAAATAAGGAAAAAAACCTCAAGATTGATGACCAGATTGATCTCTAGATTGATGAGTTGTGAGTAAGGTCCCAGTCCTAATCGGGATTCTAGAGGCCAAGGCCAACACGATGAGAGACCCATCTGCAAATCTCCTGTATTTAAGACTAGAGAGTATTATGCCTGGAATGAAATACATTTAGAATCATGTTTTTGACACCAATTGAGGCATTAGGTTGTTGGGGGCTTGGGGTTCCTCTTAGCATAGTGTCAACCAATTGAAGCATAAAACGTGCTAAGATAAAACTGTGTCTGTCAGGGGAAAATGATGATCCAACTCACAAGTAGGGTTGTAGTTGCAAGTACTTGAAATATGAAAAATAACTTTGAGAAAAAAATCAGAAAATTGTTCAAGGTTTTGTAGTAGGATTGTGTGTCGATTAATCTGAAGCTATGGGGTATTTATACTCCATAGACATCACTTCAGATTCGTGGCCATTGTTCCAAGAGGTTTGATGAACAAATGCAATGATCTAGAACCATTTCAGATCTAAAAAATTGCATTGTTTCCAGTTGTATTCGAATACAGTATGTATGTATTCGAATACATATGCTACCTTTTGGATACCATAGGCCTACATTGGTTGTTCCTTTCAAATATTTCATAATTCTTTTTACTGCTACAAGATGTGATTCTTTAGGGTCCGCCTGAAATCTTGCACACAAACAGACACTAAACATAATATCTAACTGGCTGACCATTAGATATAACAAAGATCCAATCATACCTCGATACTTTGATATGTCTATTGAAATACCGGATTCATCTTTATCAACATAGGTTCCGGAGCCCATAGGAGTTGCACATTATTTGCTGTTTTCCATCTCAAACCTTTTTAATAATTGTTTGCAATACTTTGTTTGATTTATGAAGATGCCATTCTTGAGTTGCTTGATGTGAAGTCCAAGAAAGTAATTTAATTTTCCCATCATAGACATTTCAAATTCTCCTTGCATCATTAATGAGAATTCTTCACATATGTCTTTGTTCGTTGATCCAAATATGATATCATCAACATAGATTTGAACCAATAAAGTGTGATCATTATTTCTTTTAATAAATAATGTTTTATCAACTTTGCCTTTTTCAAATCCTCATTCACAAAGGAAAGTACTCAGCCTATCATACCAAGCTCTTGGAGCTTGTATTAGACCATAGAGAGCTTTCTTTAATTTGAACACATGTGAAGGATTCTTGAAGTCTTCAAAGCCAATTTGAACACATATGAAGGATTCTTGAAGTCTTCAAAGTCGAGTGGCTGTTTGACATATACTTCTTCATTAATGTAGCCATTGAGGAAAGCACTCTTAACATCCATCTGAAACAGTTCAAAATTCATGGAACAAGCGTAAGCAAGTAATAACCGAATTGCTTTCAACCTTGCTACTGGAGCAAATGTTTCATCAAAGTCAATCCCTTCTTCTTGATTGTATCATCGAGCGACCAACCTTGCCTTGTTTCGAACAACTATACTGTTTTCATCAAGTTTATTTTTAAACACCCATTTGGTACCAATGATGTGTTTATTTCCCGGATTAGGAACAAGTTCCCATACTTTGTTTCTTTCAAATTGGTTTAGTTCTTCTTGCATGGCAAGTATCCATTGATCATCTTTAAGTGATTCACCAATCTTGGAGGGTTCTCTTTGAGAAGAAAATGTCATATTCAAGCAAGCATCTTGTAGTTTTAACCTTGTTGTAAAGTATCAAGGTATGATTGGATCTTTGTTATATCTAACGGCCAGCCGACCAGATATTATGTTTAGTGTCTGTTTATGTGCAAGATTTCAGGCAGATCCTAAAGAATCACAACTTGTAGCAGTAAAAAGAATTATGAAATATTTGAAATGAACAACCAATGTAGGCCTATGGTATCCAAAAGGTAGCATATGTAGTCTCGTTGGCTATTCTGATTCTGATTATGGACTTGACCTCGGATGCATTGCACTTAGAGGTGACAACACCAGTGCAATAAATATCTCAAAGAATCCAATCATGCACTCACGAACTAAACACATTGATATACGTCATCACTTTCTACGAGATCATGTGCTCATAGGCAATGTTGAAGTGACCTTTGTGGATACACATAATCAATTAGTAGACATCTTCACAAAGCCTCTACCTAAAGACTCATTTTACAAGATTTGAAGAGAACTTGGCATTTTAAGTGAAAATGATCTCTAAATTGCAAGGTACCTATACTTTGTCATCACTCTTCAAGATCTAAAATTTCTTCTTGATAAGTTGTTAGAATTAAGTCATTGATGTTTATTTGTTCTTAAATATATAAATATATGCTTTACATGTATTTTTTGTGAAAAATTCGTTTTTAAGCAAAAATTCGAAAATGTAGCCAAATACACAGTAAATGTATTCGAATACATGTTTGCAGAATTTCCTGTATTCGAATACAAACCCTTGTGTAATCGAATACACGTTCCCAGAACCACCTGTATTCGAATACAACAAGAGTGTAGTCGAATACAGGTTCACGTTTTCCTTCATATATAAAGCTTTTTCAGTTTTAGGTCTTTTTTTTTACATTCCGTATTCGAATACAGCCGATATGTTCATCATCTCTTCCAAAAAATATCAACTTCTCTCACTTGCGACTAGTTACCTAATCAACATTCTTTGCAACCTAGATCAATCCTAACTCATACGTACCATTCAAAATCAAATTTCTCAAAACCCAAAATCCCAATTTTTCCCAAAATCCGTAAAACCCTTGAAACACCATGGATGCTCGAAAAAGAGGAACAAGAACAAATCATGCAGCAGTGGGTCCCTCAAGGAAACGAACAAAGAATGCAAATGTAGCGGATTTATCTCATCTACTTCACACACCGGAAGAAATCGACCGGTTTCGCACTATCTACTCGGACAAACGAATCATCACTCCAAAATTTGGTACTCTTGATTCCTTTTCTGCATTTAAATTTCCTGCATTACTCAAAGCCCAACATGTAGAAGAATTTATCGGTTACAAAGGTCCTGTCTATCTTGATTTGGTTAGGGTTTTTTACTACAATCTCTCCAAAGAAGGCAATATGTTAATTTCTCGAGTAAAAGGCAAAACCATTCAGATAGGAACTAAAACCATTGGCAAAATCTTGCAAATTCCCTTTGAAGGTCAAAAACTTAGGCCCGACAACTTGTGTGAACGGGCATATATCACTAAATATGATGCGTATGTTGCTTTATGTCGTTTTGATAAAAATACTATGGAACAAAAGAGGACTCAAGCTGGTTCTGAATTCTCTCGACAACAGTATGGAGTTGGCAATCTCACTGTTAACTACCGCCTTCTGCATTATTTTTTGAGTTACATCTTGGTTCCTAAGGCTGGGAATTACTCTCAGATTTCAGAATTTGAACTGTAGATCATGTACTTCATGTTTGAGGGATGTCCACTCAACTGGGCATACATTGTTAAATCTGGCATATTTGCTTCAAAGGAAGCTATTGGGTTACCATATGCCAAGGAGGTCACTCGGATTCTGAAACATTTTGGGGTGGACTTCTCTAGAGAAGTGATTTATACCTCCACTAAAGACAACTTGCTGGATTTGGGTGTGCTTCCTAGCATGCAAATAGTGTGGAATGACCAGCTTCAAACTTATGTGCATAAAAGTGATCTTGGTCAATCGTCTACTACCGCTCAAGAAAAAACTGCTGCCCCCGCAACTGATGCTGCCCAAACGGACGACGATGGAGAAGAAACAGCATCAGATGATGACCACGTGTCAAATCGTATGGTGCTGAACAAACTCAACTCCTTACAGACCTTCCTCACCGGACAATTTCAGCACTTGAACACCTCCTTCGACACTCGATTTCATACTATCGAAACCACCATTGCAACCAATCATGAAACCATGCTCCAAGAACTTAGTGCTTTATCTGACAAAATTGACCATCTTTACCTTCCTCCTAGACGTTGATCTGTAACTCGATTACTAGGAATAGTTTTTGATGTAGCTTGTTTAACTTTGAAAGTTCGTATGATGTTTTCGTTAATTTTCCTTTTCACTATGTTTTTCGTTGTAATACTTGAACATGATTCTGGTTATTATGCACTATTTTCTTTGGTATTCGAATCTTATCTTTTATATTTACTTTGTCTGATGTTTTCCCTTTATATATCTTTATTTGCGTTGTCTATATTTTTTCCTTCTTTTTGATCATGTCAAAAGGGGGAGAAAAGTTAGTATATTGTTGCTCTTAAAACCATTTGTAGATCTTCAACAATTTTTCAAATTGATCACAAAAATTCAAGTTCAACGGGGGAGTACGCATGAATTACGGGGGAGCAATTTTCAAATGATGAAATCTCTCCAAACAACAAAGTTTTGTTATAACCAAAAAGGGGGAGAATGTAAAACACATTTTTTGACGAAGACAAAGACAAAGACTCGTGATCAAAGTACCAAAGCTCAAAAAGAAGTTCAAATATCATATGTCAACATAATAGATGTTTAATAAATGTAAAAGGTACATGATATAATCAAAACTTTAAAGTACATGAGAACCATTCATTTTTGCATATGCATAAAAAGGATTTTCAAATGTCAAAATTACATTAACAATGTTTAAAATTAAAGTTTTTGACAAACAACAATGTTGTATTCGAATACAAATGTTAAGTCAGTAGCAAAAACTTGACATCTGTATTCGACTACAAAGTGTTGAAATCAAATACAAGTGTTAACTCAGTAGCTCAGACTACACATCTGTATTCAACTACAACTTACCGTAGTAGAAAACAAACAGCAAGCCAGTGGCAAAATAAACGTATTTGTATCCGACTACATAACCTTGTATTCGAATACAAGGTGAAAATTTTGAATAAATCTGAACGTTATAAGAGGTGTATTCGAATACATACATACTGTATTCGAATACAACTGGAAACAATGCAATTTTTCATATCTGAAATGGTTCTAGATCATTGCATTTGTTCATCAAACCTCTTGGAACAATGGCCACGAATCTGAAGTGATGTCTATGGAATATAAATACCTCATAGCTTCAGATTAATCGACACACAATCCTACTACAAAACCTTGAACAACTTTGAACAATTTTCTGATTTTTTTCTCAAAGTTATTTTTCATATTTCAAGTACTTGCATTTCATTTTCATATTATTGAGAAAGGTTGTCAAAGTACTTGAAGTAATATTGGATTGATATCATTATACCTCTTTTATATTCTTATTCCAAATCAAATTACATTTGTTGTAAAAGAAAGTAGTATTCTGATTTTTTTCTCAAAGTTTCATATTTCAAGTACTTGCATTTCATTTTCATATTATTGAGAAATGTTGTCAAAGTACTTGAAGTAATATTGGATTGATATCATTATACCTCTCTTATATTCTTATTCCAAATCAAATTACATTTGTTGTAAAAGAAAGTAGCACTTTCTTAAAATACCCTAATCTAAAGATAGTGGTGTGTTATGTTAGAAGTTTGTAGCAGAGATCCTAGGGTGGGATTTGTACATTTTCTGACAATAGTGGAGAAATCTCTTGTAGTGTGCAAGAGGACTGGATGTACCCTTGGTCATAAGGAGAACCAGAATAATATTGTTGTGTCCATTTAATTGCTTTCATTTACTTATTGTCACTTACTATTCTAAAGCAGAAAAATATATCACCAAATCGCTGAAAACAAGAAAATTTCCTAAACATCTAATTCACCCCACTCTTAAGTGCACCTCTGTACTTACACTGACAAGTAGGGTTGTAGTTGTGGTTTGTAACAGAAAGGGTAGCTAATTTGAACCAAATAAATAAATTCTAAGATTACTTTTCAGGAGAAAATTATGACCAAATTACCTACATCATTCAGTCTGAATAGATAATAATCGAATACTGCTTATTATTTATTAATTATCTATTAACTTAACTAACATATTACAAACACAAAGGCAAATACTTTATTTATTAATTATCTATTAACTTAACTAACAGATTACAAACACAAAGGCAAAGGTTGTGTTCTTAGCATGACGTGAGATGGGGAAGAAATATTGCAGAATGTAACCATTGGTTTTAATTAAATGTATAACTGAATGAATCGGTGGCAGAGCCACGGATTAATATTCAGGGAGACCATAACTAAAACTCTAATATTTATATAAAAGTAGAGTTATTTTTGGTTTCTTAAATATATGAGGTGCAGTTATTATAGTCTTGAATATATCAGAATGAAACACATCATTAAACTCATCTTTTGTTAGTAATTTTATTCTTACGAGCTAAATTGACTAATGAAAGACACATTTGAAGAATAAACAAAAAACACATTCGGAGACAAAAATGACTAACAAAGTACACATTCAACTATATTTTTATGTAAAAATTGTTTAATAATTGACTAATCATAAAGGCATGTAATAATTGACTATGTATAACTTAAATGAACTTATAAAACTTGGGGGGAACCATGATACCTGTAAGTCCCCCTTCTCCCTCCGCCCCTACAACCTATCACATATAGAACTAACAAAATGAGTGGTAATTCCTCTTGAAAAGATACAACAAAACTATATGAAACAAAATGGAGCTGCTGCCTTGTCAAAAACAAATTTTCACGAATAAAATTTTACCAAAAAAATCAAATTTGCAATAAGAGCAGGTACGTAACTAAAATGAAAACGAAAAATAGAACCTCATATATATTGGGCACTGAGCTACCACGAACTGGGAGAATGATTATATCCACAATATAATAGAGAAGTTTTTCCTGAACACAAATAATCATCCAGATAAGTTTATACAATCACTAAACTAAAAAACATGCAAGCAAGATTAACATATAGGATATAAATTACGAAAATGGGTGAACAGAAAGTTTTTCCCTTTTGGAGAACGGAGACCAGTGGAGAGGTTCTATTATCAGTAACTTGAAGCCATGGATGGATGACATGCAGATCCTGGGTCCTGTTTAACAATCGGTTACAGCCTTTGGGGGGAGAATAAGTTATGGAAAAGAAACTTCCTTTGTCATGTTGCAAAACCATCCAATGCAGTCATCCAAACAGAAAAGTAGAGAACCACTTCCCCTTGCTGTGACAAAACTACTCAAGAAGTTGAGGAAGGAACCAGACACAGTTAGCAGGAATATCATACACCCTTATGCAACTAGATGGAGGGTTTACGACTTTGATGTTCTAGCTTCAGAGGTGATTTGGACTACGGACATGGGTGTGCAGGCATTGGACTGCCTCACGTTCAGTTTTCTTATAGTAAATGTTAATGTAAATGATTTTAAGATGTAAGATGAAGATGATTTTAAGCTGTTCGCATGAAATGGGGAATTTTTAGGATGAAAGCTATTGATTACTGAGGTGGTGACGCCAGAACCAGCGCCTCGAAAATTATATAGTATACATAGATTTACATCTGAGTAATAATAACATTGAAGTTGTATAAGAGTGGATGAAAACAAAATTTCAGAAAGAAGAGTTTAACATAATAGATATCTAATGCATTACACTCTAGATTCTTAAATTCTTCAAGACAAGAGCTGCACAAAATATGAATTTGGATTAACTGCAGACGGTTCAGATTTCAAGTCCAGATTTTAATTATTTTTAATTTTAAAATCTGAACCTAAAATCCAGACTGTTCAATCTTAATCGAACGGTCCTTATGTGTCTAACTGCACTGCGGTCGGAGGGGGCCGACTGTAGTGAATCCCATTCCACAAAATATTACTTCCTCTGTCCCAAAATAATTGAGTCATTTGTTTATTTCACATATTAAGAAAAATGTATAAATGAAAGAGAGAGAATACCACTTCTATCAAATTATCCTTGTTAGGTATTGGTGCATTATCAATATCATAAATGTATAGTGAGAGATATTGCATTGGAAATAATGCTAGTAGTATTAATTAAAGAATACAATTGGAAAAAAGTGTTTTGGAAATTGAGTATGGTTAAGGCAGTTGAAAATGTTAATTTTCCTGTTTTAATCAATGACATTAATGGTGACCTGACTGTCCACATGAAACTGCACATCATCATCACAAATGTTCTCCACAAGCTGGCGATGTTTTAGATTTTCTGCTTTTATTAATTGTCCTTCAAAACCTATATACAAGCATTAAACATTATGGCAAATAGGCATACAAAACTATAAAGGTCTGATAAACTTTTTACTCAAGAAAACATAAAATGTTCACTTAAAACAGGGACCAAAGTTTGTTTTTATAGATTTTACAAAACAAATTCTAAAGAACATTGAAGAATGTTCAATTAGTTTCCATATCCACTAGTGAGAAAGAAACAAAAGGCATTTTAAAGACATTTGATGTGATTCATTTATAATTTGAACTTCAAAAAGAATTGCTATTGCTATTCAAATAATGTATTTTGTTTGAATATTCAGAGCAAGACCATTAAGCTCCCTACACCAGAAACATGATGTATCTATATCGCATTAATCTCACCCACACTGTTCACTACCCAATTTTCATATCATAAAATGAGTTCCTGAACAATACAAGCAATTATTAATAGAAACAACTCTCAAATAAAATGTCAAGAACTAGAAAGACAGTGCTACCAAGGTACAAAAGGTCGGCGGTTAAATTTTTATTTTGTTTGTTCTGTATTTTTTGGTTAAAGACTTAATAGACTTTTGTTCATTATAAAACTAAAAATACTAATTATGAATCCATGTTTGAAAAAACTAAACTTGAAACTGAACTGCCAAGGCCTCCAGGTCATGGTTCGACTGGTCAAATTTGTGGTTGAATTCCAATTGTTCGAGCAGCTACTGTAACTCGGTTTTTAAAACATTGCTATGATATAGCTTGGTTGAACAAATAGTTGGAAAACGAAAAAAAATGTTGGTGGCTAAACTGTCTAAATAAAGTATAAAATATTCCACTCACAGAAAAAACATAGCAGCATACTGTTCTTCTGTTAATGCTAAGCCAGCAAGATTTGAAATTAGTGTTGTAAATCACAGATTGCGGAAAATAGCAGTTTGTTTAAATTCTGCTATGCTACAGAGCTATAGTGGTGCTATAGGCCACCATTTGACAAACAATAGCAGTTTGTTAAATATGATGTATCTATATCATGCTTGCCAGAACTATGCCTTTTGGGAAATAAGTTACTGCACAGTAAAACCTACAGTAAAATCATGAAAAGATGCTCACCTGATGTAGGATGACAAGATATTAATTTTACACCTTGGGAAATTGCCTCAGCTCAAACAAATGATTACTCAAGTTGAATCCATCACAATTTGAAATATGCAGCAAGATCTTCCAAGGGAACATGATTTTCCCTTATAAGATAAAGGAAAGTTCTATTTAAATTGGAATTGAATAAAACACCTTAAAGCTGACAGTACAATTCTAAGATAATTGTTTTCATTGTTTGATGCCTTCTACAATAGGTGAAAATAGAACAATTAATTAAAATACAAATTATTCAACAAAAATAAAAATCTCATAATTAAAGGCCAAGAAGAATCACCTTTGTACCTTAAGAAAATCTGCCGAGAAGTAGTAAGTATTGAATCCTGTCTCTGCAACTCATTACCAATAGAACCTTCATCTTCATAAAGTGAAGTAATCTATATGAAGCACTGACATAGACATTGAACACGGCAATGATATGTTGACACCGGTCAACATAGAATTAATCGAACACATGTGCCGATGTCGTGTCAGTGTCGAACACGTGTAGGACACCAGACACTCCTTCAACCAAAGGCGTTGGTGATACATAGGTAGGAAGTAATACATTGACAGGACTCTTGGGCCTTATGACACAAATGACCCAACTATAGCAGTAAATCCTAGTAGGCCCATTACTTGATAAAGTTACACGAGGAAAAGGGGAGGTGGGGTTGCAAGATGTTTGCTGATTCCAGGGGATTGGTTATAAGAGAGAGGGATGTGATAGTGGATATTCATTGAGAAGTATTGTTAGAGTTGAATGAACACATGTGTCGAAGTCGTGTCAATGTCGAACACGTGTAGGATACCGAACACACCTTCAATCTGAGGCGTTGGTGCTACATAGGAAGTAACACATGATGACCAAAGTTCAAACCAAACATCCTGATAAAGTTCCTGATAAAACTGAAGAAACTCACTTCCATTCACCAAAGTCAATGGACTGAAGTGATATATGACCAAGATACAAATCCCTCAAATGCTGCTTACACAACCCTAGTCGCCGTTTATTTAAGCTTGGATGAATGCAAGTTGAAAACCCAGTCATCAAGCTTGGAGACTTTTGCCTTTCCATTACATGAAGAGTATACACTCTTGGTGCTGGGGCTGAGCACCCTATTACAAAACAATTACATGGTCTTGCTTGGGTCACAATTCTTGCCAGCGACAACAAACACAAACCACTATATGCAATTGCGTACATTAATGCCTCATCGATGTCAAAAACTTGAACACCCAATACTTCATTCATCATCTCGTTCTCCGTGTCCTGCGATGGTGGAAGCCTACTTAGTTCTTCATCAAACCGCTTTTCTATCTCCATTTCATGTATCCGATACTTTGCTGCTAAAGTACGAATGCACGATTTCCTAACTTGATCCGATATCAAAAGCTTTATCTCATTAAAGTTAGCACAATCTTCATACCATTTCAGCCAGCGGCAAGCAATCCCTGAAAACCAGTCAATAATTTCACTTGTATCATGCATGACAAGCAAATTAGCAGATTGTGAGAATCCATGTGATGTAGTCAATCCATATCTCTCAAGACGCTTTTTTATGGCAAAGACAGGAGCGATAATCTCGGTTTTAGCTATCACCTGTTCTGTCGAACCGCTATTATTTCCCAAAAGCTTGACAATAGAATCTGCCTCACAAGATATATACTTCTCCGCCTGTTTCATAAACTCGTAAAAGGAATCCGTTAGTTCTTGCAGAAGAGCCGGCTCTCCAACAAACTTAGACAACACATTTTCTTCGCTTTTGGCATTTCTCACTTGAACATCCTGCATCCATATCTTCAACAAGTGCTTATACCAATGATCAGTTTCCATCCCGGGCTTTCGGTAACATGAAACCCTACTTAGGGTAGAGCTACTATCAGCTAAATGTTTGATCTCAGATTCTTTGACTTTCTTCAAACCATGACCTAACCATTTCTTCCCTATTCTAACCGTCCCATAATTCCAAGCCTCAAGCTTCTGCAAAGCAAACATCTCAATTTTATCTTTCAACTTGTGAACTGCTTTCACAGCAGGACTGTCTTCAACATTTCTTTTTATCAATGCCCCCAAAAACCGAACACCGCTAGCACCTACACATGGCAGCACATCAGTTCGACCACCCCCAACATCCAACATCAAAGATTCTTTCAGATAACTCTCAATCTCAAACTTAAAATTGACAGCACAATCCTTAGAACCAGAAACCGCGAAAAAAATCTCATCCATAAACCTAACACAATAAACTTTAACACTAGAACTCTCAACACCACCACCATCCAACTCTCTACGAAACCAACCGCGCAACGTAGAGCGCGGCTTATCTCCATCAACAAACTCTCCACCACCACGTACACCTTCGTATTCCATCGACAACCTATGAAATTCACTATCAAATAAATCAAGATAAATATTCATCAAAATAGGTGACAAAACACCTTCTTGTGGTAAACCATGTCCCTTAGGAAAACCACTAAACTCAAGATTCAACACATTAGCATCAAACATACTTTTAATCAAATCAAACAAAAAACCATCCTCTATCTTATCCTCCATTACACAAACCAACTTTTCCATCAATAAACAATCAACTTTCTTTTCCACAAGCAAAGTAAACCACCAATCAGGACTCAACACACCTTTGCATATGTACTTCAACGCCGCCTCCCGGCCCCTCCCGCTTCGGCAACCGTGCGAAATCTTCGAGAAATTTGGCTTGAAAATCACTTCCAACACAATCCTCAACGCTTCCTGAACAACTCTCAACTTCAAATTAGGAAGCACTAACAATAACTCATCTTCCTCTTTCAATTCTTTTTTCTTCTTCTTTTTTCTCGTTGACATTGAATAAGTATTTGCGTTCACGTCGAAACTACCTTCCTTAAGCCGCTGTGCCACGTCATCAATGAAATAACCGTCTCCATTCCGTTGCGCCACGTCATCGATGATATAACTATCTCCATTCCGTTGCGCCACGTCATCGATGAAATAACCGTTTCCATTATCTTCGTAGCATTTTGCGGAGTCTCCACTATTTTCGCCGCGTTTTGCGGAAACGGTTACGGGGTGAACGACTGTGTTGGAGTTGATTTTGATGATGTTGTAAGCGTCGCGGAGTGTTTGGGGATTGGAAATGACGTTTTTGATTAAGTTGTGAAACTTACCGTTGTTGGTGGAGCGTTGTGATTTGACGCGTTTTTTGATTCGGAGTTCGAGGAAGCGTTTAAGCTCCATTCGTCTTTGGGGTTTAGGGTTTTGGGTTTTGGCGGGAGAAGAGTGTTGGATTAAGGAGGCGAGTTCCGTTGCGAGAGAAGATGAGAGTTTAAGGAAGGTGAGAGTGTGAAGTGATTTGAGAAAGTTATTGGAAGTGGTGGTGAGATTGAGCATTGTATTGGTAGTGAATGAGTGTAATGGAAAAAAGAAGGATTAATGGAGTTTGTGACTGTGTTCTTGGTTCTTGCCGCGACCGGGGTTCAATTTCAACGCCCTCGTATCTGGAGTCAAGAACGGTGGACCCGGTAGCTTCCCTCGCAACACACTCGATAATCAAAATCGGACCGGATATGAAACCGAAACAGTTATAAGTAGAGGTTTAAGATTTAAAGGTTCAACCTGACATGGAACCGTGGTTAGTTCGGTAATATTCAAATATTAATTTTTATCATTAATTATATTATTTTTAATATATTTGGAGAATAATACTTAAAATAGTGCAAATAGACTATCTTTCTTGTTGGCATATGTTGCCTTTGATTTTGCCATTCTCTTCGTTGCCTTTGATTTTGCCATTCTCTTTGTCAAATTGTACCCGATTCAACCAATTAAACTATTAAGTCTGGTCTGATATTGACGACCTAGATTATAACACACTCTTATATCAATTGAAATGTGGTTACATGAGAGAGAAAAGAAGGAAAACAGAAATAAAACTACATCGTTAAAACTCTAGTTTTTTCTTTTTCTATATCTCTCAGAAGGGTGATTTATGATCACTTTCTGGTCTGCAATAATCTCTCAAGATTATTTTATTATTATCTATTTTCATTCAAATAAGTAGTTTATTACATATATTTTATTTTTTTTCCTCTCATTTTGTTTTGTGATTTCGTCGTTCATGTGCAATATTATGATGTCCGTCATCTTAGTGTGACATTTTTGTTTACTGTCTCGTTGCGGCATTTCAGTTTGTTTCAAGTTTGCGCTTTTTGTGTTGGTTGAAATGTCTGAGAATGATTCATTTAGTTGGTAATTTATTTTGAGTAAGAGACTTATGGAAGCTATCACCAAATTCAACCCTCTCTCAACCTTACAAATGATTTGCCAACACGTGGTTGAATCGTTCATGTCAGAGTCCACCTATAATCGATATGATGTGCGAACACTAATAAATATTGTTTTCTGAACATGGATAGGATTAAAGACTGGATCATGCTTTTTATTCTTGATCGATGATCTTATGTGGAAGAAATTAGTTTAGTTATCAAAATTAAGTTTTTGGTTACGTAATTTCTCACTAGCTTCTGCAATTTTTATGTGTATCGTTAACGTGTCTTTTACTTTCTTGTTGATTCAATTTGAAAGATAAAGCACTACCATAAAATCACCCTTCCTCGAAATGGATAAAGCACTACCATAAATGTTGAGATTCGTTGTCTCACCATCACTGTGCAACCATTTAATTTTCCGTAACAACCGAGAGGGAGGGTTGAGTTGGTATTTACAAAAAGCTTGCTTTGTAAGCCGAAACTACTCAAATGTTCATGCAACAAGTAATTCCTACGGAATAAAATTGATATTCAAATTGGTTCTACCATAATTTTTTCCACGAGAGTGAAATATATATGCAAAATAACACATATTTTTAAAATTAAATATAAACAAAAATCAACAATTTTTCTCATATTTAATTATAATATCTCTAAAATATTCGTCATTTAATTAATTTTTCAATTCTCAACGGCCCAATTTATTAGTCATGGATGATAGTTTAGGCTATAGATTAATTTTTTTTATTGGAATTGCATAAATTAAATGCGATCAACTATCTTTTTTTATATGCATAATTTAATTTATTTTTGCTTATAATTTATCCCAAATGGATTACAAAAGAGAATGACCTATCTCTCAATGGAAAAATAAAAGAATGATAATCTCCCAACTTTGAAAGGGAGTTTAATATTCTTTAAAATACAATTCTCTTAAACTAGGAGAACTAAAACTCAAAAATTTATTGGAACAAGAGTAGAAACAATGTGCTTAGTATCCAGTTGGCATATTACAATATTATAGAAGAATTGATAGATAACACATAGTTTAGAAAAGAGAGGTATTGGCCTATTGGGTAGAGAATTATCTATATTAAAATTCCTGCAAAAAATAGAGTTGTTGTTGTGGAGAGTGTAGCGCGGTTTGAAGTAACTGAAATATCACTAGAAGGGGATTGAATAGAGATATTCTTGTTTTAAAATTTCTAGTGGGCTGTTTTAAAACTGTATCCTCTATGAGAGGATGAAATGCAATTTATATGAGGATGAATGTATGAAACAGAAAAACTAAAACATATAAAGAGGACACATAAATTTATACTGGTTCACCCAAAAAAGGTTACGTCCAGTTCTTCACAAACTTGTGAGTTTCACTATAGTTCAAAATGACTTGTCCTCTAAAGAGATCTTTTCTTTTCTGTGTTTGTTTTCCAACCTCACTAGGCTTACACTATTTTTATTTTCGATTTACAACTATTACCAAGTTTAGATGAACTTGGAATATACAAATTTAGTGATTTGTGATGAGAGTATGATTCTTTCTCTGTTGCAAAACTTTCTAACAGGATACTCTAAAAGATATAGTTAAAGACTGTAGAAAGTGAAAAGAGAGGATGAGATTGTTTTTCTTAGCTTTGAGTATCTCTCTTTTGTATGAGTAGTTATGTATTAAATGATGAAGAGTTATCTTCCTTTTATAGAGGTTACGAAGCTCCATCCATGAGGAAAAGTATTAAGTGACCGTTGGAGATTTGTTTAAATGTCCATGGTCATTAAATCTAATTTACAAAAGTGTCATTCACCTGTCCTTGTAATGCATGAGCTTAAGAGGATGAGTTTGTAGTCCGTCCTCGGGTAGGAGGTTTGATCTTTTGGCTTTTTCCTTTTCCAAGAGTTGTAGTGTCTTGCCTTTCTTGTCAAGTACAACATTTTTTCGTACTGTAGTACTTTTGGACATTCCCTATGTATGAGGATGAGTGGAACGAGAAGCTCATCCTTTCATTGTCCATCCTCTGTCTTGGATCCTCTTTTTATGAATTGTTTATCCTTTTACTGTTTGTCTTCAGGTACAGATTTATCTTCATTTTATTTTGCCGTGGATTCATCTTTTTGTTTTGGATTCATCTTTTATTTAATATTAAAATTTTAAATAAATAAAGAAACACACCAACGCAATGCATAGAAAATTTATCTCAAATAACACACATAAAATAATAATTAATCACTATATTATTAAAATATAATAATCATACAATAACAATAACAATAATAATAACAATAATAACAATAATAACAATAACAACAATAACAATAACAACAATAACAATAATATAACCTAAGCTAATTTTGCACACAGTGAGACTAATAGATACCTAAGCTTGGCCAATTAGTGATTAATAGGTATGTCAAAGCTTTCTGGCATCAAAATAGGATTGCCACCTACCCTGATTCACGAACTCATGTTTCTACCCATAGTTAGCCAATATCTCCCTGGATCATATTTGAGCATCGCACCGTAAGCCCCCATCTTATCTTTTTTTAATTTTAATTTCAATCCTTTCCTACATATTAACAAATCAACCACAATCACATAATTATATTTTAAGTCTATTACACACGGATCGTTGTTCTTGGTCGTGATTTTGCCGGCTACTACTATCAGATTAAAGAATCAAGCATATATTACTGTTTACAGGATCTTTGATTTCGTCTGGTTAGTCTCTCATTATTTTTAAATTATTGTCAAAACCTACCGTTTGTGTCACTATTAGTTGAGTTTTCTTCCGATGATTTAGTTACCGTCCTTTCCATATTTTATTTGATAATTTAGGTTCATGATTAAAATAAAATACTGACTATATTTTATTTATTAATTATATTCTGTTTGAATATCAATTATTTATAGAATAAATTTTGTTAATAAAAATAGTGTTTTGAATAGAATCAGTAAAATTGGTTTGCAAAGGTATCATAGCACAATATGGTCCAAATAAATAAATCTTGCTGATTTCAAAAACAAAGAACTTGCACATATCATTTTATTTAATTTAACTAATTTATTTTTTTGACATGTTTTATTTTGTTATTTCATAGTTCATGTTATTAGTATTCCTTGATACAACATACACTATTATTATTAGCATACTGGTTTTAGCATACTACGTTGAGTTTAAATAAATAAATAATTTAAATTTGTTTAACATCCAAAGACTTTAGTTATTCTAATTATAATTTAAAATTGTTACAGTGTTCATTGCATTGTAAGTCTTTAAGATAGCATATCTCGCATTTATATATACGTGCCTATAGTTTAAAATTCATATCTTAAAGAGTCTAATTCTATTTTTACAGCCAATAGCTTTGTTACTTTCCTTTCGATACGTACCATATATTGTTAGAATATTGCAATATCAAAATCATACACACACTATATTTACTTAGTAATATATAATTCTGTTATTTTTCATTTATTTTAAATAAGATGTCTATTTATATTAATATAATCATAAGCATGCGTAGTATTAAATATTTTTGGATGATATTGCAAATAGTAAACAATTTATTTATCTATTGGAGCAAGTAATTAATCTGTATTTGGTCGTTGCGTTGATTTATTTATTTTTTGCGGATTATTAGAGACGAGGGTCGACGAAGACGTGACAAGTTAGCAGATCAGATTCGTTGTGCGAAATCTTCAATTGAGGTAAGGGGTGAGATGAGGTTCAATTTTATGAGTATAAAATAACGTGAGATGAACGGGAATACCGAAATTCCCAGATATTCATTCGGGGCTTACTACGTACGGTCGAACCCTATTGAGCAATAATAATTAATTAATAATATATGAATGGTAATAGTGAGGACTAAAATATAATTTAGCAACCTATAGAATTGTCGTGAATTTACTTATATCAAGATTGCATGCTGCTTGATTTTATGAAATGTGATGTTGATTGTTACTGTATGAATGATATATATTGGAGTGTTCTTGCTATTTGATTGAAATCGTGAAATTATTTGAATGTGCTACCTGTTGATTTTTTTTTTATTGCGATTGATAAGATTGGATTGTGCATTGTGAGTAGTGTAAACCAAATATTGGGATTGTATTGTGATTGTCTGATATACATATATAATGATGAATATTGTGAAGTCAAATTGAAACTTACTGAGTTGTGATGATTGAGTAAGTCTGAGATATGTGTTGTAGATTTTGGAGTTAGGATTATTTTGTCATCATATAGGGAGGGTCTGACAAACCTAGTGATTCGGGAAAGTACAACTGAATGAGCCTGATCGTGGAGGGATACAGTCAAACTGTAAGGTAAGACTGATAGACCTTGGGGGTACATCTAGTGGGGAATTCCTAAGTGGATTAGTGGGTTATTCCCTAAGGCCGGGAGCTACCGTGCAACACAAGAGTACCCCGACCGTCGCGTATATGTGTCTCGGGTTGAGTTGAGGGGATCTATGAGGACTTGGCCATTCATGAATCGTCCGTCCACTCTTGTAGTGGCATAGTATCAGGCCTCCTAACCAAGTACTTCAGAGTAGAATGGTACCAAATGATGAAGTATAGAGTATAGGACATGCATAGCATCTCATCCTTGTAACTGTTTTATTATGATTGAATTAGAATAACCTTTGATATTATGTTCTTGAATGTTCTCTTTATTTGTGCTATTTTGACTAATTGCGTGTTCTCCTCGTGTATTTTATACTATTACATAATTTCGAAACTCACCCCTCATTGCTTGTGTTTGGCGCTTGCGAGAGCGCAGTTATTTCAGGTTATCGATTGATGATCCATGCTCTGATAGGTGATACTGGGTGGGAGTAATTCGTTGTGTATTATCGAGTTACGAACTAATTTTTGTTTTGTAAACTATATTGATCAATTGTGTTATATTCGATCTTTTATTCGAAGATACAAATTAATTGTCCCTAAGTTTTGAACATGTTTTTATGTCAGTAATATTTGTTTAATAAAACTCAGCTATATTTGATGTTAAATAATTTTTTATTAAGAAATTTTATGCAAAGGTCTTGTGTAAGTGTGAGTGTGACGTCCTAATCCTTATATTTTAAAAGAAATTTTTTATACTCTACTTTTGGACCGCTGCGAATCTCTTCAAAACTAGTGCATTTTACTTTTTATATCAATTTGGGTTTAGGGTGTCACATTTATCCTCTACTTGTTTATCCTCTAGTTTAGTGGACATGTCAGACTGTGTCAAATATACTTCTTTTGATCAAGATGATGAGGAACCTGTTTTCTAACTTAGATACTCAAGAGCACAAATTAGATAATAGACATAATCATAATCTTTGAAATAATTTTGTTATCATTGAAACAATTTAGAGAGATTTTGTCTCAACATGGTTGTCTTCCAACTAGAACCAATTTGGTTAGGAAGAATGTTTCTTGCACTAATAATTGCCTTTTTGTGAGTTTTTTATAAGTCTGAATGACACACATTTATTGGTTGCAAGCGTGATTAGAAAGTCTAGAAAGTAATTGGGTTGTGGCAGTAGGTGATTGATAGGAAATAAAACCCGAAAAATATGAACATATTTATTTTTAAGCTGTTAGGCAACCTAAACTTGAGACAAAGGCAAAGTTCTGCGATAATTATCTAGTGCATTTGGTGCAGGAGTAGCGAAAAGGTACAAGATGATAATGAGAAGCTGATTCCAATCTATGTCACGATGGCCAAATATCACATTCTCAAGTGGTTTGTGGTTCACAAACCTAACATGGTAAACATCAACACCAAAACTCTAAACACCTCCATCAAACCTAGCATGGTAAACATTTACACCAAAACTCTTAACACCTCCATCATCAATCTCTCTACTGAACCAACTATGCAACGTAAAGAGCGACATATCTCTATCAATAAACTCTCCCCCACTGCGCACACCTTCATATTTTATCAACAATCTATGAAATTCACTATCAAATAAATCAAGACAAATATTCATCAAAATAGGTGACAAAACCTTCTAGTGGTAAATCGTGTCCCGTAGAAAAACCACCAAACACAAGATTCAATACTTTAGCATCAAACGTACTTTAAATCAAATCATACAAAAAATCATCCACTATCTTATCCTCCATTACACAAATCAACTTATCCATCAATAAACAATGAAATTTATTTGTCACAAGCAAAGTAAACAACCAATCAGGACTCAACAAAACTTTGCCTATGCATTTCAACATTGTGCCACGAGCCTTTATGCTCTAGCAATTGTACACTATCTTCGAGAAATTCGGCTTGAAAATAAATTCTAACATAATCCTCAACGCTTCATGAACAACTCTCAACTTCAAATCAGGAAGCACTAATAACATCCTCTAATCTTCCTATTTTCAATTATGTTTTCTTCTACTTTTTTCTCGCTAGTATAAGCGTTCACGCCAAAACTACTTTCGTTAAGCCATTGTGCCGTATATCATTGAGGAAATAATTGTCTCTGTTATCTTCGTCGCATTTTGCGGAGTCTCTGTTATGTTCGCCGCATTTTGCATAAACATTTAAAGACTGAATGATTAAGTTGGAGTTGATTTTGATGATGTCGTAAGCGTTGAAAAGTGTTTCGTGATTGGAAATGTCGTTTGTGATTAACTTGTGAAACGTATCGTTGTTAGTGGAGTGTTATGATTTGACACGCTTTTTTATTCGGAGTTCACGGAAGAGTTTAAAATATGTACAAATTTGGGGTTTAGGGTTTGGGATTTTGGCTAGAAAAGAGTGTTGGACTAAGGAGGCAAGTTTGATTGCTAGATAAAAGGTGCGTCTAAGGTAGGAAATAGCGTGAAGTGAATTGAGGAAATTGAAAGTGGTGGTGACATTAACCATTGTGATTGTGATTGTGTTCTTGCTTCTTAACGCAACTCTATTAAACGCCCTCCTATCTAGAGTTTGGAAAAATGGAGAACTAGTAAGTGTCTTTCCAACATAGTCTTATGAAATGAAATTTGTCCCAACACACGCTATCATTCATTTACACTCTCTTATCGATTGAAATTCAAATTGATTATACCAAATTAGTAGAGAATTGTCGATCGCTCACATTAATGCTCACATGCCCACAAATTTTATAATTTACCCCTTAACATAGGCTAATTTATGGGTCAACATTTTACTAGAACCACACTTCTAGTAATTATACATATAAAACACAACATATTTTCGTCATCATCTTCAAAATTCAATCTCAAAAAACACTCAATTTTTTTTCTTCTTTTTTTACACATTTTGTGTTGAAATACACCATCATATCATTCACTACCTATATCAACAGTATTTTCATTTCAATACAAAGGTAACATAGCTCCAAAATCCTCCTCATTGTCATTTCACATGTGATTTTTTATTTCAAAATTGTATTGGATATTACCAGAACTTGGCTTACGGATGTAGTATTTACTAAATTGATTTCTTTTCTTGTTTTGTTATTTGTTTGTGTTTTAATTGTTTGTTTCTCTCTTTGTTTTGTGCAATGTCATGGCATGTTTGTAGTTATGGTTGAGCCCCAATTAATTGAAAATTGGACATTGCTAAAGTAGTGGCGGAGGGTGTTGATTTTGGAAAAAACTTAATTGTTGATAAGAAATATGGTGCTCGAAATGATTTGATTGCTTGGATTCAATGTGGAGCAGCCAAGTTAGGATTTTCAGCAGTTATTACAAAGTCTGATCATGTTCTGATCGAAAAATATATACTTTTGTATTGGGTTGAGAAAAGGGTAGTGTGTACAGAGGAACCAAGAAGAAGTTGAAACGCGAATACAAAAATGTCAGTGTCAATTTAGGTTGTGTGGTTATTTCATGGCAACCAAATAATGGACTCTTAGTATTTTGTCTGGAAATCACAACCATTAGATGGATCCAATGTTAGAAAGTCATCTTGTAGTTGATCGTTAAATGTGAAAAGAAGGGACTAGTTGATGAGATGGCAAGGAATATGATTCAACAAAAAAAAAATTGTAATGGGAGGGCTTATAGTGTTTTAGTAGACTCCCATCAGAGGAAGTACATGTTAGTTCCATTGTAGAGTTTAGAAAAATGTGTTAAAAATTTTCAAGATCCCTTAAATATGTCGAAAATACCATATTGGATCCACTGAAGGAGAAAATTGTAAGTGCATAGACATATAGTGTATTGCACTTTGCCAACACAACCACAAACAAAGTTGAATGTACTCATGGTAGATTAAAAATGTATTTGTTGGATAATAAGGGTGATTTGATCAAGGGTTGGGAAACATAAACAATATGATGAAAATGCAATTCAATAAGATACGAGCCTTGTTTTGGCGAGTGTGATATAATACAATTATAAAGAGAATGCTTTGTACTCAAAATTTGTGTTTACAATGTTTAGAACTATATTGAGTTTTATTCATTGCGAAGAAGCGCAAATAAAGAAATACGATATAGATAGTACAAAGTATGAATGTGTAATTATGGATTATGGAAACTTACGGTTTGCCATATACTTGTATAACAGATAAAAAAATAACACATAGTACACCTATTCCACTGAATGGGATAAGCACTCATTGGAAAAAGTTACAATTTGATGATGATGTTGTGGTAAAAGGAGGTAATACAAATATTTCTATTCTAACATAGTGGAAAGCAATTTCTAGTACATTTTAAGTTAAATTACATAATTTTAAATAATCTTAAATCCATCTTGTAGTATATTAATTTAGATACACATGTATTTTATGAACGATTTTACAAAGCAAATTACAGTATGAAAATGCAAATCAAAGAGCGCAACAAAAAAGGTTAGGTCTACGCTAGTTGATGCTTCAACTAAAAGTTTGTCATCTTTTTGGGAGCATGTTGACTCACTACATTCAAGTAGTCCAGTTTCAAAAACGAAGTAATCATGTTCAAGAAAAATGAGTGCGCATATTGGAATTTTGTTGCTTAGTCCCACGACCAAACAATCTCTATATTGATGAGAATGATGCCTTTGTTTATGCATTCACATATTGACTAAATTGTGGATGCTTTGGAGGACAATAATTGTGAATTTCGTGTTGTCACTGCACATCTTGGTAAAGGCGATGATAATTATGGCATCATTCATCATGACCTTATCAGAGATTTAAATAAGCACAAGTTTGATTATGTGAATCTATATGCGTTAGACGAACGACTAAATGTTATCAAGCACGCTTTGTACCCCTATAAAGATTGGTAGTGCACTGTGGTTTAAATGGATGGGGTTTCCAAAAATTGGAGATCTTATTACAATAGAGTTGGAGAGATTTGAAAATAGAGTTTATGAAACATTTTTCTCATTATGAGGTCATCCACCACCCAACCCAACTTCACGAATATTGTGCATTGGATGAGTCAACAAAAATAATTTTATTTATGTATATCTAAAGGATGAGTCAGCCAAAATCATTTTGGATAAGATATATTTGTTTGAGGAATTGTTGGATATTCAGAAAGGTGATCAACCACCCATAAAGATAAACGCCGACAACCAGATTGTCAGCATTTATTTCATAATATCCATAATTTTACCAGTGATCATGGTGTTTATTATGAAATATATGAGTTCAATAAATGATATGATGAAATGTAGTGTATATGAGACAATACACTGCATTATTACTATAAGATTATGCATTATACAACAAATTCTGCATTATTACACTCAAATACACTATAAAAAGTTGGGTTCTAGTAGTGTATTTTCTGATAAATTTACTTCCAAAAGCGTGCTTTCTGGTAGGTAATTTGGTTTGGACGGGTTCTACATTTACTTTCAATAACATTATCGGAAGTACGTTTTTGGTAGTAGATATATTAGAATATACAGTACCGAAATCCAACTTCTGGTAAAGTCATCGACAACAACTTCTCTTTGAATGAGTTTGTATGGTGGACTTTTCAACCTAATTTTTTGGGGATATTTCGCCCTGACTTTTGTGGACATTATACCACACACACTTATATAAATGCATATCTTTAATTAATGAAAAATCATAATCTTTCATTCTTATAATCTCATTCATTTTAATCACAGTTCAAGAACGTGCATTAAATTTGTATGAACATTTATCCTTTATATTTGAGATGCAAATAACTTACAAAATCACATTTTCACAAAGAAATAGTCAACTTAACTATTACTTTAGACTACAAGGTGTCAGTACAAACATGACTATATTGAATATCGTTACCCTTTACATCACACTCAAAGCTAGCAAATTAGATGATACTATTCGATATAATTGAATCCATCTTAAGAATGGTTAAGATGTAAAGTCCATGTTCACAATTTTTTATGTTTACAAATTCAAAGGACCAATGATGTTGCATGGTAGGTGTTTTTCAATTAATAGCATGTCATTAGACGATCTGATCACTAGTTTTGGAGAACCGTTGATTAATATTATCTTATGTTAAATTTTGTTAATTAATATATGTTATGTTATCTTTCATTTATATTATGTATTGTTAATTAATATATATTTTGCATTTGTTTATATGTATTACATACAATATTTATTAGGCTTTATATACTACCAAAAGATGTGTTCTAGTAATATATTTTAATATAAAAAAACTATCGGATGCTACCTTCTAGATTATGACTTTCGATAGTTTATTTGATATATAAAATAACTATCGAATGTTGTGTTTTAGTAGTGTTGTGAGACAAAAGAGAGAGATAGACTTATATAATAACATTAAAATTTCACAGAGACATATTTTACAAATTTGTCATAAACTATAAACCAAAAATCATTATGCCATAAATCATAAAATAAAATAAAAAAACAACAACAAAATCCATAATACATGTACATAAACCATAGACATGATCATTCTCTCTTATATACCTAGCCAACATACATAGATAAAATGCATTCATAATACTAAATACTAGGAATATGTTTCATAATTCAGTTCCACGGTCAAACATTCCCTATATTGATAGATATTGATTATAATGTTTGTGATAGATACTGAAAATACTAAAAGATGTTTTAGAAATTTATTAATAATTGTTTGGGAATAAACTTCTTGCAGAGTCTAGTTACAAGGAAATACAAAGAAAAATGACAAAAGAAAAGTAATTGTTGAAAACAATCACCAACTGCTAAGAATTAGAGAGTATAATCTCTCCCAAATAACCAATTACGAAAAATTATGGAAAAATGTCATTTTCCTTTCTCATTCTATTTAAACAAACAAATAAGTTATATTAGGTGATCCTTATTGGGCCTACGCCTAACATAGACATAATTAATAGGAGGTCGGCTAACAACACTTCGTTGAAGTTTCACTTTGTTCGTTAAGTGAATTCTTGAATTCTGGAAACTACTTTTGAATAAAATTAAAAAAACTCTCAAGTAGCTTAAAAGTCTAGTAGTTCTTTTCATTGAATTAAGACTTAAACATTTCCTACATAATTGTTGTGGGTTGCATTGGCCTCTTGTAGGTCCACCTTTAGTTTCATCTCTTCATACAACACGTTTAGATAACAATAACAAATTTTTGATGTTTTTTCTCGTACCCTCCCAATATACCAAGGTTTCCAAACACTTGTATGTTTTGAAGAAACTAAAATGACCACCCATGATTGAACAATGGTATTTAGATAACAATAACAATGTAGGAACTTTGGAGGAATGTAAGACCCTTAGTTTTTAAATTCTAATTTATGCAATTTTAGTGTGTTTTGTGTTGAATTGTTGTGGCATTTATCCCAATTTTAATTCATTTTGTGAATTAAGTACCAAAAGCTTATTTTGTTAGAGGTTGTAATATGTTTAATATATGTGTATATATATATATATATATATATATTTTTGAGGCCCGATTAGAATTATTTGTCGAAGAATAATTTATTTACGTTACGAAGAATTTAATATTGGGCAGTTTTGTTAAAATATATGTGGTTGCTGAAAATTTTATCTGTCAATTGAGTTGCAACGACAGTAGATATTTTTATCAAAATAGTTTGAGATGTGAGTGAAGGGATGTGTGTAAGAGTATTTAGATATTTGTTGGTTTAGTTTAATTATAATATATATATATATATATATATATATATATATTTTGGTGAGTTAGTATATATATATATTATTTAGTAAGTAAGTTATATATATATATATATATGTGAGAAGGCAAGGTTAGAAGCAGAGAAGCAGAAAAACATTTCCTCCCTGCCTTGCGTACTTCTTCTTTCTTGCTTCGCGACCAAGTGTTGGTGGTTTTCAAAACCACACAAACACAAACCACCACTTCTTACCTAGATCTAAGCTTCCATTCGAGAAGTGTCAGGAGGGAAAGTTACTCCTCTCCAAATTACGGTGCTGACGAGCTAGCTTTCGAAGTGAGCGAGAGTTTTCACCGTATTTGGTTTCAGTAGCGGAAACGGTTGTAAAAGCGATAGCTAAGGTAAGGGCTCCTTCCAAATTTCTAGTTTGCATATAGGGACCCTATATGTGCGATTGATGTATGTTTAAGATGTGATTGCGTGAAAAATCATTTTCGACCTGAATATATGTATTTGGAGTGAAAATACGATTTGTTACGTGTTATGAATTTATTATTAAATATGATGTGATTAATGTGTGTATTCAATGTGTGAATTTGTGGAGATTGAGTTTGAGGTGATTATTTATTCATAACTGTTATTATGTGCGTTATGAATTTTATTGAGAAAAAATATTTTGAGTATGCTCTGTGATAAGTTTGAAAAATCGTTAATGTTAAATGAGTATTAAAAATGAGAAATTTTTTAATAGCTGCATTTACTTAATGATTGTGGTGAAAAGAGTCAGAGTGTGCTCATGCATATCATAGCCTGTGGTGACCGTGATGGGCCACAATAGTAGTGGTGACCGCGATGGGCCCTGGTGTTAAGTGGTGACTGTGATGGGCCACGAAGTTAAGTGGTGACCGTGATGGGCCACGGGATGGTTCCGTGTGATTAGTTGATCCATCTTATTAACTGATGTGTAAGGCCTGTGATAGGCTACAATCTAGTAAATCGTGCTACTCTATGAGCGATTGCACCTCGGTAATTAGTACTAAGGCCTGTGATAGGCGGTACAATTATGATTTACGCCCCTCGAGAAGGGTTTTGTTTTGGAAATTCCGGAATCATGTGCATTGGCATATACGCATTGCATTAGGGTGCTTGGCACGCAAGTCATGTTTGTTATACTATGATGATTGTATATACATACTCGGTTGTTGTTTGTTAATGTGCCGTAATTGCTTTGAGGTGTGAATTTGTGTTGATAAAGTTTCGATGTAATTATGTGGTCATAATTGATGTTATGAATGTTTGATGTGTGAATTTGTGGAGATTAATTTGGTGTGAATTTTGTGTGAATTTTGTGTTCATAATTGATATTATGAATGTTTGAAGTGTATTTGATGGACTTTGAATTGTAAGTGTTAAATGATTTCGAACCATTTCCAAAACTGAAAATCTGCATTTTTCGCAGTTGTATTCGGATACGACCATGCTGTATTCGAATACGAAAATGCATCATTTTGCTACTAACTTAGCAGCTGTATTCGAATACAACAGTGTTGTATTCGAATACGACAATGCTGTATTCAAATACAACAGTGCTGTATTCGAATACGACAGTGCAGTTTGGTCCAAAACTTCATTTTTTAACATTGTTTATGCATTTTTGACATATGAAAACCATTTCTATGAATATGTTAAGATAAAAGGTTCTCTTGAGCATTTGAAAAGTAAAATTTTCTCTAAATGTTATTTGTTAATTTCGGTTGGTGACCCATTACAATTATTGTGGAAATTGGGCTTTGCCCTCAGATGATACCCGAGTTCATTCCACCGAATGTTGCTTTGACGACGGTAACATCGTTAGACTTCCCTGATCGAGACTCGCCGACTGCTTGGGTATATGACCCCATCTCAAGCATGGCTACTTATACGGGGAGGGTAGTGAGGACTAGTAGGAAAGCTGGGGCAGTATATCTTGTGGAACTCACTCGTGAGAAGATCGATTATCCGGTACCTTCTGGATTGGTGCTTGGGATGAGTGAAGCTTGGGAAGATGACTTCTGAAGAGACCGATCCGTCTATGGACGTTGATGAGGAGGAGGTTACCTCGAAGATGGATATGTGTCAGACGAGACTTGCAGAGTGTGTGAAGGTCACCCATGTTATTGTAGTTGCTAGAGTATGATCATATTAGTTTTGTTGTATAGGGACTTGATGTCTTTCTTTTGGTGGCTGTACTTATTTCATTTTGGGATGATTGTAACTATACTTATACGGTCATATGACTTCTGTTTTGGTGGGTCCATGTTCCAATTTTTTTGACGTGACCATGGGGGGATTAGTATTTCTTGGAGCAGTACTTTGTACAGGTGTCTGTCGAGAATATCCCAGGGGTATGAGCAATGCCTGATAGGTCTCATAGCCCCGTTGTATTTTATATTTGGATATTTTGGTTTATCGTCTCAAAAACTATTTCAGTTTGTTATAATTATGATGTAATTAATCATGACATTTGTCGTTTGTGCTGCGCCTTGGTATTTTATTATTTGGTTTTGGAAAGAAAAAAAAAAACATACACCCGCGCTGTTAAAAATCGGGGTGTTACATTGTGGTATCAGAGCTTTGGTTAGACTCTAGGTCGACCTGTAGGTTTGGAGTCGTTATCTGATTATGCGTCGGGGTAGGTTGTCTGAGTTGTCAGGTCTTATGTAATTGTTATGTGTTGATGAAGTCGAAAGCTGTCTTTTGGAATTCTTCTAAGGGGTGTTAAGATTTCTTCTTGATGTTGGTTTTATAGGAAACAATGCCTCCAAGAAGGAACGACACTGCAAGAGTCAACGTCAACATGGACGATCAAATGGCTGAAGCAATGAATAACATGGCTGCTTCTGTTGCTGCACAGACAGCTGCAAAGACTCTGCGTGATTTGGAGAAGAGGGAAAGAGAGATCTGTGCTGCTGAGTCAAGGGGATTGGAAGATTTTCGTCGTTACAATCTGCCAAAGTACAAGGGTGATGAGAGCTCAAAAAAGGTTGATCAGTGGATTCAGGAAGTGGAAAAGATGTTCGAAATGATTAATTGTCAGGCCGAGGTGAAGGTCAATTATGCTACATATCTGCTACTAAGGGATGCTAAATATTGGTGGACAAGTACCAGGCTTCTAATGGGATCAGCTCATGAGGAAGTGAACTGGGAGTCGTTCAAAAGGAAGTTTTTAGACAAATATTTTCCGATGAGTACCAGGACTAAGCTAGGCGATGATTTCTTAAACTCTACCAGGGAAATATGACAGTGGGGGAATATGCTGCTAAGTTTGAGTCTTTGTCAAAGCATTTTAGATTTTTCTGTGAAGAGGTTGATGAACAATTTATGTGTCATCGTTTCCAAAATGGACTAAAGTATGAGATTCAAGACTCCGCCCTGCCATTGAGAATTCAACGTTTCCAAGTCTTAGTGGAGAAATGTAGAGAAATTGAGGACATGAAGAACAAAAAGGCCAATCGTGGAGGGAACTTTAGTTCAGGGGGGCCTAGTCAGGTGAACCATCATAACAACAAAGGAAAACAAGTTGTTAAGCTCTATAACTGATCATAGCACTTGGGCACATGTTTCTATCCTTTTATTTTGGTATTTTTTTAATCACTTTATAGCTTAGATTAATTTTTTAGTTTGTTTCTAATTTTTGGGCTGAAACTGAATTACAATTTTATTATTTGCATTTTAACCCCTGCTCGCTTTGTAGGCCATAACTTGAGCTCTGGATATCCGATTGAGGCATGCGAGTAGTCGTTAGAAAGCTAAAAATCAGAGCTACAACTTTTGTGTTGAAAATAAATCTGAATTCCGAATTCTACTGAGCCTAAATTACAGATTTCGTAATCTAGACCTTTGTAATAATTTAAATAGCGGACTACTTGTTTTAAAGCCCAAAAGCCCGAGTACTATATATTTTGGGATTTCTTTCCTTTCTGAATCGTATTATTTTTGGACAGAATAATATTATACGCGTATTTTTATTTTCAATCCCATGGAAGGCTAATTTCATCAGGTTAATCCACGAGTTCAGAGTTTCATCACACCTGGAGATTTAGGTTACATCGTCGATTCTGATTTATGATTCTAATTTCGTTATTTGATTATACTGATATTTCGATTGCTTAAATTGAATCTCAATAGGATCGATTAAATTTATTTGACAGAATTTGGTTTCAGTCTCTAATTAAATTATAATTCTGCGACGCTTGTTCGTTAATTGTAATATTGTGATGCTTAATCTAGTCAATGAAACCGAATTCTCATAGGGTTGATTGTACGCTTGTTTGATCAATTCTATAGTCAAATAATAATAGAATCATTAATTAGAAATTATAGAATCTGTGATGGATCAGTTGAGAGGAGCTGCGGTGTTTTCGAAGATTGACTTGAAGTCGGGTTACCATCAGATTCGAGTAAGAGAAGGAGATATTCAGAAAACTGCTTTCAGAACTCGTTACGGACATTATGAATATCTTGTTATGCCATTTGGTGTTACCAATGCACCAACAATTTTTATGGATTACATGAATAAAATCTTCAGCCCATTTCTAGATAAGTTTGTTGTGGTGTTCATCGATGATAAATTAATTTATTCAAGGACTGAGGAAGAACATGGAGAGCATTTGCGTCAAGTTCTTGAAGTTTTACGCGAGAAGCAATTGTATGCCAATTTGTCGAAGTGCGAGTTTTGGCTAGAAGAAGTGGACTTCTTAGGACATGTGATAACCAAGGAATGAATCGTTGTGGATCTGACGAAGATTGAGACAGTCCTCTCTTGGAAACAGCCTCAGACTATCACTGGCATACGAAGTTTCGTCGGACTGGCAGGATACTATAGGAGGTTTATTGAAGGTTTTGCTAAGATTGTCGCTCCATTGACACAACTCACTAGAAAAGATCTTTATTGAAGGTTTTGAAATGGAAGACATTGGAGTCATGAGCGCTGAAGCAGTGGCAATGTGGTAAGGCATCATTGATTCCACACAAAAACTCAAGTCAACAGGAGACCTAATCACAACAGAAAAATTTATTTGAAATAATGAAAGAAATGAGATGTTAGAACTTAAGAACTTCCAATATGTGTTTTATACGGTTATCCACAAGTAGAGACAAAACTCTAAATTTAGAAATCAAGCATCTTTAATGAAGCAACTCAAAAACAAAACTCTATATTTATAAATTGGAAGGGAATTTGAAACATGGTAATATGAAGCTAGAAATACATTCAATAGCAAATGTGTGGTAGCTAGTCCTTAATTTTCTAGTAGTGAGAATCAAAAACCAAACAACTAGGAACAATGTCTAAATACATGACAAAAGAAAATCATTAGACAAGGAAGCAACATTATTAAAGGCAACGTTAGGAAGACAATTAACAAAAAAAAAAAAAATTGCAAAAAGTGAGGCTGATTAGAAAATATTGAGAAAGCAATTATGGGAGCAAGAAACTAACCTTGACTTTAACTCCTTGCTCTTCTTAATTTTCCTCTTTCAACAACCACACAACCATGCCTCTCTACACCTGCTAGCGGGCAAATTCAATTGCGATTTAAAATCTGAAATATATTCCAAAATCATGTATTTGAAATTTATTCTAAAATTAAAGCCAAAACACATGCTTTCCTATTCTAAAGTGACAACAAAAATAATAAATGGGGGAATTGCTTTTATGCATAAGTATATTAAAAAACACATACTTTCATTAATTCTAATTTCATTGAAACCACTTGCTTAAGTTATTTTATTACTTCCCAAAATACAATTGAGAGACTCAATTGGTGGAAGACACTAAGAGCTCTAAATAAAGGCATCAAGGTAGAGTTTATAGAGGAAAATGTGTAATCTTGTTAGAGAAAGGTAGTGTGATCAAATCAAACTGAGAAACTCCAACATTAAAAATCAAATTGAGAGACTCAATCTCAAATTATCACAATAACACAGAGAATAGCAAGAATCATTCTATATATGACATTATTTAACCTAAACACAACAAGATAAGAAAAACACAAATTCTAACCAAAACCAAAACCTTTTTGAAAATCTATTTAACCAAAAAATAAGTTACAGAAAGAAGAAAAAACAACCTAATTCAAGCTAAAGGAATAATTTTGAAGCATACTCATGAAGTAAGAACGCAAAAATAACAAAGGAGTGTGTGTACAATCATCACTACAATAAAGAAGAGATAAATATCTTAGTTATGCCTACAATTCTAAACCAGTTTCAGATTTTGTTTTATGTTAGTAAAAGGTTAGAATTGTTTCCATTTAGTATCCATTTCAAGTTCATTTTATTTGTCATTGTTTACCAAACGTTTCACTAACGGAACACCAAAGCTAGTAGCATATCGGATTTACAAAATCGGAAAAGAATATAAGAGAGATAGAAAAAGATAATAAAAAATCAGATCTGATATCAAATTAAATATATCCAATCAACCAAAAATTAACAATAAGTAAGCCAATATCAGATCTATGAAGAAAATGAGTTAATGTTATAAATAAAAATTGGTTCTTTAAAGTTAAAGTGTTGGGTATTGGGCTCCCTTCCTATGTGGAGAAAGGCCCAAATATTGTAGTCCATGTGTCTCACTTATTTAAGTGGAGAGTGGTCTAATTAGGGTTGTAAGAGAGAGACTATTTTGAAAGAAAAGGCAACCACCAAAAGAGAAGAGTAAACCCTATTCCCGATTTTGTTAAATCAGTCTCAGAAAAATATTGATTGCGCATTCATTAACCGTTGGATCGGGCTGAAATTTGGACAATAGGTTCGCAACATTCAGGGCTTCGTTTTCAACGGTCGGATCGGCGAAACGACTTCTGGAGTGGGAGGAATCGAGCTCGCATAGTAGCAGGTGTTTAGATGTTTTACTTCTTCTTGCTTTTCATTTGTAAGCTTTAGTGCTTTGTTATTTTGGCTGGTTGTAGGCACACTTTGTGCATCTTTTTGAGACTCTCTTGTACCCTTATTTGATTATAGTAGAGCTATTTCTTTGGTCTGGACGACCTGTGGTTTTTACCTTTGCATTGAGGGGTTTTCCACGTTAAAATATCAGTTTTTTTTTCGCTATTTTATTTTGATTAATTTGCTGCCATATATTTGTTGTTGCTCCTCACGGGTTCTTGCAAGTTGGGGGAATTTTATATCCGCTGCGTATTACTTGTTATTGTGTTTCTATGTTTATTCCCCATCAGAGTGGCATCAGAGCTCTTGGTTAAAGGGTTATTTGACTTGCTTGAAGGATGGCGGCAAATATGAATATTAAGATGGTATGCTTGAATGGTACTAATTACCATTTGTGGAAGGGCAAGATGAAAGATTTGTTATTTGGGAAGAAAATGCATCTTCCTATTTTTGGTTCTAATAAGCCGAATAATAAATCTAAGGAAGACTAGGAGTTTGAACATCAACAAGTATGTGGTTTTGTTAGGCAATATGTAGAAGATAATGTTTATAATCATATTGCTAATGAGACAAATGCAAAAACTATGTGGGATAAGATACAGACTCTGTTCGCCTCTAAATCAGGGAATAATAAATTATTCTTGCTGAATAGTTTCATAAGTTTGAAATATAAGGAGGGAACGTCTATTTCAGACCACTTGAGTGAATTTCAGGGGCTCCTTGATCAAATGTCTAGAATGGGTATCAAGTTTGATGATGAGCTATTGGGACTATTTTTACTGTTATCTTTACCAGAGTCTTGGGAGACATTTCGGGTTTCTATAACGAGTTCAGCTCCTAATGGTGTTGTTTCTTTGGAAACGGCTAAGGGTGGTGTTTTGAATGAGGAGATGAGAAAGAAGGCACAGGGTTCTTTATCTCAATCTGAAGTTCTTGTCACTGAAAATAGGGGGAGAAGTCAGAAAAAAGAACCGAAGGGTGGTAGAGAAAACAGCAGAAGCAAGTCCAAGTCTAGATACAAAAATGTGGAGTGTCATTATTGTCATAGAACGGGGCACATACAGAAGAATTGTTTTCTGTGGAAAAAGGAGAACAAAGGCAAGAAGGGTAAGCAGAAACAAAGGGGTCGTGATGATGATAGTGATGATGACCGTGTTACTACTGCTACTAGTGATGATCTTGTTATTCTCCGTGACTATGAGTCAATTAATCTTGTATCTGATGAGAGCATGTGGATAATTGATAGTGGTGCTACACTACATGTTACACCGAGGAAGGAGTTCTTCACATCTTATACTTCAGGTGATTTTGGAGTTTTGAAGATGGGTAATGATGGTGTATCTAAGGTAATTGGTGTTGGTGATGTATGCTTGCAAACCAACATGGGAATGCAATTGTTGCTTAAAGGAGTCAAACATGCTCCAGATGTTCGCTTCAATTTGATCTCCGTGCATATCCTTGATGAAAGTGGTTTTGATAATCATTTTGCTTCTAGAAAGTGGAAACTCAGTAAAGGTAACTTGGTTGTGGCTAGAGGGGAGAAAATTAGTAAACTGTATTGGACAAAAGCTTTAGTTGCAAAAGACAGTGTGAATGCCGTGGATATGGAATCATCTTTGTGGCACCGAAGGCTTAGCCATATCAGTGAAAAGGGGTTAAATTGCTTAGCTAGAAAGGATGTGCTTCTAGGATTGAAGAATGTAGATTTGGAGAAATATTCTCAATGAATAATTGGTAAACAAACTAGAGTATCCTTCAAAAGGCATCCTTCCTCTAGAAAGTCAGAGTTGCTTTAGTTGGTGAATTCTGACGTCTGTGGCCCTTTAAAGGTAAAATCTTTTAGTGGTGCACTTTATTTTGTTACTTTTATTGATGACTGTTCCAGGAAACTATGGGTTTATGTTCTGAAGACAAAAGGCCAAGTGTTGGAGAAATTCAAACAATTTCATGCTATGGTTGAGAGGCAGACATGCAAGAAGCTGAAGCGTGTTCATACTGACAATGGTGGTGAGTATTGTGGACCCTTTGATATCTATTGCAAACAGCAGGGTATAGCACATGAAAAGACTCCTCCTAAAACTCCTCAGCTGAATGGTTTGGCAGAGAGGATGAATCGAACACTTGTTGAGAGAGTGAGGTGTATGCTCTCTGAAGCTAAGTTGCCTAAACATTATTGGGGTGAGGCACTGTACACGGCGGTGCATGTTATTAATCTTACTCCTACTATCGCTTTGAATAGTGAGGTACCAAACAAGGTATGGTTTGGGAAGAATGTCAAGTATGATCACTTGAGAGTCTTTGGTTGCAAGGCTTTTGTGCATGTTCCGAAGGATGAAAGATCCAAGTTGGATGCAAAGTCAAAGCAATGTATCTTCATTGGTTATGGTGAGGATGAATTTGGCTACAAGTTGTACGATCCTATAAACAAAAAGGTTATCAGAAGTCGTGATGTAGTGTTCATGGAAGACCAAACTATTGAAGACATTGATAAGGTGGAGAAGACTACACCTGAGAGAGATAACGTATTATCTGATGGTGATCCAGTTCGGTCACCTGTTCCTGATTTGGATACTAACGATGGTAATGTTCAGAATGATGAGCCACATGATTGTGTTGATGATCATCGACTTAGAGATGAGGTAAATATTCCAACTAGTGAAGATCATGAGTTTTCACACGATGAGAATCTTAGTGATGCTTCTGAATCATCTCTAACCCAACTCAGGAGGTCTAAGAGGCAGAGACAACCATCTACAAGGTATGTTTCTGATGAGTATGTGAATTTGACTGATGAAGGGGAACCTGAGTGTTTTCGAGAGGCCATGGAGAGTGAAGAAAGTCAAAAGTGGTTGGACGCAATGCATGATGAGATGAAATCCTTGCATGATAATCACACTTATGATTTGGTGAAGTTGCCAAAAGGCAAAAGGGATTTGGAAAACAGGTGGATCTATAGAGTGAAACTTGAGAGTAACTCAAATTCTCCGAGGTATAAAGCCAGATTAGTGGTGAAAGGTTTCCGTCAAAGAAAGGGTGTTGATTTTAATGAGATTTTCTCACCTGTGGTAAAAATGTCATCAATTAGAACCGTGTTGAGTTTGGCAGCTACTCTTGACTTAGAGGTAGAGCAAATGGATGTAAAAACGGCTTTCCTTCATGGTGATTTGGAGGAAGAGATTTACATGAAGCAACCTGATGGTTTTCTTGTTGAAGGCAAGGAAGACTATGTGTGTAGACTAAGAAAGAGTCTATACGGTTTGAAGCAAGCTCCAAGGCAGTGGTACAAAAAGTTTGAGTCTGTTATGTGTGACCAAGGATACATGAAGACTACTTCTGACCATTGTGTATTTGTTAGAAAATTTTCTAGTGATGATTTCATTATCCTGTTATTATATGTTGATGACATACTTATTGTTGGGAAAAATATTTCCAAGATTGACAGGTTAAAGAAGCAGTTGGGCGAGTCCTTTGCCATGAAAGACATGGGAGCAGCTAAACAGATTCTTGGCATAAGAATCGTGCGTGACAGAAAGGAGAAGAAACTTTGGATATCACAAGAACATTATATTGAGAGAGTGTTGCAAAGGTTTCAAATGGAAAACTCTAAGGCTGTAAGTACTCCTCTTGCTACTCATTTTAAGTTGAGTTCTAAACAAAGTCCTTCTAGTGAAAATGAGAAAAGATACATGGAACGAGTTCCTTATGCTTCTGCTGTGGGTAGTTTGATGTATGCAATGGTGTGTACAAGACCAGATATTGCGCATGCTGTTGGTACAGTCAGTAGATTTTTGTCAAATCCAGGTAGAGAGCATTGGAATGCTGTAAAATGGATTTTGAGGTATCTTCGTGGTACTACATGTATGAGGCTTTGTTTTGGAGGTGACAAACCTATTTTGGTGGGGTACTCCGACTCAGATATGGTTGGAGATATTGACTCAAGAAAGTCAACTTCAGGCTACATGATTAAATTTACAGATGGAGTTGTGGCTTGACAGTCGAGATTACAAAAATGTGTAGCATTGTCTACAACTGAGGCAGAGTTCATTGCCATTACCGAAGCATGTAAAGAGTTGATTTGGTTGAAAATTTTTTTGCAGGAACTTGGGTTTATTCAGGACAAATATGTCTTATTTGTCGATAGTCAAAGTGCTATTCATCTTGGTAAGAATTCAACGTTTCATAGCAGGTCCAAACACATTGAAGTAAGGTATCATTGGATACGTGATGTTTTGGAAGCTAAGTTGTTGGAGTTGGCTAAAGTTCATACTGATTATAATGGTTCTGATATGATGACTAAAGCATTACCAAGCGGGAAGTTTGAAACTTGTTGTGATATCGCCGGTTTGGCGATTATCTCCACATAGTTGTGAGGGGGAGATGTGTTAGGTATTGGGCTCCCTTCCTATGTGGAGAAAGGCACAAATGTTGTAGTCCATGTGTCTCACTTATTTAAGTGGAGAGTGGTCTAATTAGGGTTGTAAGAGAGAGACTATTTTGAAAGAAAAGGCAACCACCAAAAGAGAAAAGAGAAGAGTAAACCCTATTCCCGATTTTGTTAAATCAGTCTCAGAAACATATTGATTGCGCATTCGTTAACCGTTGGATCGGGCTGAAATTTGGACAGTAGGTTCGCAATATTCAGGGCTTCGTGTTCAACGGTCGGATCGGCGAAACGACTTCTGGAGTGGGAGCAATCGAGCTCGCACAGTAGCAGGTTTTTAGATGTTTTACTTCTTCTTGCTTTTCATTTGTAAGCTTTAGTGCTTTGTTATTTTGGCTGGTTGTAGGCACACTTTGTGCATCTTTTTGAGACTCTCTTGTACCCTTATTTGATTATAGTGGAGCTATTTCTTTGGTCTGAACGACCCGTGGTTTTTACCCTTGAATTGAGGGGTTTTCCACGTTAAAATATCGGTGTTCTTTATGCTCTTTTATTTTGATTAATTTGCTGCCATATATTTGTTGTTGCTCCTCACGGGTTCTTGCAAGTTAGGGGAATTTTATATCCGCTGCGTATTACTTGTTATTGTGTTTCTATGTTTATTCCCCATCATAAAGAACATAAACTAGATCAAATGGTGAAGTAAAACAACTATGTAGTTAACCTTTCATAGAAAAGCTGATTTTCAGATTTTTCAAAGAGGAAGAGTTAGGGTTTCAAAATAAAATTGGGGTTTTTAGTTTTTTTAATCAATTAATGAGAAATAAATGGAAAAATAACACACAATCAATTAAATAATAAATAAATTTAAAGTAAATATTTTATTAACATAATTAATCTCAATAAAATTAGTCAATATGAGTTAGAAATTTTTAAAGGGTGTTATTTGATTTGATTTTGAATATTGTGTGGTAGTTGAATTATTGTAGAATTGTGTATTTGACGTATTTTATACCTGGTTTATATCCACCCCTGATATTGTTATATGATATAAAATGTGATGAATTGTAATTATTTATATTGCAATTGACATGGTGTGTGCGAATGATCTAGTATCATTACCTGTGAGTGAAAACTCTGTATTGTTGGAGCTTGTGTATTATGATGATAAATTTTGAATGTAATATATGACTATGGAAATATGCAATGACGATGTGTACTTGTTGACTTATGATGTTACCACCTTGATGAATATCATGAAATGTATATTGTGTTTAATTGATTAGTGATGAATTTGACCTGAGTCAATGATGGGTCTCTTAATGTAGTTAGTAGCCTAGGCCAACGAGGGGAGAATCTGAATGTTATTTGTTTGAAGTGGGGATTATCTTGTCATCGTATAGGTATGGCCTAACAAGCCTAGTGATTTTGGGGAAATACAGTTGAATTGAGCCTGATCGTGGCGGTCTACTGTTGAGCCTTAAGGCAAGATTGTTAGACCTAGGAAGTATTCAGGTGGGGAATTCCAAGGTGACTTGGAGGTAGCACTCCAAATGTCGGGTGCTACCACGCAACACATGTTTACCTCGACTGTCGCGTATATGTATCTCAGGTTGAGTTGAAGGGATCTATGAGGACATGTCCAATTTGAATTTTAGAGGTTGGTAAAACTTTAAAATTAGAATTTTTAAAAAGGATAATGTGAAGAAGTTGGGTTGATTTCTAAAATAATATATATATATATATGTATGATGATTTTATATAAATTTTAATTAGCTAAAAAAAAAACGAATTTACACCAAATTTTACTATGGATTATTTTTAAGAAAATCTAGATGATTTGCTGTAGAAATGGTTTAGAGAAAGTAAAAAAAGGAACTATTGTAGAAATTCGGATGAATTGAAAAATTTTCTATCTACTTTTATATATATGGTCCAATTTTCTTTTAAGATATAGATTGAAAATAATGATTTTTAGAGCGGTAATTATTTAAAAAGGTATTTTTAATGATTAAAATATGGGTGAAATTTTTGGAATCTTTTTTTATTTTAAAAAATAGTTTAAAAAGAAACTGTATGATTTACTTAGAAGTAACCTAAGGAAAAGTTTTGGATACCATAGAAAAAAAAATTATGGTGTTAAATGATTAGTGATACTATTAAAATAATTTAAGTGTTTGAAATTGAATTTTAGAATATTAATGTTTAATCACTAAAATGGTTTATGCACTACTTGATTTATTTTGGTTTGCTAATTATTGTACTAACTTCTAGTATAAGTATGATAAGGATTAAATCAAAAATCTGCTAATTCATAAATCTTTGTTTCCATTTTTGAAAATGATAAGGATAAATTCAAAAATAAAAATTACTTAATTAATAATTTAATTGTGATAAGTTTGGAGCAGTTAGACTACTGTGAGAATATGTTACATGTTTAGAATAATCGTTTGAGTTATGAGATGAATGTAAACTCTTGGGGCTAATTTTTGGATTAGTTATGTGAATGTGTATATGATTATGTAAATATGAAATTGTTTGTGTTTCAAGTGTTCTAATTGTTGAGAATTAGTATATAGAGTTTAGAATAATGGAGAGCATCTAAAAGTGAAATAATTCTATATTTCTTCAATCGGATTGTTGATTATATATTGATGTAAGTGTCGTTGTTACTATTTTTAAGTTACGAATAAATTGTTGTGGATATACAATTAAGAGAATTTTTAACTTGAAGTATAAAGGAGAAGTTGTGGAACCGCCTTTATACTCTTGAACCATGTTAATGAGCCTTTTAATTACCTGTGTTTGAGTTTGAATGAATAAAATTATAGTTACCCTTAGTAGTTGACTCCATGAGTAGGAGGGATTAGCTACCCCGATGATTCATCGTTGATAAAAGAGGCGACAATAACTCATTATTATTTTTAGAAAAACTTGTTAATTTTATTTCTGAAATAGTTTAAAATTGTGTTAATCTCTTATGTCATGTGAGTATTTAAATTGTTTAAGTGTATGTGTTGTGAGTTAATCTCTTATGTCAGTTGAGTAATTAAATTGTTTTTAAGTGTATGTGCTGTGAGCTAGTGTGTCTACCGACAAGTTAATTTTTCCTTCTTTTTATTATTTATAAAATGTGTTGGTATAAAGCTACTGATTGTAATTTTATGTAGTATCATTATCGAATATTGAAAATTATTTTGTATTATGTAACATAAGTTGTAATTATGTATAGTACGGATACTATAAAATTTTAAGTAACTTGCTTAAAATGAATAAATGCATTGTGTTAGTATTTTATGTGTACTATAATATGCCTTTTGATAAAAACCTAGAACTATTGTAGGAGTTATTATAAATCTGGTGTATAAAACATAAAATAATAATAATAATAATAATAATAATAATAATAATAATAATAATAATAATTCAAATTTTAAGTGTGTTTTGCAATTATGTGAAATTGTTTTGCCTCGTTCACTATGGTTATGAACTTTCTAAGAAGCTGTATATTCTATGAATTTTTATGACTATGAAATAATTTAAAAATTGCTCTACTTGTCTTACGTAAGTGAGACTGATTGAGTAATTGATGATATTATTTAAACTTTTTAAGAGTGTGAAATTAGTAAAACATTAAGGTAGTTAGTTGTTATAGATTACATCTATAAGCTCAACTTCCTCTATAAATTATAGTGAGTAATTGTGATATTTCTTTCATGATTGAAAGTGAAGATATGATATGTGTTTAAATGATTCACTGTCATGTTAGCTTGTCATGCTAAATTAATTGATTCTTGACATATTGTGGTTAAATAACGGAATGTCTTAAATATGTTTATTATATCTTTGAGTAATAAATTCGAATTTTGAGGGTGGTTAGAGACATGATAGGATAAGAAGCAGGATAGAGACATGATATGATTTGGACATGATAAGGAGTTATCGTGTCATATGTTTGACGTGCACGTGATAACAAACTTGATAAGAGTAGTTTATTATTACCTCTATATAAAACATTTGAATTCATATATCAACCATCTCTAAAAACATTTGCTCTAACATTAAATATAGCATCACATCATTTTGTTCTTGTGAATTCATATTTACCTATATATAAAAGTATCAACATTATTATTATTATTATTATTATTATTATTATTATTATTCTTGTTATTATTATTATTATCTATCAACACAAAATAGAATATCAATAAATCATAACACATAACATAGATGACAGAGAAAAATAATTATTATTCTTCATCATGTTTTTTTGAAACATGAATCAAAGTTTATTTTTTCAACTTTTCAATATGAACACAATTAGAAAACAATAATAGTTTTTAGCCTGTTGTAAAATAAAATAAATCGGAAAACAACCAAAAACATAGAGCAAAAATGAAAAGAGGAAATCAACCCAATATCAACAACAGAAAACAATCATAAAATCAATATCAACAACAGAAAACAATCATAAAATCAGAGGAAATCAAAAAATTATTTCACCAACACAATAAGAAAATCAAAGGAAATTAGGGCAAATATGAAAAGAGGAAAAAACAGGGGAAAACGGTAACTTGGGAGAGGACGAGAGGAGCACGACGGTGGCGGTGGAGAGTGGAGATGGGGATGGAGATGAGAGCACATCGGTGGAGAGGAAGAGGAGAGCGGCAGTAAAAATGGGGATGGGGATGGAGATGGCGAGGAGAGTGGAGAAGGAGAGGGAGAGGGAGAGGAACACAGACAAGTTGAGAGTGGGGAAGGAGAACGTGAATAGGAAAGGGTAAAAATGAGAAAATATTCCTTAACTTTTATCAGAAACTGATTATTTTAATCTACCTTAAAATAAGAAATAAGGTTGAAGCAAGATATGATTAAAATTTTTTATTACTGTATCCTATCAGATTGTTGCATCAAACAAAAGATTAGAGTAGGATAGGATAAATGTACCATATCATGTCTCTTTATCCTGACCATCAAACGGACCCTAAGCGGATCCTAATATAAGAGGAAATCTAATGAGAGGAATTCTAATTATAGTAAGTATGAATCAGATGTCATGATAAGAGCATCTTAATATCAGAGAAAATCTAATCAAAGGAATTATGATTAAAGGAAGTCTGGATCAGATGTAATCAGATGAAGTCTAATCAAAGGAAGTCTGATCAGATGAATTCTTATTAGGGAAAGTTTAATAAGAGAAGATCATATTTGATGAAGAACTAAATCAAAATAAACCTAATTAGAGGGAAAACTAGATCAAAGTAAATATGATCAGAAGAAGCTATAACTCTCTTAATTCCTCCGTAACTAACTTTCAGTCCCTTATTCGTTCTTTTTATTGGGTTCAATTCCAGATCCAACATCTCAACATGTGACACCCTAAACCCCAAAATAACATTTATAATAATTTATACTAAATTATTTGAAGAAAACTCGTGGCGGATGACGAAAATCTGTTCAAAAAAATAAAAACTTTTATATTTATTTTTGGATATCATGTTTCTCAAAATACACATGTAACAATTCAACTTTGTTCCTCAATTAAAATTCAATGAACTTGATTTAACTAGAATTTCTTGATTTAATTCCCAAGACTTACTCGTACTAAGGTTTTCATATAAAAAGTCATTTGTAATTACATAAGTAAAATACACATTACAACTCTTAATTCCCGGTATCACCTATCAGAGCGGGGTTCCTCTCAAACTTGAACTTCAAGACTCATTAACCTGTAATGCGATTTCGCAAACGCAGGGCCAAGCCAGTCAAACACAAACAACGAAAGTCAAACACAAACAATGAAGGAGGTGAGTTTTGAAATCATGTTAATAGTATAATATAAGTAAGGAGAACACACAATTAATTCTAAATAAACCGTATCATTAGACAAACATTCTTCAAAGAAAAACATAACATTATAAAGTCAAAACCACTCAAGGAAAGTCAATACATTTCAATATAACATCAAATCATCTAAGAAGAATTATTATCGCACACGACACATATTAATCACAACAAAACAATCACAAGAAAATGCAATGATATGCATGAGCTTAGACTCTACTTCACAATGTGGTACCATTCTAACTCTGAAGTACTTGGTTAGGAGGCATGATACTATGCCACCATTCCGGTGGACGGACAATTCAAATTGGCCCTGTCCTCATAGATCCCCTCAACTCAACCCGAGACACATATACGCGACAGTCGAGGTAAACGTGTGTTGCATGGTAGCTCCCGACATTTTGAGTGCTACCTCCAAGTACCTAGGAATTCCCCACCCGGATACCTCCAAGGTCTAACAATCTTGCCTTAAGGCTCAACAGTAGACCGCCACGATCAGGCTCAATTCGGTTGTACTTCCCCGGAATCGCTAAGCTTGTCGGGCCCTACCTATATGATGACAAAATAATCTCCACTTCACAAATTCTCAATATTTATTTTCTCCCCTCGTTGGCCTATGATACTCCATTAAGACCGTCATCTCAAACACAAATTGGAATCACAATTATTTCATCAGAGGTTACTTCAATCTTTTCATCACTATTATAAATCACACATCAACATCATTACATAACTCATCACAAATTTAGAGCATCCCTATCATCAATCGTACCTCATCACATAAACTTATTACAAATTTATGAAATCACAATTATTATTCATACATCATCATCATCACATAAAATTATCACAACACATCCATCTTTTATTATCATATCACAAAAACTCATCTTATCAAACATATACATAAAATTAATTCGACACTCAATATCACAATAACATCAAATACCACGCATTTAAAGAAATTAAATCAATCAACCCTTACCAATATTTCTATTCTATATTTTAATCTCACAATTTCCATATTTGCACATTAATTAATTTATCCCTCAAAGGGCTACTGCCGTACGTAGCAAGTCCCTGATGAATCATTGGGAAATACGGTTTTCCCGTTCATCTCACAATATATTAGACCCATGAATTCAAACGCTCTCTCACCCCTTACTTATTTCGACGCTTTTACACAAGAATAAGATTCCACGAGCAAACCGTCTTTGTTCTTTGACTCTTTGTCCTTCAATCGATCATAAATCAAAAAACCAATCTTTGGATAATATAGCCACTTTTCGCACAATCGTTTTGGCGTTGGTTTCACTCAAATCGGAGTTACGGTGAAGAAGAACAATACAAAATAAGGAATTTTATAAACGGAGAAGTCGGGTATTTTAGAGAGAAATTGGGATGGTTAAAAATCTGAGGAAGTATGTTTATTTGACTAGCTAAATGAATAAAACAACATACTGAAATTTGGGGGAAAATGGAGAAACTTCTCTTAAACACTTATCGGTCATCGCTGTCAAATGATAATCCTAATTTATGTTTTCTATTCCTTAGGCGGCTCATGCTACTCCTCCTTCCTTATATTTTATTATTATTATTATTATTATTATTATTATTATTATTATTATTATTATTATTATTTAATTAGGTTTTACTTCCATATGGGCCTAACCCATGAATCACATTTTACTTTTTTTTTTTTACCAACAATTACCAAAGCTATTTTTTTTAAACACAAAAAATAAAGTAATTAATATTTTAAAACACATTAATAACCAAAACTCTTATATTCAAAACTATCACTATAATAATACTTATGTTTCAAAACACTCAAATTAAAATATTACCATCATTAGAGAATAATCAGAACTATAAAACAAATCACACTTTATATTTGTTATTATATCATAATAAATATATATAAAATCACAATGGCATAACACATTTATAAAAATAAGGAAATCAAAAACAACATTACTAATATCTCAAATAATTATTTATAAAATAAATAATTAAAATAAGAGATACTTAAAATAATTAAAATATAAATATGTGCACATTTAACATTAGTTAAACATACAAGAAAATATGATATTAGTTACCAACTCACATATACACGTAAAATCTCATAAATCTTATTCTTTAAAATATTTACACTAATATACTATTATTTTTAGAAAAATATATAAAATAATAAAATATAACATTTATTATTCATATAACATATTTGGTCAAATATGTACAAGATTAGCACATCATAGAAAACACACCTATAAAGAAAATTAATCATAAAACTAATCAACATATATTCTAAAATAATTTTAACACAAAATTAATTATCTAAAATCCTATTTAATTAATAAAATAGTTTATTATAAAATTTGGAGTGTTACAATTCTCCCCTCGTTAAAGAAATTTCGTCCTCGAAATTTTTGGTGAATAATAAATAAACTAATATCTAACTAACTACCCTCAAGATTCAAACTTAGTCACAAATGATATAATAAACATATTTACGACATTTACTACTCACTTAGACATAACATGTCAAGAATCCTAGCAGGACAAGGTAATATGACACAACAAATCAATTAACACATCAAATACGGTATCAAGTTCAACTAACAACTTAAACAATATTCTACTGGTTTTGGTCTCTTTAAATAATGTCTAAATCCTAACAACAATTACTCTACAGGTTTCAAAAAATTAGACATCTAGAGAAACTTTTAAAATATTTCACACCTTCAAGAATAACAAACAAAAAACGCATATAACAACTCAATGACATGCAGTCACTTAAGTGTATAATCATAGTGAAATAGGACAAATATTTTCACATATGGTTTCAAACACACTCAAAGTATAACTTAATTTTAAAGTCTTATAAACAAAATTCATTTATAGAGCTCATACAATAGTTCTAGTCCTTATGAAATGAGAGAATATATAACAAATACGATACTAACACAATATCCTTATTCATTTTAAGCAAATTACTTAGAAGATCAAACATACTTAATTGAATGTTTAGTTTAAGTACACACCACCAACCTAATATTCGTGTCACATAATCAGTTATTAACATTCAACATTGATGCCACATAAGACTCATAATCACTCAAAGTTGTATAAGAGGTGAACATGGTTTCTAATTATTTCTAAAATAAAATTAATAAGTATCTATAACAATAATAACAATGGGTTATCGTTGCCTCTTTTATCGACGATGAGTCATCGGGGTAGCTAGTCCCTCCTACTCATGTAGTCAACTACTTAAGGTAACTATAACTACAGTCATTCAAATTCACACATGGGTAATTAAAAGTATTTTTAACGTGGTTCAGGAGTGCGAAGGCGGTGCCAGAACTCCTACTCCTTACTTCAAGTTAAAAACTTAATTACACATTCACAATAATTTATTTGTAATTTACAACTAGTTACAACAACAAAAGAAATGACACTTACATGAACATATAATCAATAATCCGATTGTAGAAATATAGAACTATTTCACTTTTAGATGCTCTCGACTACTCTAACGCTATACACTAATTCCCAACAACTAGAACACTTAAAACACAAACAATTTAATATTTACATAATCACATACACCATACACATTCACATAGTTAATCCAAAAATTAGCACCATCATTTTACGTTCACCTCATAACTCAAACGATGATTCAAACACATGTAACATACTCTCATAGAAGGCTAACTGCTTCAAATTGATCACGCTCAAATTTTCTTTTGAATTAATCATCACTTAAAAGTTACAACAAACTAAAACATAGATTTCCAAGTAGCAAATAAGATAAATAATTATTTACTAGAAGACACAACACGCTACCAAACTAAATTGAATCTAGTAGTACATAAACCACTTTAAATGTTACACATTTAGCACAAAAAAAAATCCTTGGGAATTCAAACTATTTCCTTAAATCACTTTTCAATAAATCACGTCTAAATAAAAACAACTAAAACAAATCATATTTCTAACTACAATTAAAAATAAAATAAATCACATGTATTTTTAAAATCTATAAGAGTTCTAAAATCACTCGTACTTTAATCGTCAAAAACACATTTCTAAATAATTAATCATTATAAAAATTATTATTTTCAACTTATATTTTGAAAGAAGATTTAAATTATATATGTAGATAGATAAAAAGTTTTCCAATAAATTAACACTTCCAAAATAGTTCTAATTTATTTTCTCAAAATTTACAAAAAAAACAAATTACATATTTATATACATTAAAGTAGTGTACATGACACAATGCATAAAGCATACTTGGTTATGATAATGAATTACACTAATTGGCAAATCTACAAAATAACAGTCTCATCTCACACCAACTACTCAACATGTCTATAGATAGATGCTCAGTTTCAATCATGACACAAAATTGGTCTAAAGCATAACACACCATCAATTTTAAAGATTTTTTAAGGTATGTTCTAATCTTAAAAATTGGGTCCCTAAAAAAAATTTGCAGTTTTATAGTAAGAAAAAAAATTGGTAAAATAAATTTTAGTCTCTAGACACATAATCTACATGATACACTCTACACATACCAAGCCACATGATACACTCTACACATACCAAGCCACATGATACATACCATTTTGTTAGGTTAATTCATGTAACAAGAAAAGATGTACAAACGACATGTCACTTTCTCATATTAAACTCAAATATACATTTCAACAATGATAACACAATAACTATAATTCTACAAAAAAAAAATATATTCTACTCATATAATACATCGATTATAGAATCCAAAATTTAGATAACTTTTTAAAAAGAGTTTCACCATTGAGGTAGTTCTTTTTAAAAACTTTGTTTTCTTATTCAGTTTTCTTTCTCTTTCTTGGTTAGTAGACATTTTATTATTTGACTCTTTTTTTTTTTGTATCATTATAAATCACTAATGAGTTATTAAAATTAAAATCTATAACTATAACATCGAGTTAAACTCTAATGAGTTCATAATATCATAGTCAGAAAATCAACCATTTCAAACAAATATCCCAACACCCTCACGATTCAATATTCACACCATCTCCTAACCAACATAACAACAACTCTTTTTAATTTTCTTAAAAACAAGACATAGTAAAACATTCTGTAAATTTTAAGCTATTTTAAACATTAAATAAAATCAGTAGTATAGAATTATTGTTATTTTATAAATCAACAAAAATTCAACTCAATTTAATTTCTTTAAAATAATCGAGAGTAATTCAAATAAAAGTTATTTTCATCTTACAAAATAAGTAAACTTTAACTCCTTCAAAATGTCATTTTTAAAAAATTCTAAGTTCTACCAACCTCTAATATTCAAGAATTACTATTGCTAATAATATGAATTTCATACTATTTAAAATCATGACGATCATTCTAAATTATTTTCAAAACCAATATCAAAACTCTACTCATATAGATACAACCATCAACACTATCAGTGATTTAAAGTTAACATTCACAATTTAAAATCGATTCTTTTCTTCACGCAAGCCAACATAAAATCAAAATAAGAAATTTTTAGTCAAAATTAAAACTTTAAACATAAGAGACATAATTCCTGTCTAACTCAAAGTTTAGAACGAAACATCCTTTTTTTTCTCTAAATTGAGTTTCAACAATAATAATAATAATTTGTACCTAGTAAAAGTCAATACTTGAAGTTTTAGTTATTAGATCAAACACTTTAAACAGGTTCATATCAAAACTAAATATTTTAAATTGATTAAGGGTGAAAATGGAACTTTAAAATAAATAACTGGTGAGATATGACATTTGATAACTAGGTTACGTGAATGAGATTAATAACTTGAAACATCCAGGTGGTCAATCAAAATTATTATTTCCAACTATTCACATAAAACAAAAGTGCCAAAATCATAGTTCTGTATACAAGAAACAAGCAACAAGATCATTCAACAAGTAACCAACAAAATCTTGTCAACAATTAAAATTAACTCAAATCATAACAAGTAATTTCATGGTTTATTTACTCACTTAGGTAGGAACTTAGAATCCATAACAGTAAGCAAATAATAAACAGTTAATTAGTAACTTCAAAAATATGTATAATTATACAAAAGCATATAACACTTAACACAATAACATAACAGGAAAAACATGATAGTGAAAATAATTATTACACAAGAAAACACAATTGACACGACTAACATTCGACTAACACTGAATCGACATTTGACCCACTCGGCCTAATAGGACAGACCTGCTCTGATACCACTAATGTGACACCCTAAACCCCAAAATAACATTTATAATAATTTATACTAAATTATTTGAAGAAAACTCGTGGCGGATGACGAAAATCTGTTAAAAAAAATAAAAACTTTTATATCAATTTTAGGATATCAGTTTCTCTAAATACACATGTAACAATTCAACTTTGTTCCTCAATTAAAATTCAATGAACTTGATTTAACTAGAATTTCTTGATTTAATTCACAAGACTTACTCGTACTAAGGTTTTCATATAAAAAGTCCTTTGTAATTACATAAGTAAAATACACATTATAACTCTTAATTCCCGGTATCACCTATTAGAGCGGGGTTCCTGTCAAACTTGAACTTCAAGACTCATTAACCTGTAATGCGATTTCGCAAACGCAGGGCCAAGCCAGTCAAACACAAACAACGAAAGTGAAACACAAACAACGAAGAAGGTGAGTTTTGAAATCATGTTAATAGTATAATATAAGTAAGGAGAACACGCAATTAATTCTAAATAAACCGTATCATTAGACAAACATTCTTCAAAGAAAAACATAACATTATAAAGTCAAAACCACTCAAGGAAAATCAATACATTTCACTATAACATCAAGTCATCTAAGAATTATTATCGCACACGACACATATTAATCACAACAAAACAATCACAAGAAAATGCAATGATATGCATGAGCTTAGACTCTACTTCACAATGTGGTACCATTCTAACTCTGAAGTAATTGTATAGGAGGCCTGATACTATGCCACCATTCCGATGGACGGACAATTCGAATTGGCCCTGTCCTCATAGATCCCCTCAACTCAACCGGAGACACATATACGCGACAGTCGAGGTAAACGTGTGTTGCATGGTAGCTCCCGACATTTGGAGTGCTACCTCCAAGTCACCTAGGAATTCCCCACCCGGATACCTCCAAGGTCTAACAATCTTGCCTTAAGGCTCAACAGTAGACCGCCACGATCAGGCTCAATTCAGTTGTACTTCCCCGGAATCGCTAGGCTTGTCGGGCCCTACCTATATGATGACAAAATAATCTCCACTTCACAAATTCTCAATATTTATTTTCTCGCCTTGTTGGTCTATGATACTCCATTAAGACCGTCATCTCAAACACAAATTGGAATCACAATTATTTCATCAGAGGTTACTTCAATCTTTTCATTACTATTATAAATCACACATCATCATCATTACATAACTCATCACAAATTTAGAGCATCCCTATCATCAATCGTACCTCATCACATAAACTTATCACAAATTTATGAAATCACAATTATTATTCATACATCATCATCATCACATAAAATTATCACAACACATCCATCTTTTATTATCATATCACATAAACTCATCTAATCAAACATATACATAAAATTAATTCGACACTCAATATCACAATAACATCAAATACCACACATTTAAAGAAATTAAATCAATCAACACCTTACCAATATTTCTATTCTATATTTTAATCTCACAATTTCCATATTTGCACATTAATTAATTTATCCCTCAAAGGGATACTGCCGTACGTAGCAAGCCCCGGTTGAATCATTAGGAAATACGATTTTCCCGTTCATCTCACAATATATTACACCCATGAATTCAAACACTCGCTCACCCCTTACTTATTTCGACGCTAATACACAAGAATAAGATTCTACGAGCAAACCGTCTTTGTTCTTTGACACTTTGTCCTTCAATCGATAATAAATCAAAAAACCAATCTGTGGATAATATAGCCACTTTTCGCACGGTCGTTTTGGCGTTGGTTTCAATCAAATCGGAGTTACGGTGAAGAAGAACGATACAAAATAAGGAATTTTATAAACGGAGAAGTCGGGTATTTTAGAGAGAAATTGGGATGGTTAAAAATATGAGGAAGTATGTTTATTTGACTAGCTAAATGAATAAATCAACATACTGAAATTTGGGGGAAAATGGAGAAACTTTTCTGAAACAGTTATCGGTCATTGGTGCCAAACGATAATTCTAATTTGTGTTTTGTATTCCTTAGGCGGCTCCTGCTACTCCTCCTTCCTTATATTTTATTATTATTATTATTATTATTATTATTATTATTATTGTTATTATTATTTAATTAGGTTTTACTTCCATATGGGCCTAACCCATGAATCACATTTTACTTTTTTTTTTTTACCAACAATTACCAAAGCTATTTATTTTAAACACAAAAAATAAAGTAATTAATATTTTAAAACACATTAATAACCAAAACTCTTATATTCAAAACTATCACTATAATAATACTTATGTTTCAAAACACACCTATAATAAATAATAAATATATATAAAATCACAATGGCATAACACATATATAAAAATAAGGAAATCAAAAACAACATTACTAATATCTCAAATAATTATTTATAAAATAAATAATTAAAATAAGAGATACTTAAAATAATTAAAATATAAATATGTGCACATTTAACATTAGTTAAACATACAAGAAAATATGACACTAGTTACCAACTCACATATACACGTAAAATCTCATAAATCTTATTCTTTAAAATATTTACACTAATATACTATTATTTTTAGAAAAATATATAAAATAATAAAATATAACATTTATTATTCATATAACATATTTGGTCAAATATGTACAAGATTAGCACATCATAGAAAACACACCTATAAAGAAAATTAATCATAAAACTAATCAACATATATTCTAAAACAATTTTAACACAAAAATAATTATCTAAAATGCTATTTAATTAATAAAATAGTTTATAATAAAATTTGGAGTGTTACACAACACACTCATACAGAATTTAAGTGGTTCAGCTTTTGCATCTTCATAGGGTGCAAGAGGCTGTCAAACATTCCTTTAACCCATAGATAACCACAATTCCAACAGTCTAATAAGCAACTTATAATTCTACCATTCCAAAATCAAAACCAAAACCTAAGCCACTTATGTTAACATCTTTAAAAATCCTTATTTTAATAAATTTTAACTAAACGACTTGTTACATTTTTAAAAGTATTTTACAAAAATAATGTTTTCGATCGAAAAAGAAAAATCAAACGCATTCAATAGCTCACAATGTTGTAAAATAATAATCTTCATTTTATATTATTGATACGAAGTAATACAAAAGGTATATAAGTCTTCATACTACTCATAGACATTAGTAACATTTTTGGTATTATTTTAGCTGGAGTTCGGTTGCACCAGCGAGGATCTTTTTTGCTGCATGGGTGTGGATTGTTGGGTGCTAATGCCCCAAGCACTACGCCAAAAATGACATTTTATAGCGCGACTTTTACAGCGCTTATTAAAAACAAGCGCTGTTGTATAATTTTTTTAAAATTCCGGTGGATACAACAACGCTTTTTTGACAAGCGCTGTAAAAAAAGCGCTGTTGTAGGGTCATATAGGGTCACATACGCTTGCACATAATGTTTACAACTCTTTTACAGCGCTTTTTTAAAAAGCGTTGTAAATTGAAGCACTCTCACATAGCCTTTTACAGCGCTTTTTGAGCGCTTTAAACACAAGCGCTGTAAAATGTTGCGCTCCCACCCTATGTTACATAGCTTTTAAAGCGCTTCTTGTTAAAGCACTGTAAAAGCCTTGCGCTTTCACATAATCAAATGACCTATTACAACGCTTTTTATACAAGCACTGTAATAGGCTTGCCCTTTCACATTTTTAAAGGACCTATTACAGCGCTTTTGTTACAAGCGCTGTAATAGGCTTGCCCTTTCAAATTTTTAAAGGACCTATTGCAGCGCTTTTGTTACAAGCGTTGTAAATTCATTCATTTTAAATAAAAAACATTCACCTTAAATAAATAAAAACAAATTTAAAACAAATTTAATACGTTGTCCTAACCCTACGAACCCTCATCTCCTCTACCCTGCAAACCCTCATCTCATCTACTGTGCGCCCATCTACAAATTGATTTACATTGCTCCTCCTTTAAAACAAATTGATCAACGTTGTCTCAGGTACTGTATTTTATTATTTGTAGTTGTCACTAATTAAAACTGATAAATTGTTACATATTAGATATGTTTTGTTTTGAAATTGTTACATGATATTAGATATGTTCTCATGATATATATGTTCTGTTTTGAAATCAATCTTGAACCAATATTAGATATGTGTGTATTATATATAGGTCATATATATCAGACTTGAAATCGTGCTTATTATTTGTGTAACTGCATTTATATATATAGGTCATATAAAATGGACCGGAAATGGATGTCTGCCAATCGATTGACAAAAGAGTATGAAAATGGAGTGAAGGAGTTTATTGAGTTTGTAGTGATGAATGCAAAAGATCCAAATAGAGTCGTTTGTCCTTGTTTAAAATGTTGTTTTGGAAAATGCGTTAGAGCAGATGAATTGGAAGGACATTTAGTATGGTATGGAATTGATCAAAGCTATACATGTTGATAAGACATGGTGAGAAAATCAATGGAAACACCCGCACAAATACATATAATTCAACTGATTTCGACACAGATACATATAAGCCGGACCGAGTTGAGGAGATTGCAAAAGCAGTTGAAGAAGATCTTCGTGATTGTCCTAAAATGTTTGAGAGCTTGTTGGGTGATGCAAAGAAACCATTATATAATGGTTGTACTAAATGCACAAGACTTTCGGCGATATTAAAGTTGTACAACTTAAAAGCGACTAATGGATGGTTTGATAAAAGCTTCACAGAATTACTAACACTCTTAAAAGATACATTGCCAGATGATAATGAACTTCCCAGTCGAACCTACGAGGCTAAACGAATTTTGTGCTCTATTGGTATGAGTTACAAAAGAATTCATGCGTGTCCTAACGATTGCATTTTATTTCGAAATGAATATGAATTACTAAAGGCGTGTCCGAAATGCAATGTCTCTCGATATAAGAAGAAAGAATCTACTCCAGCAAAAGTCGTGTGGTATTTTCCTATAATACCAAGATTTAGGCGCATGTATCGCAGTGAAGAAGATTCAAAACACTTGACATGGCATGCAGATGAAAGAATTAGAGATTTCAGAGGGAAATTGTTGTTACTTTGTGTGAGCTTGAAATGTATTTCCCACCCTCGTTTCTTGATATAATGGTTCACCTTACTGTTCATCTTGTTAAGGAGACACAACTTTGTGGGCCAGCTTACATGAGATGGATGTACCCGATAGAACGATATATGAAAATATTAAAAGGGTACGTAAAAAGTAGAAGTCGACCAAAAGGTTGTATTGCTGAACGGTACATTGTCGAAGAAGCTGCTGAATTTTGTACTGAATATTTGTCAAATGTTGAATCCATAGGGCTTCCCATGTCTCGTCATTCGGGAAGATTATCAGGAGAAGGGATAATTGGAAAGAGAATAATGACTATATCAAGGACAGAATGGGAGCAGGCATAATTGTATGTTCTGCACAATGATGATGAGGTTCAACCGTATGTTACAATACACATGGATCAGTTATCTAGTTTGAACATGAATAGGAATCAAAATTGGATAACTCGAGAGCACAATCGAAGTTTCATAACATGGTTAAAAAATCACATAAAGTCAAAGTTTGATGTAGACCCCGGATCAATTTCACAGAGATTGAGGTGGCTAGCAAATGGTCCTAGTTTACATGTCTTTTCTTACACCGGTTATGTAATTAACGGCTACACATTTTATACCAAAGAACAAGTTGATCAAACCACTATGCAAAATAGCGGAGTCACTCTCGTAGCTGAAGCGATGCATATCTTAAGTGCAAAAGACAAGAACCCAATATATGCAAATCTATCATATTTTGGGGTTATCAAGCGCATATGGGAGCTAGACTACACAATGTTTCGTGTTCCCATATTTGGTTGCAAGTGGGTCGATAATAATAATGGCGTTTGGATTGATGAGTCAGGGTTCTTGCTTGTCGATTTTAATAGGGTGGGATACAAAGATGAGCCTTTTATTTTACCGTCGCAAGCTCAACAAGTGTTTTATGTCACTGATCCTGCTGATGATAAATGGTTCATTGTCCTATCGACCAATAAAATAAGTGATGATAACAATAATGATGAAGAAGTTGGTAATGATCTTTTCTTTGCAACATCACAACCACATGAAATTGATTCAACTGATGATGGTTTATATCTTAGAGATGATCATGATGAGGGAATTTGGATTAATCCATCGTTTCGTATCATTAATGGACAAACAAACGTGAATCCCACCAAGAAAAGAAGAAGGGCATCTTAATGTGTTTAATTGTTTTTAAGCCATGTAATCTGAACTGAGTTCATGTAATTTAATTTTTTGATCTGCCATAATTGAGCATTTTGGTATTTAGCTTGAACTGTATGTAATTGTATACTGATTTTCTGCATATAATGGGAATTTTTCTTGAACTTGAACTAATCATCCCAATATGAGCTGATCATGTAATTTAGCATTGATATATATATAGGTATTATTTGGAAGAAAAAATAATTTAACTAATTTGGAAGAAAAAATAGTTTAACTATTTGGATGAAAACAAAATTATTTGGAATTTTTCTTGAACTTAACTGATCATCCCAAAATAATGAAGTCACACAACCCTACTACAACGCTCTTTTGAAAAAGCGCTGTAATAGGGTTTTTAAAAAATAAAACAAAGAGGCATTTTATATATAAAACCCTATTACAGCGCTCTTTTGAAAAAGCGCTGTAATAGGGTTTAAAAAAAATAAAATAAGGGTCTTTTAAAGCACTTTCTTCATAAGCGCTGTAAAAAGGGTCACACAGCCCTTGGAACAAAGAGGCATTTTATATATATAAAACCCTATTACAGCGCTCTTTTAAAAAAGCGCTGTAATAGGGGTCTTCTAAAGCGCTTTCTGCACATGCGCTGTAAAAGGGTCACATAGCGTTTGCATATAATAAAACAAAGAAGCCTTTTAAAGCGCTTTGTGTGAAAGGGCTGTAAAAGGCTTTTAAAAAAATAAAAATAAGGAGGTCTTTTACAGCGCTTTTTCACAAGCACTTTAAAAGGCTTCTAAAAAAGCGTTGTAGTAGGCTTTTAAAAAATAAAATATTGAGACCTATTACAGCGCTTTTTCAAAAAAGCGCTGTAATAGGGTTTTATATATAACAGTAAACCTCTTCAGTTTCATCTTCATTACGTAAACTTCATATGAGTGTTTCAGTTTCCTCTTCGTTCTCCTTCTCATTGCGAACCCTACGAACCCTATGAGTGTTTCAGTTTCCCTTGTTTCCTACTTACCCTCATTACGTAAACATCATACACCTGTTTCCTCCTCATCTTCATCCTCCTTCTCATTACGTAACCATATATTTTTAGTCTTCGTTCGTCTTCGTTTCGTCTGCGAACCTCGTAACCCTACGATCGTTTCGTCTTCGTTTCGTCTTCATCGTCTTCTGCGCTGTTCGTCTGCGAACCCGTAACCCTAAGTATTAAAAAGCGCTATTTCAGGTATTGTATTTATTAGTTTTTTGTTTCACTAAAATTAATGTTGAACTTATACTGCTACGTACTTAGACTCTGCATGTTGAACTTGTTGAAGTTATACTGAACTACATGTTGAACTTGTTGTAGATAAATGGATACCAACAAAGATTTAGAATGTCAAAATGAAGAAGTTGGCAACACCAAGACTTACGAAAATGAAGTCAAACGTGGTGCAACCATAATGCAAAATGTTATAAAAGCAAGAAGTACTGGGCAAAAATTTGAGGTATACTTTGTTTGCTGTTTATACTATACTTTGTTTGCTGTTTACTTTGTTTGCTGTTTATAATTTGAGGTACTTATTATATGAGTTTATTAGGTGGGATGGAATGAGAGTGGTCAGCCAATTGACCCCAACAGTTCAATGTTTGTAAGTTATATTGGAGCTGTTGTTCGTCAGAATATCCCCATCACAATAGATGATTGGAGAGATAAGGCATTGAAGGATGCAAAAGATGTATTTTGGGTTGATATACAAGTAATTTTTTACACCACTTTTTTACTTATAATTTTTTACAAACTGCTTTGAAGTACTTTATTCAAACTATATCTTTATTTGGTTTGCAGACAGCTTTTGATAATGATGATGTGATAAAGAGTTACATGCTGAGAGTTGCCGGGAAAATACACCGGGGTTTTAGATCTCACCTCTCAAATTGCTATCTAAGAGACCGAGATGACAATATGAATGCGGAAGCTCCAAAAATATATAAACATTATATATCAAATGAGGAATGGAGCGCATTCGTAGCAAAACGTTCGGACCCCGCGTTTGTTGTAAGTGATTAATTTATTAGCATTTGTGTTTTATTATCCATATTCATAGCGTATTTTAAATTTTTACAAGATTGTTATTTTTTTTATAAAGAATATTAGTAGGGCAAATCGCGAGAGGGCAAAAATTATTCTCCACCCATACAAGAAATCTCGTATGGGATATGCACGTCTAGAGCAAAAACTTGCAAGTAATTAAACATCACTTTTATATAATGTGGTACATTATAAACTATACTTTCTAACTAATATTTTGTTTATGATATTAACGAGAATAGCTACAAGACACCCAATCCGATCAACCAATGGGTCGTCATATATTGTGGAAGGAAGCTCGCGTAAATAAAGACGGAATGGTTGATAACGAAAATGTTCAAAAAGTAATAGAACTTTGTGTATATTTATCACTTTAATATTTTTTAATATTGTATTTTAAAATTGATATTGATCTAATCTTTTTAATCCTATGTGTATATATTTTAGGCGAATCTCGAACAAAGTTCGGAAAATCAAGAGGACAACAAGGCTAGTTGTAGGGACATACTAGGTAAAGTGTTTAATGTTCCTGAATATTCCGGCCGCGTGAGGGGGAAAGGATTTGGCGTAACTCCTAGAAGCTATTTTTCACAAGAGAAGCGCCAAAATCCATCTAACGAGGAAGTATTAGATTTTGATGCTTAAACACGATCCAGTGAATGTAAAGAAATACGTTGTAGATATACTATTAGGAAATAAAGAGAAGGATAAGTTGTTCCTTGCACCATATAATTCAGGGTACATAATTATATATTCTTTATTTATATGTTTTTTAATTTATGAGATCTTAATTTATTATTTGTGTAAACCAAATTTTTGTTGTTGTAGGACACATTGGGTGCTATTTGCAATCAATGCGACCTCTGAAGTTATATACTACCTAGATCCCTTGCACGGCCATTACAACAATCACCCCGAGATAAATACTATGTTCGACACGAAAGTAATATTCATTTATTTTTTACATATATATATAAATAATGTGTTTGTTAATGCTATAATAATCACATTTATTTATTCGATAGTGCTTTACAAGTTTTTCGAGCTCAAAGAGGTGCTATAGTGTCGAAGCAAAAGTCAAATAACATCACATGGATTCCAATAAAGGTTTGAAATATATGCTTTTAAAATTTCATTTACAATCAATGCACAAATAATTATTGACTTATATGTTTTATTTTATAGTGCCCTCGTCAAAGTAACAACATCGACTGTGGGTACTATGTATTGCGATTCATGAAGGAGATTGTTGATAAGAATCAAATTATAATCCCAGAAACGGTACGATATTTTCATTATTTCATTTTCATATATAAACTATGTATATACTTGATTCTAACTTATTTATGTTCAATTTTTATATCGCACAGTACTTTGACAATTCCAGTCCAACATATTCTGAAGAAGATCTAACAGAAATAAAGGAAGACTGGTGTCAGTATGTGATTGAAATGAAGATTATTTGATTTGCTGGAGAGTGGCATGCTGTAAGGGATATGGTAGTTCTGTGTTGTTTTTGAATATGTAGTTGTGAACTGATAGTTGTGAATATGAATATGTAGTTGTATGAATACGATAGTGAATCTGATAGTTATATGAATAGGTAGTTGTGAATATGTAGTTCTGGGCTGTTGTAAATATGGTAGTTCTATTCTAAATATGTAGTTGTGAATATATATGTAGTTCTGGGATGTTGTGAATATGTAAATATGAACTGATTGTTGTGAATATGTAGTTCTGTTGTTGTTGTGTACTGATTTTGTGAGATGATTGTGAACTGATTCTGGATGAAAATGATTTTGGAATAAAAATTAAAAGGCAGCGCTTTCTAAAAAAAGCGCTTTTTAAAATTTACAGCATTTTTAATAAAACTAAAAAAAAAGCACCTTTTACAGCGCTTTCTCAAAAAAGCGCTGTAAAACGTGCATTAGAATGCACCTACTACAGCGATTTTTTGAAGAAGCGCTGTAAAAGATGCATAATAATGCATCTATTGAATGCACCTACTACAACGCTTTTTGGAAAAAGCGCTTTAAAAGGTGCATAACAATGCATCTATATGAATGCACCTATTAAAGCGCTTTTTAGGGAAAGCGCTGTAAAAGGTGCATAACAATGCATCTATATGAATGCACCTATTACAGCGCTTTTTTGGAAAAGCGCTGTAATAGGTGCATAATAATAAAATAATTAAATGACAATGTCAATGGTAGTATTGAGTGTGTTCATTAGTACTCTTTTCATTCGCTCAACTTTTATCGAAGATGTCGAGGCCAAAGATCTTGTACAAAATTAAGGTTATTGAGACTACAATATATAGATTTTTTAGGCCCATTTAAAAGGAAGTTGCTATCAAAATTAATAAAAATTACCTTAATTATAAATTCATATCTACATAACTTTAAACTATTGCGTTGACTGACATCTTAGTGTCCAATTTATTCCTTAAATAAAAATAACTGAAATCACAAAAATTATGCAACATTTAAATTAATTAGTGATTTCAATTCTTTTTCTTTCTTTTTATATTTATATGTATTTCCATGTTGTGATAGAAAAATGTTCACCCTCTACAAAGTTCAACCATCTCTAAAAACGTTTGCTCTAACATTAAATATAGCATCACATCATTTTGTTCTTGTGAATTCATATTTACCTATATATAAAAGTATCAACATTATTATTATTATTATTATTATTATTATTATTATTATTATTATTATTATTATTATTATTATTATCTATCAACACAAAATAGAATATCAATAAATCATAACACATAACTTAGATGGCAGAAAAAAAATAATAATTATTCTTCATCATGTTTTTTTGAAACATGAATCAAAGTTTATTTTTTCAACTTTTCGATATGAACACAATTAGAAAACAATCATAGCTTTTAGCCTGTTGTAAAATAAAATAAATCAGAAAACAACCAAAAACATAGAGCAAAAATGAAAAGAGGAAATCAACCCAATATCAACAACAGAAAACAATCATAAAATTACAGAAAATCAAAAAATTATTTCACCAACACAATAAGAAAATCAAAGGAAATTAGGGCAAATATGAAAAGAGGAAAAAACAGGGAAAAACGGTAACTTGGTAGAGGACGAGAGGAGCACGACGGTGGCGGTGGAGAGTGGAGATGGGGATGGAGGTGAGAGCACATCGGTGGAGAGGAAGAGGAGAGCGGCAGTAAAAATGGGGATGAGGATGGTGATGGCGAGGAGAGTGGAGAAGGATAGGGAGAGGAACACAGACAAGTTGAGAGTGGGGAAGGAGAACGTGAATAGGAAAAGGTAAAAATGAGAAAATATTCCTTAACTTTTATCAGAAACTGATTATTTTAATCTACCTTAAAATAAGAATTAAGAAATAAGGTTGAAGCAAGATATGATTGAAATTTTTTATTACTGTATCCTATCAGATTGTTGCATCAAACAAAAGATTAGAGTAGGATAGGATAAATGTACCATATCATGTCTCTTTATCCTGACCATTAAACTGGCCCTAAGCGGATCCTAATATAAGAGGAAATCTAATGAGTGGAATTCTAATTATAGTAAGTATGAATCAGATGTCATGATAAGAGCATCTTAATATCAGAGAAAATCTAATCAAAGGAATTATGAATAAAGGAAGTCTGGATCAGATGTAATCAAATGAAGTCTAATCAAAGGAAGTCTGATCAGATGAATTCTTATTAGGGAAAGTCTAATAAGAGAAGATCATATTTGATGAAGAACTAAATCAAAATAAACCTAATTAGAGGGAAAACTAGATCAAAGTAAATATGATCAGAAGAAGTTATAACTCTCTTAATTCCTCCGTAACTAACTTTCAGTCCCTTATTCGTTCTTTTTATTGGGTTCAATTCCAGATCCAACATCTCAACATGTGACACCCTAAACCCCAAAATAACATTTATAATAATTTATACTAAATTATTTGAAGAAAACTCGTGGCGGATGACGAAAATCTGTTCAAAAAAATAAAAACTTTTATATCTATTTTAGGATATCACGTTTCTCTAAATACACATGTAACAATTCAACTTTGTTCCTCAATTAAAATTCAATGAACTTGATTTAACTAGAATTTCTTGATTTAATTCCCAAGACTTACTCGTACTAAGGTTTTCATATAAAAAGACATTTGTAATTACATATGTAAAATACACATTACAACTCTTAATTCCCGGTATCACCTATCAGAGCGGGGTTCCTCCCAAACTTGAACTTCAAGACTCATTAACATGTAATGCGATTTCCCAAACGCAGGGCCAAGCCAGTCAAACACAAACAACGAAAGTCAAACACAAACAACGAAGGAGGTGAGTTTTGAAATCATGTTAATAGTATAACATAAGTAAGGAGAACATGCAATTAATTCTAAATAAACCGTATCATTAGACAAACATTCTTAAAAAAAAAACATAACATTATAAAGTCAAAACCACTCAAGGAAAGTCAATACATTTCAATATAACATCAAATCATCTAAGAAGAATTATTATCGTACACGACACATATTAATCACAACAAAACAATCACAAGAAAATGCAATGATATGCATGAGCTTAGACTCTACTTCACAATGTGGTACCATTCTAACTCTTAAGTACTTGGTTAGGAGGCCTAATACTATGCAACCATTCCGGTGGACGGACAATTCAAATTGGCCCTGTCCTCATAGATCCCCTCAACTCAACCCGAGACACATATACGCGAAAGTCGAGGTAAACGTGTGTTGCATGGTAGCTCCGACATTTGGAGTGCTACTTCCAAGTCACCTAGGAATTCCCCACCCGGATACCTCCAAGGTCTAACAATCTTGCCTTAAGGCTCAACAGTAGACCACCACGATCAGGCTCAATTCAGTTGTACTTCCCCAGAATCGCTAGGCTTGTCGGACCCTACCTATATGATGACAAAATAATCTCCACTTCACAAATTCTCAATATTTATTTTCTCCCCTCGTTGGCCTATGATACTCCATTAAGACCGTCATCTCAAACACAAATTGGAATCACAATTATTTCATCAGAGGTTACTTCAATCTTTTCATCACTATTATAAATCACACATCATCATCATTACATAACTCATCACAAATTTAGAGCATCCCTATCATCAATCGTACCTCATCACATAAACTTATCACAAATTTATGAAATCACAATTATTATTCATACATCATCATCATCACATAAAATTATCACAATACATCCATCTTTTATTATCATATCACATAAACTCATCTAATCAAACATATACATAAAATTAATTCGACACTCAATATCACAATAACATCAAATACCACGCATTTAAAGAAATTAAATCAATCAACACCTTACCAATATTTCTATTCTATATTTTAATCTCACAATTTCCATATTTGCACATTAATTAATTACACCCATATTTGCACAATTTCCCGTTCATCTCACAATATATTACACCCATAAATTCAAACGCTCTCTCACCCCTTACCTTATTTCGACGCTTTTACACAAGAATAAGATTCCACGAGCAAACCGTCTTTGTTCTTTGACTCTTTGTCCTTCAATCGATCATAAATCAAAAAACCAATCTGTGGATAATATAGCCACTTTTCGCACGGTCGTTTTGGCGTTGGTTTCACTCAAATCGGAGTTACGGTGAAGAAGAACGATACAAAATAAGGAATTTTATAAACGGAGAAGTCGGGGATTTTAGAGAGAAATTGGGATGGTTAAAAATCTGAGGAAGTATGTCTATTTGACTAGCTAAATGAATAAAACAACATACTGAGATTTGGGGGAAAATGGAGAAACTTTTCTGAAACAGTTATCGGTCATCGGTGTCAAACGAAACTTTTCTGAAACAGTTATCGGTCATCGGTGTCAAACGATAATCCTAATTTATGTTTTCTATTCCTTAGGCGGTTCCTGCTACTCCTCTTTCCTTATATTTTTTTTTATTATTATTATTATTTAATTAGGTTTTACTTCCATATGGGCCTAACCCATGAATCTCATTTTACTTTTTTTTTTTACCAACAATTACCAAAGCTATTTTTTTAAACACAAAAAATAAAGTAATTAATATTTTAAAACACATTAATAACCAAAACTCTTATATTCAAAACTATCACTATAATAATACTTATGTTTCAAAACACTCAAATTAAAATATTACCATCATTAGAGAATAATCAAAACTATAAAACAAATCACACTTTATATTTGTTATTATATCATAATAAATATATATAAAATCACAATGGCATAACACATATATAAAAATAAGGAAATAAAAAACAACATTATTAATATCTCAAATAATTATTTATAAAATAAATAATTAAAATAAGAGATACTTAAAATAATTAAAATATAAATATGTGCACATTTAACATTAGTTAAACATACAAGAAAATATGATAACATTACTTCAAGTTAAAATCTTCAAGTTACAACTCCTACTCCTTACTTCAAGTTAAAATCTTAATTACACATTCACAATAATTTATTTGTAATTTACAACTAGTTACAACAACAAAAGAAATGACACTTACATGAACATATAATCAATAATCCGATTGTAGAAATATAGAACTATTTCACTTTTAGATGCTCTCGACTACTCTAACGCTATATACTAACTCCCAACAACTAGAACACTTAAAACACAAACAATCTAATATTTACATAATCACATACACCATACACATTCACATAGTTAATCCAAAAATTAGCACCATCATTTTACGTTCACCTCATAACTCAAACGATGATTCAAACACATGTAACATACTCTCATAGAAGGCTAACTGCTCCAAATTGATCACGCTCAAATTTTCTTTTGAATTAATCATCACTTATAAGTTACAACAAACTAAAACATAGATTTTCATGTAGCAAATAAGATAAATAATTATTTACTAGAAGACACAACACGCTACCAAACCAAATTGAATCAAGTAGTACATAAACCACTTTAAAGGTTACACATTTAGCACAAAAAAAAAAAATCCTATTCTGCAACTAAAGCAATTTGCAAATTGAAAATGTTCACAGAAACAACACACAAAAACACTAAATCAGAAGAAAAACCCTAACTCACAGTAGTTAACGAAAATGAATACTGAAAAATGGCGAGAAACGAGACTGAAATAAAACATAGTAGCGTGCAACACTTACGATGGTGACGAGGTTACGATGACAACTAAGTTGAGATGCAACGTAAAGAGGTTAAGATTTGATGGGGCGAGGTGTGAAGGTGGTGGCTATGGTTGAGATGCGGCGGCGAAGTGTGATGGTGGTGACTATAGTTGAGATGCGACGGCGGGCAAGGAGTGACGATTGGAATAGGTGCGACGACGAGAAGGAGAAATAGGTTTCTGAAATACGATTGCCAGAGTTTTGAAATAGTAATTGATATAATGTTTTAAAAATAGGTCTTGATACAATTCTTTTTTCTTCCAAAAAATTTAATGTATATACACCATTTTCCTTTACAGTTTTACAAATAAATATAATAATTTTATTTTTAGGGACTTCCACATTAAATTAAAAAATTAATATTTTTGATATTATCAGACTAAATCATAATAGTTAAATAAAATGTCAATTAGTTTGACTATATTTTAGATTTAATATCGTCAAATTTTTAAGTTTTATCTTTTGACTCTATTTTAAAATAAATTTTTTTGTCATAATTTTAATTAAAATTAAAAATAAAATTTTAATTATGAAAATAATTTATTTAATTACCGAGAGTTTCAAATTGAATAGATAAATTTATCAAAATTGTTAATTCAGTGAATTTAATAGATACTATACTATAAAATTTAAAAATTACAAAAATATTAGAAGCGGGACAAGTTCGGGTGCGGACTGAAAATCAACGTCCCAAATCCGTCTTTGCCTCCGAATTTTAATTTCAGGGAAACTCAAATCCGCACCCAATCAAACGGATTTCCCCTCCAAATCAAGAAGGGTTCGGGTGGATACCGAGGGTGCGTATTATATTGCCATCTCTAACAATTGAACTTGTCTTACTTTGTTAATTTGTTTAAAAACAATTCTACTTTATTTATATAAAAATAAAAACTACTTTATTTATATAAAATTAAAAACATATAAATTGGGTTGAAATTCCATTAGAAATTTACCTGTGGAATTTTACAAGGAAATAACAATTGTAAACTTTGCTGCAGATATTTCCTGCGGAAATGTACCGCCAATAAATCATACGGAAAAGGTGAATTCTGCGGCGGACATATAATCACATGTAAATCCGTTGAAAAAGAAAAAATTACCTGTTTTTACCTGCAGAATCTGATACCGTAGAAATTTTCCTAAAATAATTGTCGGCTGAAGCAAAATCCTCATGTCATACCTGCGGAAATATTTTCGCATGTAAAACGCTGATCTCGGACAATTATAAACACGTTTATGTGTTATTTCATTTTTATTTTCATTTTTACCCTTTTTTTTTCAAAAAAAAACAAATGTATTTAATAACAACAATTTAGATAAATTATTAAGGCAACACGTAAAAACTTATCACACCTCAATAATTATATATATATATATATATATATATATAAAATATCATTTATCATAATATTATTAAAATATATTAATGAAAAATTGGAGTGTTACAAATGATTTTTGGCCTCGAAATCTTGAGTGAAAGTTGAGCGAATAAATTGGTTAAGTTGTCACTTATCAAACAATCTTGACAATGTCAAAAAGGAGTATTGAGTGAGTTCCTTAGTACTCTCTTCATTCACTCAACTTTCACTGAATATGTCGAGGGCAAATATCTTGTACAAAATTAAAGTTATTGAGACTATAATATATAGATTTTTTAGGCCCATTGGCTCAACTTTCACAGAAGATATTATATAGATTTTTTAGGCCCATTGGTTCAACTTTCACAGAAGATGTCGTGGGCAAATATCTTGTACAAAATTAAGGTTATTAAGACTACAATATATAAATTTGTAGGACCATTTAAAAGGAAGTTGCTATCAAAATTAATAAAAATTACCTTAATTATAAATTAATATCTACATAACTTTAAACTATTGCGTTGACTGATATCGTATCTACATAACTTTAAGAAGAGGAAACTAGCAAAAATAATGGGTAATATACTATTTGTAGTTATTATATACTCAATGCATTTGAATTGATTTTCTTTTTTAATCTAATGCACTAGTTTTAATTTTTGATTCAATGCACTCATATAGTATAATTCATTTGAATCTCGGAACAAAAAAAAAAGTATTTATTTATACCTAAAATATTAAAATAATACCTAAAATACAAAGATACCTAAAATAAAGTATTTATTACATAAAATACCTAAAAAAAGTATTTATTTATACATAAAATACCTAAAAATAAGTATTTATTATATTAACAATATAGTCATCAATTAACAAATTTAAAATAATAAATAAATTTAAAGTAAATATTTTATTAACATAATTAATCTCAATAAAATTAGTCAATATGAGTTAGAAATTTTTAAAGGGTGTTATTTGATTTAATTTTGAATATTGTGTGGTAGTTGAATTATTGTAGAATTGTGTATTTGACTTATTTTATACCTGGTTTATATCCACCCTGATATTGTTATATGATATAAAATGTGATGAATTGTAATTATTTATATTGTAATTGACATGGTGTGTGCGAATGATCTAGTATCATTACCTGTGAGTGAAAACACTGTATTGTTGGAGCTTGTGTATTATGATGATAAATTTTGAATGTAATGTATGACTATGGAAATTTGCAATGACGATGTGTACTTGTTGACTTATGATGTTACCACCTTGATGAATATCATGAAATGTATATTGTGTTTAATTGATTAGTGATGAATTCGACCTGAGCCAATGATGGTTCTCTTAATGGAGTTAGTAGCCTAGGCCAACGAGGGGAGAATCTGGATGTTATTTGTTTGAAGTGGGGATTATCTTGTCATCGTATAGGTATGGCCTAACAAGCCTAGTGATTTTGGGGAAATACAGTTGAATTGAGCCTGATCGTAGCGGTCTACTGTTGAGCCTTAAGGAAAAATTGTTAGACCTTGGAAGTATTCGGGTAGGGAATTTCAAGGTGACTTGGAGGTAGCACTCCAAATGTCGGGTGCTACCACGCAACACATGTTTACCTCGACGGTCGCGTATATGTATCTCAGGTTGAGCTGAAATCTATGAGGACATGTTCAATTTGAATTTTAGAGGTTGGTAAAACTTTAAAATTAGAATTTTTAAAAAGGATAATGTGAAGTAATGTGACGTATTTTATACGTGGTTTATATCCACCCCTGATATTGTTATATGATATAAAATGTGATGAATTGTAATTATTTATATTGTAATTGACATGGTGTGTGCGAATGATCTAGTATCATTACCTGTGAGTGAAAACACTGTATTGTTGGAGCTTGTGTATTATGATGATAAATTTTGAATGTAATGTATGACTATGGAAATTTGCAATGACGATGTGTACTTGTTGACTTATGATGTTACCACCTTGATGAATATCATGAAATGTATATTGTGTTTAATTGATTAGTGATGAATTCGACCTGAGCCAATGATGGTTCTCTTAATGGAGTTAGTAGCCTAGGCCAACGAGGGGAGAATCTGGATGTTATTTGTTTGAAGTGGGGATTATCTTGTCATCGTATAGGTATGGCCTAACAAGCCTAGTGATTTTGGGGAAATACAGTTGAATTGAGCCTGATCGTAGCGGTCTACTGTTGAGCCTTAAGGAAAAATTGTTAGACCTTGGAAGTATTCGGGTAGGGAATTTCAAGGTGACTTGGAGGTAGCACTCCAAATGTCGGGTGCTACCACGCAACACATGTTTACCTCGACGGTCGCGTATATGTATCTCAGGTTGAGCTGAAATCTATGAGGACATGTTCAATTTGAATTTTAGAGGTTGGTAAAACTTTAAAATTAGAATTTTTAAAAAGGATAATGTGAAGTAATGTGACGTATTTTATACGTGGTTTATATCCACCCCTGATATTGTTATATGATATAAAATGTGATGAATTGTAATTATTTATATTGTAATTGACATGGTGTGTGCGAATGATCTAGTATCATTACCTGTGAGTGAAAACACTGTATTGTTGGAGCTTGTGTATTATGATGATAAATTTTGAATGTAATGTATGACTATGGAAATTTGCAATGACGATGTGTACTTGTTGACTTATGATGTTACCACCTTGATGAATATCATGAAATGTATATTGTGTTTAATTGATTAGTGATGAATTCGACCTGAGCCAATGATGGTTCTCTTAATGGAGTTAGTAGCCTAGGCCAACGAGGGGAGAATCTGGATGTTATTTGTTTGAAGTGGGGATTATCTTGTCATCGTATAGGTATGGCCTAACAAGCCTAGTGATTTTGGGGAAATACAGTTGAATTGAGCCTGATCGTAGCGGTCTACTGTTGAGCCTTAAGGCAAAATTGTTAGACCTTGGAAGTATTCGGGTAGGGAATTTCAAGGTGACTTGGAGGTAGCACTCCAAATGTCGGGTGCTACCACGCAACACATGTTAACCTCGACTGTCGCGTATATGTATCTCAGGTTGAGCTGAAATCTATGAGGAAAAGTCCAATTTGAATTTTAGAGGTTGGTAAAACTTTAAAATTAGAATTTTTAAAAAGGATAATGTGAAGTAATGTGACGTATTTTATACCTGGTTTATATCCACCCCTGATATTGTTATATGATATAAAATGTGATGAATTGTAATTATTTATATTGCAATTGACATGGTGTGTGCGAATGATCTAGTATCATTACCTGTGAGTGAAAACTCTGTATTACCAGTGAGTGATCTAGTATCATTACCTGTGGGTTGATTTCATAAAATATATATATATATATATATATATATTTATGATGATTTTATTTAAATTTTAATTAGCCAAAAAAAAAAATTTACACCAAATTTTACTATGGATTATTTTTAAGAAAATCTAGAAGATTTGTGGTAGAAATGGTTTAGAGAAAGTAAAAAAAGGAACTATTGTAGAAATTCGAATCAATTGAAAAGTTTTCTATCTACTTTTATATATATGGTCCAATTTTCTTTTAATATATAGATTGAAAATAATGATTTTTAGAGCGGTAATTATTAAAAAAGGTATTTTGAATGATTAAAATATGAGTGAAATTTTTGGAATCTTTTTTATTTTAAAAAATACTTTAAAAAGAAACTGTATGATTTACTTAGAAGTAACCTAAGGAAAAGTTTTGGATACCATAGAAAAAAAAATTATGGTGTTAAATGATTAGTGATACTTTTAAAATAATTTAAGTGTTTGAAAACAAATTTTAGAATATTGTTTAATCACTAAAATGGTTTATGCACTACTTTTATTTTGGTTTGCTAATTATTGTATTAACTTCTAGTATAAGTATGATAAGGATTAATTCAAAAATCTGCTAATTCATAAATCTTTGTTTCCATTTTTGTAAAATGATAAGGATTAATTCAAAAATAAAAATTACTTAATTAATAATTTAATTGCGATAAGTTTGGAGCAGTTAGACTACTGTGAGAATATGTTACATGTTTAGAATAATCGTTTGAGTTATGAGATGAATGTAAACTCTTGGGGCTAATTTTTGGATTAGTTATGTGAATGTGTATATGATTATGTAAATATGAAATTGTTTGTGTTTCAAGTGTTCTAATTGTTGAGAATTAGTATATAGAGTTTAGAATAATGGAGAGCATCTAAAAGTGAAATAATTCTATATTTCTTCAATCAGATTGTTGATTATATATTGATGTAAGTGTCGTTGTTACTATTTTTAAGTTACGAATAAATTTTTGTGGATATACAATTAAGAGAATTTTTAACTTGAAGTATAAAGGAGAAGTTGTGGCACCGCCTTTATACTCTTGAACCATGTTAATGAGCCTTTTAATTACCTGTATTTGAGTTTGAATGAATACAATTATGTTTACCCTTAGTAATTGACTCCATGAGTAGGAGGGATTAGCTACCTCGATATTCATCGTTGATAAAAGAGGCGACAATAACTTATTATTATTTTTAGAAAAATTTGTTAATTTTATTTCTGAAATAGTTGAAAATTGTGTTAATCTCTTATGTCATGTGAGTATTTAAATTGTTTAAGTGTATGTGTTGTGAGTTAATATCTAATGTCATTTGAGTAATTAAATTGTTTAAGTCTATGTGTTGTGAGCTTGTGTGTCTACCGACAAGTTAATTTTTCCTTCTTTTTATTATTTATAAAATGTGTTGCTATAAATTAAGCTACTGATTGTAAATTTTATGTCTTATCATTATCGAATATTGAAGATTATTTTGAATTATGGAACATAAGTTGTAATTTATGTATAGTAAGGATACTATAAAATTTTAAGTAACTTGCTTAAAATGAATAAATGCATTGTGTTAGTATTTTATGTGTACTATAATATGCCTTTTGATAAAAAAACTAGAACAACTGTAGGAGTTATTATAAATCAATCTGGTGTATAAAACGTAAAATAATAATAATAATAATAATAATAATAATAATAATAATAATAATAATAATAATAATAATAATAATAATAATAATAATAATTTTAAGTGTGTTATGCAATTATGTGAAATTGTTTTGCCTCGTTCATTATGGTTATGAACTTTGATTCTTGATTCTAAGAAGCTAAATATTCTATGAATTTTTCTGACTATGAAATAATTTAAAAATTGCTATACTTGTCTTACGTAAGTGAGACCGATTGAGTAATTGATGATATTATTTAAACTTTTTAAGAGTGTGAAATTAGTAAAACATTAAGGTAGTTAGTTGTTATAGACTACATCTATAAGCTCTACTTCCTCTATAAATTATAGTTAGTAATTGTGATATTTCTTTCATGATTGAAAGTGAAGATATGATATGTGTATAAATGATTCACTATCATGTTAGCCTGTCATGCTAAATTAATTGATTCTTGACATATTGTGGTTAAATAACGGAATGTCTTAAATATGTTTATTATATCATTGAGTACTAAATTCGAATTTTGAGGGTGGTTAGTTAGATATCAGTTCGATTATTGGTCACTACAAATTTCGATAACGAAATTTCTTTAACAAGGGAAGAAATGTAACACCTCGAATTTCTAATTAATATATTTTAATAATATTATGATAAATGATATTATATATGTAATTATTGAGGTGTGATAAGTTTTTACGTGTTGCCTTAATAATTTATCTAAATTATTGTTACTAAATACATTTATTTTGTTTTTGTTACATTATCCTTTTACTATACTACTAACTATAGTTATATAACATATATTGGATCCACTAAGTAAATATATATAATTATATGGGCCCGTTTGATGAGGAGTATAGGATAAAGACATGATAGGATAAGAAGCAGGATAGAGACATGATATGATTTGGACATGATAAGGAGTTATCGTGTCATATGTTTGACGTGCACGTGATAATAAACTTGATAAGAGTAGTTTATTATATTCAGTGTTTGATACACAACAGATAACCAAATGATATGATTTATATGGTGATAAAATGATAAATTTGTCCTGATAATCTATTTAATTTTTTTTCTTTCAAAATAACATTCATAAATTTTTTTATAAATAAATAAAAGATGCTAAAAAAATGTAAATAATTTATGAACTAATTTTATATACATAAAATATTAAAACAAATACTAAAAACATATAATATTAAAAAACATATATTATTAAAACTTCTAATGCTATGATTTTCATAAAACCACATTGAAATCATATCATAAAAATTGCTAAACAAAGTTCAACCATCTCTAAAAACATTTGCTCTAAGATTAAATATAACATCTCAGCATTTTGTTCTTGTGAATTCATATTTACCTATATATAAAAGTATCAACATTATTATTATTATTATTATTATTAATATTATTATTATCTATCAACACAAAATAGAATATGAATAAATCATAACACAAAACATAAATGGCCGAAAAAAAATAATTATTATTCTTCATCATGTTTTTTTGAAACATGAATCAAAGTTTATTTTTTCAACTTTTCAATATGAACACAATTAGAAAACAATCATAGCTTTTAGCCTGTTGTAAAATAAAATAAATCAGAAAACAACCAAAAACATAGAGCAAAAATGAAAAGAGGAAATCAACCCAATATCAACAACAGAAAACAATCATAAAATCAAAGGAAATCAAAAAATTATTTCACCAACACAATAAGAAAATCAAAGGAAATTAGGGCAAATATGAAAAGAGGAAAAAACAGGGAAAAACGGTAACTTGGTAGAGGACGAGAGGAGCACGACGGTGGCGGTGGAGAGTGGAGATGGGGATGGAGATGAGAGCACATCGGTGGAGAGGAAGAGGAGAGCGGCAGTAAAAATGGGGATGAGGATGGTGATGGCGAGGAGAGTGGAGAAGGATAGGGAGAGGAACACAGACAAGTTGAGAGTGGGGAAGGAGAACGTGAATAGGAAAAGGTAAAAATGAGAAAATATTCCTTAACTTTTATCAGAAACTGATTATTTTAATCTACCTTAAAATAAGAATTAAGAAATAAGGTTGAAGCAAGATATGATTGAAATTTTTTATTACTGTATCCTATCAGATTGTTGCATCAAACAAAAGATTAGAGTAGGATAGGATAAATGTACCATATCATGTCTCTTTATCCTGACCATCAAACGGGCCCTAAGAGGATCCTAATATAAGAGGAAATCTAATGAAAGGAATTCTAATTATAGTAAGTATGAATCAGATGTCATGATAAGAGCATCTTAATATCAGAGAAAATCTAATCAAAGGAATTATGATTAAAGGAAGTCTAGATCAGATGTAATCAGATGAAGTCTAATCAAAGGAAGTCTGATCAGATGAATTCTTATTAGGGAAAGTCTAATAAGAGAAGATCATATTTGATGAAGAACTAAATCAAAATAAACCTAATTAGAGGGAAAACTAGATCAAAGTAAATATGATCAGAAACAAGCCTAGTGATTTCGGGGAAATACAGTTGAATTGAGTCTGATCGTGGCGGTCTACTGTTGAGCCTTAAGTTAAGATTGTTAGACCTAGTAAGTATTCGGGTGGGGAATTCCAAGGTGACTTGGAGGTAGCACTCCAAATGTCGGGTGCTACCACGCAACACATGTTTACCTCGACTGTCGCGTATATATATCTTAGGTTGAGTTGAAGGGATCTATGAGGACATGTCCAATTTGAATTTTAGAGGTTGGTAAAACTTTAAAATTATAATTTTTAAAAAGGATAATGTGAAGGAGTTGGGTTGATTTCTAAAATAATATATATATATATATATATATATATATATATATATATGATTTTATATAAATTTTAATTAGCCAAAAAAAAAAAAGGATTTACACCAAATTTTACTATTGATTATTTTTAAGAAAATCTAGAAGATTTTCTGTAGAAATGGTTTAGAGAAAGTAAAAAAAAGGAACTATTGTAGAAATTCGGATGAATTGAAAAATTTCCTATCTACTTTTATATATATGGTCCAATTTTCTTTTAAGATATAGGTTGAAAATAATGATTTTTAGAGCGGTAATTATTTAGAAAGGTCTTTTTAATGATTAAAATATGGGTGAAATTTTTGGAATCTTTTTTTATTTTAAAAAATAGTTTAAAAAGAAATTGTATGATTTACTTAGAAGTAACCTAACGAAAAGTTTTGGATACCATAGAAAAAAAAATTATGGTGTTAAATGATTAGTGATACTTTTAAAATAATTTAAGTGTTTGAAATCGAATTTTAGAATATTGTTTAATCACTAAAATGGTTTATGCACTGCTTGATTTATTTTGGTTTGCTAAATATTGTGTTGGAACATAGTATATTATTATGTGAATTTAAAAATTTTGTTGAAGTTTCACATTGGAAAGAATTTGTTTTTGTAAATTCAAGTGGAAAGAAACATGTTTTTTAAATTCAAGTCCCACATCGGAAAGAATTTTTTTGAACTCCCGTATTAAAAAACTTTCCTATTTTGAGTAGTTTCCAACTTTTGATATGCTAAAGTCCCACATTGCTTAGAAATCATATGTGAGTTTGCTTCCATCACTATATAATTAGTTTCAATCTATTGTGAAAAGCACACCAAAGTTGGATGCATTTCCCAACTTTCTCTTTTCTCTCTTTTTTATTCTGCTTGCCTAATTTTCGAGCCACTTCTCCCCTTTCTTTCTGTCCCTTAAGTTTTAGAGCGGTTGTTATGCTGCACTCCTTTTGGTTTTAGAGCGGTTATTATGCTGCAGTCCCTTCGGTTTTAAAGCGGTTGTTATCCTGAGGACTTTGCGGTTGATAGTATTCCTTGCACAATTTGGGCAGTGCTGCGAAACGTCTTAAAGAGAGCGACCTAGTCCGCGACTCAACCCAGTAATATCTTCGGTGGCATAAATTGTGATTTTTAAACAGTTTTTGAAACTCAAAAATAACAATTTTAAGACGTTTCTTTCTGCCATGTCAACCGAAGAGATGACTGGATTTGGTTCTGTTGCCTCTGATTTCAATAAATTGTTTCAGTTTGAGGCAAACAGAAAAGGATAAGAAAGCTGGAGAATTAACCCATGAGAGAATAATGATAAGAATTATATTCTTAATGGACTTGCTGATGATCTGTATAACTACTACAGTTCCAGCAATACTGCTAGAGATGTTTGAGATGCTCTGAATAAGTATGTTGTGAGCTACTACTCAGAGTATCAGATGATCGATGACAGATCCATGGAGGCTGAAGATAACTCATGTGATCATCTATTAAGGTATGTCACTCATGACATATTTAAATTAAATGTTGAAATTTAATATGTCTCCTTCTGTTTGAATGTTGAAATCAATAAAATGTCTCTTTCTGCTTACATGTTGTGTGATTTTAATTTTTGACATGTTAGACTCTGTAATGTGAACACATATGAATTCAAACTTAAGTAACTTAGGTTTAGTTCCGAAGTTATTTTTAAATGATTTTGAAAATGTGATTTTTGTAGTCAAGAAAAAATAACAAAGAGTTCACATAAATTTGTAGTTAGAGAATCCGAGTCTTTAGATTTATTACACTTTAATATATGTGAACTTGATGGGGCGTTAACAAGAAATAAAAGTGAAATGCTTGACATGTTAAGGATCTTTGTAACTGAAATTGAAAATCAATTTAGTAGAAAGATTAAGAGGTTCTAAGTATGATTTTAATTTATTTAATGAGTTTTATAAATTGCCTAGAATTATACATGGAACAACGGCACCATAGTTGCTTGAAATGAATGGTAATGTTGTTAGAAAGAATAGAACTCATTTGAACTAGTTGTTGCTAGTATGCTTAACTCTAGTGTTGCATCTCATTGGTGTGTCAAAAATATATTGCATATTTGCTATGTTTTGAATAGAGTTTCTAAAAACAAAACATCTCCTTATGAGATAGTGAAGAAAAGACAACTGATCTTGTCTTATTTTCAAACTATGGATTGTTTGGCTTATGTCAGAATTCCCGATCCCAAGCGAATTAAACTCGCCAGTAGAGCATATGAATGTGTATTCATTGGGTATGCAGTAAAGAACAAACCGTACAGGTTATATAACCTAAATGCAAAAGCGATCATGGAGTCAAATGAGGTTGGCTTCTATGAAAATAAATTCCCTTTCAAATAGAGAAATAGTGGGGGCAGCGAACCTAGTCAAGTTCCTGTGACAAGAAGCACTGAAAGCAATAAACAAGGCAAAACAGAAACTCGAAGGAGTAAGATATTAAGAGTTGCTAAAGATTATGGACCCAAATATATGACCTCTAATTTAGAAGAGGATCATACAAATCTTAAGGAAGCTTAGTAATCATTGGATGCAGATTTATGGCAAGAAGCTATAAACGATGAAATGGATTCTCTAGAGTCTAACAAGACCTGACATTTAGTAGACTTGCCTCCTGGTTGCAAACCAATAGGTTGTAAATGGATATTGAAAAAGAAACTAAAACCCGATGGATCTATTGATAAGTACAAGGCACGCCTTGTAGCCAAAGGTTTTAGACAAAGAGAAAATATAGATTTCTTCGACACTTTTTCACCAGTCACTAGAATAACATCCATTAGGGCGCTCATATCACTTGCGGCTATTCGTAACCGGGTGGTACACCAGATAGATGTTAAAACAGTTTTTTTAAATGGTGACCTGGAAGAAGAAATCTATATGGAACAACTTGAAGGTTTTTTAATTCAAGGACAAGAAGACAAGGTCTGTAAGTTAGATAAGTCTATGTATGGTCTTAAATAAACTCCTAAGAAATGGCATGAAAAGTTTGATAACTTGATTATATCGAATGAGTTTAAAGTGAATGAAAGTGACAAATGTATTTATTATAAATTTGAAAATGACATTTGCACTATCATATGTCTCTATGTAGACGACATTACTCATATTTAGATCAAACATTCATGCTGTAAATATTGTGAAATCATTGTTGTGTAACAACTTTGATATGAAAGACCTCGGAGAAGCGAATGTAATCCTTGAAATCAAGATTACTAGGTTAGAAAACAGAATTTCTTTGGATTAGTCTCACTATGTTGAAACAATCCTAAAGAAATATAATTACTTTGACTGTAAACCTGCTTGCACACCATATGATCCAAGTGTAAAACTTTTCAAGAACACTGGTGAAGGTGTTAGACAAAGTGAATATGCGAGCATCATTGGCAGCCTCAGGTATGCCACTGATTGTACTAGACCCGACATTGCCTATGTCATGGGATTGTTGTGCAGGTTTACTAGTAGACCTAGTATGGAGCATTGACATGCTATCGAAAGAGTCATGAGATACCTTAAAAGGACCATGAGTCTTGGATTACATTATCAAAGATTTCCTGCCATCCTTGAAGGATACAATGTTGCTGATTGGAACATTTTATTAGATAACTCCAAAGCAACCAGTGACTATATCTTAGTATAGCTAGTGGTGTTGTATCTTGGAAATCGAAGAACAGACGATATTGACTCTGTCCACTATCGAGTCTGAAATGATAGCACTAGCTACTATTAGTGAAGAAGCGAGCTGGTTAAGATGCTTGCTAGTTGAGATCCCTTTATGGGAAAAACCTATGACAGATGTGTTGATCCACTGCGATAGTACCGCGGCTATTGCAAAGATTGAGAACCGTTATTACAACGGTAAGAGACGACAAATACGTCGTAAGCACAACACAGTTAGAGAATTACTATCTAAAGGAGCTGTTATAGTGGATCATGTATGCACTGATGATAATTTAACAGATCCTTTGACGAAAGGATTAGCTAGAGAGAAAGTCATAAATACATCCAAAAGGATGGGACTAATGTCTATAGAGTCACTCATGATGGTAACCCGACCTAAAAGACTAGAGATCCCAAGAATTAGGTTCAATGGGTAATAGCAAGTTGTGAACTGATATGCGATGAACATGCTATTATAAATCAGAGAAGCATGATTCCTGAAGCGATGATAGGATGAGGTAATAGAAACTCTTAATGAGATCTATGCTCTATGTGGAGGGAGTACCTAGCTACAGGAGTACTCTTGATAGACTCACTTATGTGAATGTGGAAGTGGGGCCGCTTCCTATGGAATTTTAAGGCAGAATTCCTAGAGTGTTCACTATACTGGGATAGATGTGCAGGGCCATTAATGCATGAGCTTTTGAGAATACACCCTATGAAAAGGTTGTGTGTGGGTTTGATGTTAGAGATAGAGTTCAAGACTACGAGTCACTCTTGTTGAATCTGAATCTTACTTACTATGCAAAGGTTCAAGTCAAGAGACACCTTTGTTTATGCACAATCTTATAGAAGCGTTTGACGCTATTTCAGAAACATTTTTTTAAATTCAAGTGGGGGATTGTTGGAACATAGTATATTATTGTGTGAATTTAAAAAATTTGTTGAAGTCCCACATTGGAAAGAATTTGTTTTTGTAAATTCAAGTGGAAAGAAACATGTTTTTTAAATTCAAGTCCCATATCGGAAATAATTTTTTTGAACTCCCACATTAAAAAACTCTCCTATTTTGAGTTATTTGCAACTCTAAATATGCTAAAGTCCCACATTGTTTAGAAATCATATGTGAGTTTGCTTCCATCACTATATAATTAGTTTCAATCTATTGTGAAAAGCACACCAAAGTTGGATGCATTTCCCAACCTTCTCTTTTCTCTCTTTTTTATTCTGCTCGCCTAATTTTCGAGCCACTTCTCCCCGTTCTTTCCGTCCCTTCGGTTTTAGAGCGGTTGTTATGCCGCAGTCCATTCGGTTTTAGAGCAGTTTTTATGCGGCAGTCCCTTTGGTTTTAGAGCGGTTTTTGTGCCGCGGTCCCTTCGTTTTTAGAGCGGTTTTTGTGCCGTAGTCCTTTCGTTTTTAGAGCGGTTTTTTGTGTCGTAGTCCTTTTGATTTATGAGTGGTCATAGTACCATATTGCGAGTGACTTTGATCGTCATATTGAGAGTGGCTTTAACTGCCATATTGAGGGTGTAATTCTAGAGCAGTTTTCTACGGTGCAGTGGAACTCCGATATATTAATAATTTAATTGTGATAAGTTTGGAGCAATTAGACTATTGTGAGAATATGTTACATGTTTAGAATAATCGTTTGAGTTATGAGATGAATGTAAACTCTTGGGGTAAATTTTTGGATTAGTTATGTGAATGTGTATATGATTATGTAAATATGAAATTGTTTGTGTTTCAAGTGTTCTAATTGTTGAGAATTAGTATATAGAGCTTAGAATAATGGAGAGCATCTAAAAGTGAAATAATTCTATATTTCTTCAAATCGGATTGTTGATTATATATTGATGTAAGTGCCGTTGTTACTACTTTTAAGTTACGAATAAATTGTTGTGGATATACAATTAAGAGAATTTTTAACTTGAAGTATAGAGGAGAAGTTGTGGCACTGCCTTTATACTCTTGAACCATGTTGAAGAGCCTTTTAATTATCTTTGTTTGAGTTTGAATGAATACAATTATGGTTACCCTTAGTAATTGACTCCATAAGTAGGAGGGATTAGCTACACCGATGATTCATCGTTGATAAAAGAGGCGACAATAACTCATTATTATTTTTAGAAAAACTTGTTAATTTTATTTCTGAAATAGTTGAAAATTGTGTTAATCTCTTATGTCATGTGAGTATTTAAATTGTTTAAGTGTATGTGTTGTGAGTTATTCTCTTATGTCATTTGAGTAATTAAATTGTTTAAGTGTATGTGTTGTGAGCTAGTGTGTCTACCGACAAGTTAATTTTTCCTTATTTATAAAATGTGTTGGTATAAAGCTACTGATTGTAAATTTTATGTAGTATCATTATCGAATATTGAAGATTAATTTGAATTATGTAACATAAGTTGTAATTTATGTATAGTAACGATACTATAAAATTTTAAGTAACTTGCTTAAAATGAATAAATGCATTGTGTTAGTATTTTATGTGTACTATAATATGCCTTTTGATAAAAAAAACTAGAACTACTGTAGGAGTTATTATAAATCAATCTGGTGTATAATAATAATAATAATAATAATAATAATAATAATAATAATAATAATAATAATAATAATAATAATAATAATAATAATTTTAAGTGTGTTTTGCAATTATGTGAAATTGTTTTGCCTCGTTCACTATGGTTATGAACTTTGATTCTTGATTCTAAGAAGCTGTATATTCTATGAATTTTTATGACTATGAAATAATTTAAAAATTGCTCTACTTGTCTTACGTAAGTGAGACTGATTGAGTAATTGATGATATTATTTAAACTTTTTAAGAGTGTGAAATTAGTAAAATATTAAGGTAGTTAGTTGTTATAGATTACATCTATAAGCTCAACTTCCTCTATAAATTATAGTGAGTAATTGTGATATTTCTTTTATGATTGAAAGTGAAGATATGATATGTGTTTAAATGATTCACTGTCATATTAGCGTGTCATGCTAAATTAAATGATTCACTGTCATATAACGGAATGTCTTAAATATGTTTATTATATCTTTGAGTACTAAATTCGAATTTTGAGGGTGGTTAGTTAGATATCAGTTCGATTATTGTTCACTACAAATTTCGAGGATGAAATTTCTTTAACAAGGGAAGAAATGTAACACCTCGAATTTCTAACTAATATATTTTAATAATATTATGATAAATGATATTATATATGTAATTATTGAGGTGTGATAAGTTTTTACGTGTTGCCTTAATAATTTATCTAAATTATTGTTACTAAATACATTTATTTTGTTTTTGTTACATTATCCTTTTACTATACTACTAACTATAGTTATATACATATATTGGATCCACTACCGTTTGATGAAGAGGATAGGATAGAGACATGATAGGATAAAAAGCAGTTTATTATATTCAGTGTTTGATACACAACAGATAACCAAATGATATGATTTATATGGTGATAAAATGACAAATTTGTCCTGATAATCTATTTAATTTTTTTTTTCTTTCAATATAACATTCATATATTTTTTTATAACTAAATAAAAAATGCTAACAAAATGTAAATAATTTATGAACTAATTTTATATACATAAAATATTAAAACAAATACTAACAACATATAATATTAAAAAACATATATTATTAAAACTTCTAATGCTATGATTTTCATAAAACCACATTGAAATCATATCCTAAAAATTGCTAAACAAAGTTTAATCATCTCTAAAAATATTTGCTCCAACATTAAATATAGCATCACATCATTTTGTTCTTGTGAATTCATATTTACCTATATATAAAAGTATCAACATTATTATTATTATTATTAATTTTTATTATTATTATTATTATTATTATTATTACTATTATTATTATTATTATTATTATTATTATTATTATTATTATTATCCATCAACACAAAATAGAATATCAATAAATCATAACACAAAACATAGATGGCAGAGAAAAATTATTATTATTCTTCATTATGTTTTTTTGAAACATCAATTAAAGTTTATTTTTTCAACCTTTCAATATGAACACAATTAGAAAACAATCATAGCTTTTAGCATGTTGAAAAATAAAATAAATCAGAAAACAACCAAAAACATAGAGCAAAAATGAAAAGAGAAATCAACCCAATATCAACAACAGAAAACAATCATAAAATCAGAGGAAATCAAAAAAATTATTTCACCAACACAATAAGAAAATCAAAGGAAATTAGGGCAAATATGAAAAGAGGAAAAAAACAGGGAAAAACGGTAACTTGGGAGAGGACGAGAGGAGCACGAAGGTGGCGGTGGAGAGTGGAGATGGGGATGGAGATGAGAGCACATCGGTGGAGAGGAAGGGGAGAGCGGCAGTAAAAATGGGGATGAGGATGGAGATGGCGAGGAGAGTGGAGAAGGAGAGGGAGAGGGAGAGGAACACATACAAGTTGAGAGTAGGGAAGGAGAACGTGAATAGGAAAGGGTAAAAATGAGAAAATATTCCTTAACTTTTATCAGAAACCGATTATTTTGATCTACCTTAAAATAAGAATTGAGAAATATGGTTGAAGCAAGATATGATTAAAAAAATTTATTACTGTATCCTATCAGATTGTTGCATCAAACAAAAGATTAGAGTAGGATAGGATAAATGTACCATATCATGTCTCTTTATCCTGACCATCAAACGGGCCCTAAGCGGATCCTAATATAAGAGGAAATCTAATGAGAGGAATTCTAATTATAGTAAGTATGAATCAGATGTCATGATAAGAGCATCTTAATATCAGAGAAAATCTAATCAAAGGAATTATGATTAAAGGAAGTCTGGATCAGATGTAATTAGATGAAGTCTAATCAAAGAAAGTCTGATCAGATGAATTCTTATTAGGGAAAGTCTAATAAGAGAAGATCATATTTGATGAAGAACTAAATCAAAATAAACCTAATTAGAGGGAAAACTATATCAAAGTAAATATGATCAGAAGAAGCTATAACTCTCTTAATTCCTCCGTAACTAACTTTCAGTCCCCTATTCGTTCTTTTTATTGGGTTCAATTCCAGATCCAGCATCTCAACACACTCATACAGAGAGTGGATCAGACATGTCCACTTACAAGTTTGATATAATCTTAGAAATCCTAAAATTTTAGTGCTTCAGCTTTTGCATCTTCATAGGGTGTAAGAGGCTGTCAAACATTCCTTTAACCCATAGATAACCACAATTCCAACAATCTAATAAGTCACTTATAATTCTACCATTCCAAAACCAAAACCAAAACCTAAGCCACTTATGTTAACATCTTTAAAAATCCTTATTTTAATAAATTTTAACTAAACGACTTGTTACATCTTTTAAAAGTATATTACAAAAATAATGTTTTCGATCGAAAAAGAAAAATCAAACGCATCCAATAGCTCGCAATGTTGTAAAATAATAATCTTCATTTTATATTATTGATATGAAGTAATACAAAAGGTATATAGTCTTCATATTACTCATAGACATTAATAAAAATTTTGTTATTGTTTTAGCTGGAGTTCGGTTGCACCAGCGAGGATCTTTTTTGCTGCATAGGTGTGGATTGTTGGGTGCTAATGCCCCAAGGGAATGATCTTTGGCCTCGACATCTTGAGTGAGAGTTGAGCGAATAAATTGGTTAAGTTGTCACTTATAAAACAATAATGAAAATTTCAAAGGTAGTATTGAGTGTGTTCATGAATACTCTTTTCATTCGCTCAACTTTCACCGAATACGTCGAGGCCAAAGATCTTGTACAAAATTAAGGTTATTGAGACTACAATATATAGATTTTTTAGGCCCACTTAAAAGGAAGTTGCTATCAAAATTAATAAAAATTACCTTAATTATAAATTCATATCTACATAACTTTAAACTATTGCGTTGACTGACATCTTAGTGTCCAATTTATTCCTTAAATAAAATTAACTGAAATCACAACAATTATCCAATATTTAAATTAATTAGTGATTTCAATTCTTTTTCTTTCTTTTTATATTTATATGTATTTCCATGCTGTGATAGAAAAATGTTCACCCTCGATATATTTCAAATTTTTATTTATATTTACTCTTTTGAAAGAACACCCCTTATATTCATAAGAAAAGAAAACTAGCAAAAATAATGGCTAATATACTATTTGTAGTTATTATATACTCAATGCATTTGAATTGATTTTCTTTTTTAATATAATGCACTAATTTTTTTTTTTGATTCAATGCAATCATATTAATATATAGTAGAATTCATTTGAATTCCTTTAAAATACCTAAAAAAAGTAATTATTTATACCTAAAATACCTAAAAAAAGTATTTATTATATTTACAATATAGTGATCAATTAACAAATTTAAAATAATAAATAAATTTAAAGTAAATATTTTATTAACATAATTGATCTCAATAAAATCAGTCAATTTGTAAGCTCAATATTTAATACCTTTAATCAAAGTAAAACTCATATAAAAATATATTTTAACCAGCACATATAAAAATGGAATATTTTACTAAAAATAAAATATATAAAAATGTAATCTAATGTATTATTATAATAATTAAAATAACAATATAGTATAATAACCTAAGAGTAAAATAATATATAACATATACAAATATGTTATATAAAAATATATTAATGTCTCATTAATTCAAATCTATTTAAGAAACATACATAAAAAATAATCTATTGATGTATAATGAAAGTATTTAAAATATTTTTAAACATTGATATGAATTATAATTTTAATTAGTTTTAATTGCAGTTTTAGTCCCCTTATTTTTACAGATTCACGAAATTGATCCCGCTATTTTAAAAGTCAACAGTTTTTGTCCCTCCTTCTAATTTTTTTAACTAAAAAATGATGGCGTGAGATGTTTTAAATAACGTGACTTATGATACAATGATGTAGAATGATTAACACTCATGAAATTGGAATAAAACGCTGTAAAAACTTAGCTTTCAACATTAGAAATTTTTCATATTTTTAATTTAGTTAATGACTTATGAATAATTAATGCATCTAGATGGTTCTATATCATATAATTTTATGCCGCATCATTAAAAATATGTCAAATCATCATTTTTTTAGTTCAAAAATATGAGGGAGGGATCAAAACGGTCCACTTTTAAAATAGAGAGACCAATTCCGTGAATTGGTTATAATAGATGGACCAAAACTTCAATTAACCCTTGTAATTACTAAGAATGAAAATTTCATTGTAAAAGTATTTAAAAAAGTAGATATTCTTTTAGGATAATATATAAAATATAAGATACAAGAGACCCATACTCATATCATAATCATTTCCTACTTTTTTATTCTCTCTGCACACCTACACTCACATCTCATCTCTACAATAAACATAGATCTAGTTAATTTTGAATGGGTTTCCACAACTAAAATAGTGAAGAAGCTTGGGAAATCTTGACAAACATAAACCAAACAAAAAACTAAAGAAAGTGTAACTTCAAACTCTAAGGAGACAATACAAATTGCATAGCATGGAGAATAAGAAAAGTGTGTCAACTTGTATTACAAAAGTGTAAACTTTGGGAAATCAAATGAAGAATTATGTATATTCTTTCTTTGAGAACCCTGAATTCAAAATTTGACTAGATCGTTGTAGCTACAAAGGAATTATAGAACCGTGAAAGCTTGCAAGTGCAGAAATTGCAAGGTTCACTTGAAGTGCATAAGCAACACTTAAATGAAAGAAACTTAGATAAATCTCTTGAATTGGCCTTACAAGCCCAATCAAGAAGAGAATAAAGCAAGCGCAAGAGAGGAAGAGGAAAGCAGTAATTTAAAAGAGACAAGAACAATCATCGTGGAGGTTATGAAGGGCATTCTCACCATGCCTCTCAAATCAACACAAATAAAAGAATTGATTATCGTAGTAGCTCATGTGAAGGTGATGTAGAATCTTGTGAAAAAGCAAGTAGTTCCCATGGTAGAGGGGAAGGAAACAGGTTTGATAAAATTAATATCCAATGTAACAATTGAAAAACACTATGGCATTTTTCTAATGAATAATACACAAATGATAAGAGGGTTCCTAATGATGAAGTCAAACTTGCACGTGGGGAAGATGAAAATGATCAAGTCCTATTAATTGGTACAATTGGGGAAGAGGACAAATGTAAAAATTAGTTGAATTTGGAGTAACATATCGGAGGCAACATGACTAGAGGCAGTATGACTAGATGCGTATAGGTCAGAGGTAGCATAATTAGAGTTAGAGGATATGTGTCCAAAGATAGAGTGAGAGGATACATGTCTAGAGCCAGAATAAGAGGATACGTGTCCAATGGCAGAATCAAAGGATACGTGTCCAGAGGCAGAATCAAATGATACGTGTCTAGAGGTAGAATAAAAGGATACGTGTTTGGAGGTAGAATCAGATGCTACGTGACCAGAGGTAGCTTGATCGTAGGGACTTGGATCAGAGACAGCTTGATCATAGGGACTTGGATCAGAGGTAGCTTCATCAGAGGGTCTTGGATCAGAGGCATCTTGATTAGAGGGACTTGGATCAAAGAGAGCTTGATTAAAGGAAAGAAAGAAGGGAAACAATAAAGGCAAAATGGAATGAGAAAATCGAAAGTAAGGTAGAAGAAGAAAAATTAGAGGCAAAGTAGAAGAGTATTATCAGAGGCAAAATAGAAATAGAAGCATTTTACCAAAGGCAAAATAGAAGCATATTACCAGAGGCAAAATATAAGCATTTTACCAGAGGCAAAATAGAAGCATTTTACCAGAGGCAAAACAGAAGTAATTTACCAGAGGCTATATACATGAAACCATAAAACATCTATTAGAGGAAAAAAATAGAAGGAGAAACGAAAGGCAGAAATACTCAGAGTTGAAAATAGCATCGTAGGCAAAATACCCAAAAACATAAGTTATGAATCAGAGGCAGCAAAATAGAAAAGAATTATCAGAGGTAAAAATACTTAGGTTTTTGAAACAACAACTAGAGGCAAAACCCCAAAGTTATAGAATGACACTCAAAGGCAAAACAGCAGAGGCGAGAGTGAAAAAGCATTCAAGGCACACACAATTTGCCTTTAGTAACAAGATCCGCACATTAAACTACAATCATTTACTAAAAATCCTGAGAATTCCTAAATTTCCAACACAACAATCATGCAATGCTGAAACAAACAACATGCATGACATTTTAAAATCATTTGAGTACAGTTTAAAATCACCTATATGCTAAAAGTTTCATTTCCTCACGCTATAAGTTCTTCTAACCTGTAATGCCCCTAAAATAGTTTCTGATAAGAGGTAAAGAATTTTAATAAATGAATTCATAGAACCCTCATGCTAAAAGAAGTTAATGTAACATAATTCACAGTTTTCTATGGAAGTTCTACCTATCGATTTGAGTTGATTTGGAGTAGTTATCTACTTTTCCAACTCTTAACCTCTTCAAACTTCGCATTTTGCTCCAATTGTTTTGGAGTTTTTCCTTGTTGTTTCTTGCCTTCTCTTAAGTGTGATTTGGTCGATTATTGAATGTTGAGGGCTGAACCCACGCATGCAATGGTTTAGGGCCAGCCTTATGAAGTTTGGTAAATTAATGTTTTTGAAGATTTAAAAAAAAAGAGGAGAAATGAAGGATTTGGGAGAGAAGATAAACAATACCAATGGACGGTTTCTCTGAAGTTCAGAACACGGGAAATAGAGAAATGAGGGAATATGGGAGAAAATCTCTTGTTTGCCCATTGGATATTTTCCATATTACTTCTTTTGTCCTTTACTATTTTAATTAAAATTTCTTATTCCTAAATTAATATGTTAAAACTTTTAAAAATCCTTATTTTAAATTAAACTGGTTGTTACATTCTCCCCCCTTAATAGAATTTTTCCCTCCAAATGTAAGAACTTACCGATGGAAACAGTCATAGTAAAAAAGATTATCTTGAGAGAAGATTTCAAGGAAAGAATGATGGTGGATAGGTCATCATAGTGAACAATTCAGAATAAAAGGTTGTAGGAATTGGTTCAACAAATTTAGGGGTTTGCAGATGGTACAAGGAGAGTACCAACAAGAATGAGAGGTGTGCCCACAATTCAAGAGAAAACTAATATCTCTTATGAAGATTGTTGGAGTCTGGCATGTTCATATCAAACTAAGCATGGTACATTGAAATTAATGAGAGATGCCATAATGCGGATAAAGGTCATAAGAAAGGGGAACTTATGTCCTAGATGGAAGTATAATAATTGGAGGTGTAGAGACTAAGGAATAAAGGTTCTTTTATGGATACAACATTGGAGAGTGGTCATCTTGTGAACACTGTGTTTATATCAAGCCAGATAAGGACAATTCACAAACATAATGTAACCAAAGGCACATTAAGGCCCGTTGAAGGTACTAAGACAATGCAACACAAAAAAGGTTATGTTGTAGATTAAGAGACATGCTTTAACCATGTCTGCTAGACTTTATTGACGACTAAGATGAAAAACCAAAAGAAAGAGCGTGTTATCAAACACAAGTATGCCTATGAAATTTTGGGCTGAAGCTGCTCACACAACCTACTATGTAACACCCCGACCCTTCAGCGATATCGGCGATGTTAATCACGATCTTCTAGCTTCCCCCTTTCTCACTTGGAAATATAGCGAGTTTTTGCCTTCCGTGGGAATCGAGTCCGGTACCTAGGGGATAAGTACCGCCTCGTCACATTCCCACTACCAATTGATATGATATAAGAAATTGTTTTTGAGTTCTTTAATTTTTTATGTATTTATTTATTATTTCTTTAGTTCTTTGTTACTTTTCAGAAACAATATATCCCTAAAATATAAAATATGATTGCGTAATATTATATATTTCAAAGTTTTATTTATATTTACCTATCTTTTGAAATAACACCCTCTTATATTCATAATAAAAGGAAACTAGGAAAAATAATGGATAATATACTATTTGTAGTGATTATATACTCAATGCATTTGAATTGATTTTCTTTTTTAATCTAATGCACTAATTTTATTTTTTGATTCAATCCACTCATATTAATATATAGTAGAATAAATTTGAATCTTGAACAAAAAAAAAGTATTTATTTATACCTAAAATACTAAAATAATACCTAAAATACAAAAATACCTAAATTAAGTATTTATTACCTAAAATACCTAAACAAAAGTATTTATTTATACCTAAAATACCTAATAAAAAGTATTTATTATATTAACAATATAGTCATCAATTAACAAATTTAACATAATAAATAAATTTAAAGTAAATATTTTATTAACATAATTAATCTCAATAAAATCAGTCAATTTTTAAGCTCAATATTTAATACCTTTAATCAAAGTAAAACTCATATAAAAATATATTTGAACCAGTACATATAACAATGGAATCATTTACGAAAAATAAAATATATAAAAATGTAATCTAATGTATTATTATAATAATTAAAATAAAAATATAATATAATAACCTAACGGTAAAATAATATATAACATATACAAATATGTTATATAAAAATATATTAATGTCTCATTAATTCAAATGTATTTAAAAAATACACATAAAAAATAATCTATTAATGTTTCTGTAACTGTACAATGAAAATATTTAAAATATTTTTAAACATTGTTATGAATTATTATTTTAATTAGACTTAATTAAAGTTTTAATTCCTTTATTTTTACAGATTCACGAAATTGATCCCCTATTTTAAAAGTCAACAGTTTTGATCAATCCCTCTGATTATTTAACTAAAAACTGATGGCTTGAGATGCTTTAAATAACGTGACTTATGATACGATGATATAGAATGATTAACACCTATGAAATTGGAATAAAACACCGTAAAAACTTAGATATCAACATCAAAAAAATTTCATATGAATAATTAATGCATCTAGATGGTTCTATATCATATAATTGTATGTTACATCATTAAACATATGTCAAATCTTTATTTTTTTAGTTAAAAAATATGAGGGAATAATCAAAACTGTCGACATTTAAAATAGAGGGACCAATTCTATAAATTGATTATAATAAAGAGATCAAAACATCAATTAACCCTTGTAATTACTAAGAATGAAAGTTTCATTGTAAAAGTATTTAAAAAAGTAGATATTCTTTTAGGATAATATATAAAATATAAGATACAAGATACCCATACTCATATCGTAATCACTTCCTACTTTTTTATTCTCTCTGCACACCTACACTCACATCTCATCTCCAACACAAACGTTAAGTTATACAAACACTGTCAATAGCCTTCTAGGCACCCCGCCAGTCTACTACTCATATTCTTCTATTTTTCTCTTTCTCTAATGAATCGTATATCTTACCTTCTTGATAATGAGTTAATTGATTGATGTAGCTTTGAACACCCCAAATTTTGTAATAAATTATTTCATTTATCTAATAGGATTTTAAAGAATTAATTTTGTATTGCATGTGTTTATAATATGTATTGATAAATACTTATGACTAATTTTCCTTACATCTGTACTTGCTATAGTGTGATAATTTCCCTTGTGTTTTGCTTAATAATTTATTTAAATTATTGATATGGATATTAAGTATATTCATTTTTTCTAAATATTAATTTTAGATTGGTATAATTTTAAAGTTAAATACGTTATCATTATTGCTAACAAGATATTTAATAATTAAACTTATTTATTTTTATTTTAATGATAGTAAAGCTAATAGAAAAGTTTTGAATAATAATAATAATATAAAATTTAAAAATATGGCTGATATGATTCTTCTTTTAGGAACTGATAAGTATATATATGTGATAAAACCGCAAGTGCACGGTATTATCGCGTAGTAAAGATTTTCGTTCCCACAAGGACTTTGTTATGAGTACTAGTGTCTCTTTACTATAATGATTAACTAAAACAGTAAATATTGATATTGATTTTTGGTTTAAAATTCACAATAAAAATAAAGCCTTGGGATTGTAGTTTTCACAATGATGGATACAATAAAATTAACCTTCTATAAGTTATAGGTGTTAAACTCTTAAAAATCTGATAAATAATTGTAACTAATGCATTCTTTCAAAGAACAAAAGTGTATTTTAAATTAATAACCAACCTATTTTCATGATTGATGTATTAGCAAAATCCTTTAAGAGAAGATATCTTTCATGATTTCAAAAGAACTAGAATCTATTTTCATGATTTGATTCTCTTGTCCAATCTTAGGGGTCAAATATCAAATATACCTTTCGGTATATTATTTGACATCTAAATATGAATATGATTCTTACTAAGATTGGATTAAAAGATCAACACCCATGACAAAAAGAAATAGAAATTGTTAGAGATTCAACATTGGAAATCCTACAATAAGACAAGGAAGATCTACTCACATATGATCATAGTAAAATTAAAGCTTAAATATAAAAACATAAAATAACATAATAAAATAACAAAACAAAAATAGAAAATTGAATATTATTGAAACTAGAAATTTTCTAAGAGAAATACAAGAAGAAAAGAAAGAGTAGTAAGAGATTGTGAGTAGGAGTGTTTGTCTAAAACTGAGTATTTTGGTCATTTTTATAGTCCTAGGTGCCTTCGTGAGCTTTAATTACAAGAAACCATTAGAATTTCATAAGAGGAAAACGGTTCAGCAGAAAATGAGCAGTTTATGGCTATAATGGCCATTACTGCCAAGCAATAATAGGGGCAGCAGCAGAAGGTGAACAGATTATGACCATAATGGTCATTACTGTCAGGCAGTAATGCTTGTTCGAACTTGAGTTTCTTTCATTTTCTTGATCATAATGCACCATGACTGCACCACTTGACTTCAACGCTCTTTTGCACCAAAAATCTTCACTTATTCCTTCACTTCTCCTTGCAATCAAAACAAAACAAAAATGTAGTAAAATAGAACTAAAACCGAATTAAAAACATCAAATTAACCTATCAAATAAAGCTATAAAAATAGATAAATTCTAGCTTATCAAATTCCCCCATTCTTGAATCATTGCTTGTCCTCAAGCAATTGTTTCAGTTAAAAAGTTATGGACGAGCAGACACCATGAATAGGAAGTCAACATTCAGTTCAAGTGTATGTAGTAGGCAACTTCCAAAACCAATGGATAACCAACTTCGGTTCCAAATTAGGGACTTAGGCTCCTCTAAAAACATAATTCTCATCAATATGACACTCAACTCTCAAATTCTCTCGGTGTTTTTGTTGGAACCAAGTTGGTTTTTCATTTAGAGTTTTGATGTTAACAAAAGTATTTTATGAGAATAATATATTTGACTTCAAAGAGTATGAAAGAAGATTCATGGTTTTGAAGAGAATCTAAAATAAGATTTGATTCCAAATTATAATTGATGAAAATCTAAAATAAGATTTGATTCAAATATATAATGGATGAAAAATCTAAAATAAGATTTGATTCATATTTATAATTGAAGAAAATCTTTGACCAAGTTGAAAAGAAAATATAGTCAAGATTTGAAGAAGATTTGAAGAATATTTGATCTACATTTAATTGAAGATTTGTAGAATATTTGATCAACATTTAATGAAGATTTGAAGAATATTTGACCTACATTTAATGAAGATTTGAAGAATATTTGATCAACATTTTAATGAAGATTTGAAGAATATTTGATCAACATTTAATGAAGATTTAAAGAATATTTTATTTGAAGAATTTACAAAGTCAATCTACACAAAATAGGAACAGAATCAATTTGAAGAATTTACAAACTCAATCTAAACAAGATACAATTCAGAATTAAATAAGGACTAAATTGAAGCCCAAATTTTCACTATAAATAGACACTCAAGGCTGAAGGAGAAAAGCATCGAAAAGCAGAAAAGAGTAACTCAAGCTCAAAATTCTCAATTCATCTTAGAGTTCAAAGAGAGAAACACTTGTTCAGGTTAGAAATATTTTTTGAGTGTTCTTTTGTTATAGTTTGAGAGTTATTATTATTATCAGCTTTATTAGAAGCAACTACTCAAGTTTCAATCTCTTGTATCCAACCCGGTAGTGGTTTAGTTCCTTCTTCAATCTGGGGTTGTCAGGTTGTTAGGAGAAGACTTGGCTTGTAGGGTCAAGGTGGTTAGTTCCTCAAAAGTCTGGGGTTGTCAGGCTGTTTGGGAAGACTGGCTTGGAGGGTCAGGTGCTTTTGTAATTCAAGGTTTTTGAATTAGTGGATTAAAGCCTTCTGAATGAGGGGACTGGATGTAGCCAAGTTAGTGGTGAACCAGGATAATTCTACGCGTCAAATTATTTATGCTTTCATTGCTTGCTGCCTCTAAATCTGATTGCTTCTACTCCAACTAATTCACCAAAACCAAACTAATTTTTAATTATTTATAAATTATCAAAAAGTTATCAACTTTGTGCAAACACAATTCAACCCCTCTTCTCGTGTTCGCACCTTCAGTTTCAAGGTAATGGGCATTCACTCAAAATTTCACCAATGCAATGTTTCTGCCATATGCTTGATTATTAACCAAATCTCCACTACATCTCTCATGAGAGCATATGTGAATCAAAAACACTTTTCAAGGTTGTAACGGGGCCAAGGGACAATAGGTGGGGAAAACCAATAAAGGGATATTCAAAAGGCTATTTCAAATTAAACATATGATCATAGATACCATTTTTGAATAATTGGAGCTCAACGTATTCAAATAATCATTCATCAGCCCAGACTTCAATCATCAGTCAAATGCGTTACTTCGAGTGGAGCACCTTATTGTGTTTTCAAACTGAGAGTAAGAACTTTTTCTTTTTTTTTTTTAAAAAAAAAATTGCTCCACTTTATTCAAAAGGGCACCCAATAATGATTTTATCGATAAAGCGAGGGACCAAGAAAGATAATTTATGTAAGGCTCAAAGTGGACAACTAGCAGAAAATATGAAACAAAACAAAACAAGTCCTGAGGCCTGAAAAAATTAATCCTAAAGTGTTTTTTTCTTCAAACATGATCACAAGAGAATTTAGCCTTGAGACGGTTGCAAGTCAAGTTCTAGAGAACACAGTCAATGGTGAATAATCACTCATAACAAAGAAAAGGGGCATAATATTTGATGATGTAACACAAGCCCCTATATAAGCCCAAAACTCACATTTAGTACCTAAATCAATGAGAACACGATGTTAGAGAATAAGCTAATTTATCAAACTGATAGTGTGGAATCCGAAGGTGAGTTCATTGCCTATTTAATAACATGCACAGAAATTATGGTTCCCTATCAAGGACATCAAAAGGTTTTCTTTCAAGCAGGGAGAAATTATTTATTTATATATATATTAACATGCTGAGCAAACAATCAAACAAGAAAACGTACCCCCCATGCTTGGACCAGACATTGTCCTCAATGTAAAACGTAAAATAGTGATGAAAGGGGTAGGAAAGCTCACAAGATTATGGTGGTGGTGGAAAGTGGCCCTGTGCACATATTACGACTATAATGGCCATTACTGCTAGACATTAATCCTTGATGCCTTCTCTTATTTTCTGCATTTTTCTTGTTTTAGCTCAGCCTACAAAACAAAAATAAATTTTGAAAAATTAAAACCGTGGGTTGCCTCCCACGCAGTGCTTGTTTATGGTCCTTAGCTTGACCTTCATTTTGTAAATCTTAAGTTGGAGATCGAAGAATAAGACTTACCCCTTTCTCTATTGGATTCCCATCTACATAATGCTTCAACCTTTGACCATTCACAGTGAAAACTCCAGTGGTCTCACTCCAGATTTCTACAGCTCCAAACAGGAACATCTTATGGATTTGAAATGGCCCGGACCACCTTGAACGAAGTTTACCCGAAAACAACTTCAATCGTGAATTGAAAAGTAATACGAAGTCACCTTCTTTGAATTCTCTTCTTGCTATGTGCTTATCATGCCACTTCTTGGTTCTTTCCTTGTAGAGTTTAGCATTCTCATAAGCGTCTAACCTCAACTCATCAAGCTCATTGAGTTGGAGCTTCCTTTTTTCACCAGCAGCCTTCAAATCAAAGTTAAGGATCTTTATTGCCCAGTATGCTTTATGTTCGAGCTCAACTGGGAGGTGACAAGACTTTCCATAGATCAACTTGTAAGGAGTCATACCAATGGGAGTCTTGTATGCTGTACGGTAGGCCCAAAATGGATCATCTAGCTTTACAGACCAGTCCTTCCTTGATGCAGAGACAGTTTTCTCGAGAATGCTCTTAATCTCCCTATTGGAAACTTCTACTTGTCCGCTAGTTTGAGGGTGATATGTTGTGGCAATTTTGTGCTTTACTTCATACTTTTTTAGTAGGCCTTCAAACTATTTAGCTATGAAATGAGAGCCTCCATCAGTAATCACCACCCTTGGCACACCAAACCTCAGAAATATTACCTTTTTGAAGAGCTTAATCACTACCTTAGCATCATTTGTTGGAGCAGCGACAGCTTCAATCCACTGGGACATGTAATCCACTGCTACAAGGATGTATTGATTTCCAAGAGACGAGGGAAATGGTCCCATAAAATCAACTCCCCAACATCGAAGATTTCAACTTCGAGGATATTGTTCAAAGGCATTTCATTTCGATATGTTTTTGGTACGCTGGCATTGATCACATTGAAGCACAAAGCGATGCACATCTTTGAAGAGTGTGGGCCAGTAGAAGCCTGGTTGAAGTATCTTTGCTGCAGTTTTTGACGAACTAGCATGTCCGCCGTATGCGGAGGAATGACAGTGAAACATGATGCTTTCCATTTCTTCTTCCGGGACACATCTTCTGAAAACTCCATCAGCCCCTCTCTTAAAAAGCAGAGGTTCATCCCAATAATAGTGTTTAAGATTCGAGATAAACTTCTTTTGTTTATAGTTCAAATCTGGGGGTAATACTCCAACTGCTAGGTAATTCACAAAATCAACATACCATGGTGCTTCTATTTGTGCAAGAGCAAACAATTGATCATCAGGAAATGAATCATCCAGCGGCAACTCATTTTCATTTTTTTCATGTAGCCTTGAGAGATGATCGACCACCACATTTATAATCCCTCTCTTGTCTTGAATTTCTAGATCAAACTCTTGGAAAAGTAGTATCCATCGGATCAACCTCGGCTTAGCATCTTTCTTGCTGAAGAGATATTTAATGGCTGCATGGTTTGTGTAGACAATTATCTTTGATCCCACCAGGTAGGAACGAAACTTGTCAATGGCAAACACTACTGCCAATAGCTCTTTCTCGGTTGTGGCATGGTTAACTTGAGCTTCATCTAAAGTCCTACTGGCATAATAGATAGCATGAACTTTCTTGTCTTTTCTCTACCCCAACACTGCACCTACAACAAAGTCGCTAGCATCGCACATGATTTCAAATGGAAGACTCCAATTAGGTGGTTGCATAATCGGGGCAGATATCAATGCTTCTTTTAACCTGCAAAATGACTCAAGACAAAATTCATCAAAGACAAAAGCTGCATCCTTTAGGAGCAGACTGGTTAGAGGCTTAGAAATCTTAGAAAATCTTTAATGAATCAGCGGTAAAATCCTGCATGCCCCAAGAAACTTCTCACTTCTTTTACGGAGGTGGGAGGTGACATTTTCTCTATTACCTCAATTTTTGCTTTGTCTACCTCAATACATCGCTCGGACACCAAATGTCCAAGAAAAATTCCTTCTCTAACCATAAAGTGGCATTTCTCCCAATTTAACACAAGATTAACTTGTTCACACCTTTCAAGTACCTTTTCGAGATTGCCCAAACAATTATTAAAGCTAGATCCATACACAGAAAAGTCATCCATGAATACTTCCATTATATCCTCAACAAAATCAGAAAAAAAATTGACTTCATGCAACGTTGAAAGGTAGCAGGGGCATTGCACAAACCAAAAGGCATTCTCCTATAAGCATAAGTGCCACAAGGACAAGTAAACGTGGTTTTCTCTTGGTCGCTAGGATGAATGGGAATTTGAAAAAAACCAGAATAGCCATCCAAATAGCAAAAATGTGAATGCTTTGCTAACCTTTCTAACATTTGGTCGATAAAGGGGAGAGGAAAGTGATATTTACGAGTTGCTTTGTTCAGTTTTCTTTAATCTATACACATCCTCCACCCCGTAATTGTCCTAGTTGCAATGGATTCATTTTTTTTTTTCATTTTTAACAACAGTGATACCTCCCTTTTTTGGAACTACTTGAACGGGACTGACCCATTTGCTATCAGAGATAGGGTAAATTACCCCGGCATTTAGGAGTTTAAGTACCCCTTTTTTCACAACTTCTTTCATGTTAGGATTTAACCTCCTTTGATGCTCAATAGAGGGTTTATAGTCCTCTTCAAGTAGTATCCTATGCATGCAAATTGATGGATTAATTCCCTTTAAGTCCTCAATAGTATACCCAATAGCTTTTGGATACCTCTTGAGGACTCCAAGCAATTTTTCAGTTTCTTCACCATTTAATTCAGCACTTACAGTGACAGGAAATGTAGAATTTTTGCCAAGGAATTCATACCTGAGATTTGAGGGCAAAGGCTTAAGTTCTACCTGTGGAGCCTCTTTTGGGAGAGGTGCTGAATTTTCTGCTGCTAATGCCTCAAAATTCAAGTTTGGAAGAAGAGGAATTTCATCCAACAAGTTAGCATATGCATCAGCTTCCTTTGCCAAGTCTTCGTAACTTGTGCTTCCAGCCCATCTTGCGAGAATGGTCCTGAAGGACACTCCTTAACACAATAATCAATTAAATCGACCCTGCAACAAGAATCTTCAAGAGAAGGACTTTTCATAAGGTTAGACAAATTAAATTCAATCTTTTCATCACCCACATTGAAGACAAGCTTCCCATGTTTCACATCAATAACAGCTCCTGATGTGGCTAGAAAAGGTCTCCCAAGAAGAATTGGGACTTGGGAGTCTTCTTCCATTTCCAACACCACAAAATCAGCCGGTATAAACAATTGTCCTACTTTGATAGGAACATCCTCTAATATTCCCACCGGATACTTGATAGATCGATCAGCTAGTTGTAAGGAAATGTTTGTGGGCTTTAACTCACCCACATCAAGCTTCTTACAAACTGACAAAGGCATGAGGCTTACACTAGCCCCAAGATCACACAAAGCACGTTTAAAACTCATATCACCAATAACACAAGGAATAGAAAAACTTCTAGGGTCTTTAACTTTGGGAGGTAATTTATTTTGAATTATGGCACTATATTCCTCAGTTAAAGCAACTGTCTCATTGTCTCACATAAGGTTTTCTTTTTCCTCATCTACCCTATCACTTGATGGTTGGGTTCTTTCATTCTCATCCCTAACATTCACTTCCACATTACTACCCTTGGGTTCCTCTAATTGTTTTCCGTTTCTTAAGGTGACAACATTTAATTGTCCCTTGGGGTTAGGTTCAGGCTGCCCCGGGAATACACCGGAAGATCTAGAGGATGAAGCAACTTGTTGAGCCACTTGGGTGATTTGTGTTTCCAACATTTTATTGTGTGTGGCCATGGAATCTACCTTAGATGCTAACTGCCTAAGTGCTTCATTCATTGACTGGTTTTGATTTTTAAACTCCTCATTTTGTTTGGCTTAAGTCAACACAAAATTTTCTAGCAAATTTTCTAAACTAGACTTTTGGGGGCTGTTGATAGACCTTGGTCCTTGGAAACCGGGAGGTCTAACCATTGGTTGGGGGATGGGTTTAAGGGGAGGATTTTTGTATGAAAAATTTGGATGATTCCTCCACCCTTGATTATAAGTGCTTGAAAAAGGGTCCCCTTTTTGTGGATTGTTAAGATAATTAAGTTGCTCATTACCCACCCCACCATTAACAAACATTCCGACTTGGCATTCAACAACCACATGACCAATAATACCACAAATTTCACAAGGAGGAACATTTGGTGTGACATCATTTACATTCAATTTTTCAAATTTTTGAAACAATGCATCTACCTTAGAAGCAATATGATCTAATGCATCAACTTCATACCTGCCTCCTTTCTTCTGAGGAGATCGATCACTTGACCATTGGTAGTGGTTCTGTGCGATGTCTTCAATTAGAGCGTAGGCTTCTTCTATGTTCTTGTTCATCAATGCTCCTCCTACAGCATCATCTACCGTCATTCTTGTAGTGTATGAGAGTCCGTTGTAGAATGTATGGACAATTAGCCATCTCTCTAGCCCATGATGAAGGCACAATCTCAACATCTCTTTGAAGCGCTCCCAAGCTTCATAGAGCGATTCTCCTTCCTTTTGAGAAAAACTTGTGATTTGATTTCTCAATTGTGCAGTTTTGCTTGGTGGAGAATATCTAGCAAGGAATGCTTGCTTTAACTGATCCCATGTGGTAATGGATTCCAAAGGCAATGAATGTAGCCAAGCTCTAGCTCTATCCCTATCCCTTAATGAAAAAGGGAAAAGTCTTAGTCTAATGGCGTCACTAGTCACTCCATTCATTTTCAAAGCATCACAATACTCTAAAAAAATAGACAAATGGAGGTTTGGATCATCCGTTGGAGTACCGGAGAATTGGTTTTGTTGTACCATAGATAGCAACGAAGGTTTTAATTCAAAATATTTAGCCTCTACCGTTGGACGCGCAATACTCGAATGCGGTACCGTAGTATTGGGAGAGGCATATTCTTTCAAGGTTCTATTTTCAGCCATTTTTAAATCTTTTTCTTGTTCAAAAATGTTTTTCTCTCTTCTTCTTCTATGAAAAATCTTTGTATCTCGGGTATTGGTTCGACAAGATTCCCAAGACTTCGGATTCTTCGCATTCAAAGAAAGAAAAATCAGTAAATATATATATATATATATATATGAAAAGAAAAAAAAAGTGAAATTTTTTAGTCTAATCGGTATAGAAAAAGAGAATTAATATCAAAAACGAAGTCCCCGGCAACGGCGTCAAAAACTTGATAAGACCGCAAGTGCACGGTATTATCGCGTAGTAAAAACTATCGTTCCCACAAGGACTTTGTAATGAGTACGAGTGTCTCTTTACTATGATGATTAGCTAAAACAGTAAATATTGATAATGATTTTTGGTTTAAATTCACAATAAAAATAAAGCCTTGGGATTGTAGTTTTCACAATGATGGATACAATAAAATTAACCTTCTTTAAGTTATAGGTCTTAAACTCTTAAAAATCAGATAAATAATTGTAACTAATGCATTCTTTCAAAGAACAAAAGTGTATTTTAAACTAATAATCAACCTATTTTCATGATTGATGTATTAGCAAAATCCTTTAAGAGAAGATATCTTTCATGATTTCAAAAGAACTAGAATCTATTTTCATGATTTGATTCTCTTGTCCAATCTTAGGGGTCAAATATCAAATCTACCTTTCGGTATATTATTTGACATCTAAATATGAATATGATTCTTACTAAGATTGGATTAAAACATCAACACCCATGACAAAAAGAAATAGAAATTGTTAGAGATTCAACATTGGAAATCCTACAATCCCAAGACAAGGAAATCCTACAAACCCATAACAGAATAAAATAACAAAACAAAAATAGAAAATTGAATATTATTGAAACTAGAAATTTTCTAAGAGAAATACTAGAAGAAAAGAAAGAGTAGTAAGAGATTGTGAGTAGGAGTGTTTGTCTAAAATTGAGTATTTTGGTCATTTTTATAGTCCTAGGTGCCTTCATGATCTTTAATTACAAGAAACCATCAGAATTTCATAGGAGGAAAACGGTTCAGCAGAAAATGAGCAGTTTATGGCTATAATGGCCATTATTGCCAAGCAATAATAGGGGCAGCTTCAGAAGGTGAACAGATTATGGCCATAATGGTCATTACTGTCAGACAGTAATGCTTGTTGGAACTTGAGTTTCTTTCATTTTCTTGATCATAATGCACCATGACTGCATCACTTGACTTCAAGGCTCTTTTGCACCAAAAATCTTCACTTATTCCTTCACTTCTCCTTGCAATCAAAACAAAGAAAAAATGTAGTAAAATAGAATTAAAACCGAATTAAAAACATGAAATTAACTTATCAAATAAAGCTATAAAAATAGATAAATTCTAGCTTATCAATATGTGCCACTAATAATAGAAATAAACGTAGTGGCTATTGTAAGCCATATCTTTGTCCCCACCGCCTAAAACTAATAACCCTACACACTTCAGTAAACCAAATGCACACAACTTTAAAATAAAGAAGAAACTCGCATACTTCATCTCTTTTCATTGTCTGCCGTCTTCGTAACCCAACCACTCGATACAATTCAATTCTTTTATCTTCTATTGTCTACGGATGAATGACCAATATCTTCCTTCTCCATTCATTATCTTCATCAAAATTATTCTCATTTATATGTCACGTGAAGGAGAAATCAAATCGTGACCTATTTTTTTCCGGCATCAACACTGCTGCAAAGCTTTTCTTGCCTCCGTAGTGGTGCATTGAAACATCGAAAAGCAATTTCGTGTTTTCCACATTGAGAGCTTTGTCCTGTATCTTTTTGTTTTTCACGAAACCCAATTGCGGTGGCGTTACGGTAAATGTTTTCCAATCAACGTAGAATTCATTGTTCATTTTGTTTTCAACCTATCACGATTAAAGTTAGATGTTGATGCGCTTTTAATTTTAATTTCAGTGTTGTTGTTATTCGTATGCACCGTTTCAAGTCATTTGTGTCGGTAAAGTCCTCCAACCATTATTTTTTGTTCTTCCTTCCATAGTTTCAACTATTTTTCTCCTCGTTATATCATTTATTAAATATTTGACATTTTTTTATCATCATCGCCAATTTTCTACTGCAATTTGGTTACACTCTCGACCCGCTTTCAAATAATTTATTTTTGAATTGCTTTGATGTTGCTGAAATTTAATGTTTTGCCGTACGAGATCGCCAAATAAGGTATGGGGTGAGAGTAACTTCGAATTCATGAGTTTAAATTAAGTGAGATGAACGGGAAAACCATATTCCAATAATTCGAAAACTTGAATTTGGTGAGGTTAAAATATGAGTTAGAAACTTTTAGAGGGTGTTGTTTGATTTGTTTTCGAAGATCGTGTGGTAGTTGAATTATTGTAGAATTGTATATTTGACGTATTCTCTGTTTTGTTTATATCCACCCTTGATATTGTTATATGATATAAAATGTGATGAATTGTAATTATTTGCATTGCAACTGACGTGGTGTGTTTGAATGATCTATTATTATTATCTGTGAGTGAAAGTCCTGTATTGTTGGAGCTTGTATATTATGATGATAAATTTTGAATGTAATAATGACTATGGAAATATGCATTGATGATGTGTACTTGTTGACTTATGATGTTACCACCTTGATGAATATCGTTGACTTATGATGTTACCACCTTGATGAATATCATGAAATGCATATTGTGTTTAGTTGAATAATGATGAATTCGACCTGGGCCGATGATGGTTCTCTTAATGGAGTGAGTAGCCTATGCCAACGAGGGGAGAAAATAGATGTTGATAATTTTTGAAGTGGAGATTATTTTATCATCATATAGGTAGGGCCTGACAAGCCTAGTGATTTTGGGGAAATACAACTAAATGAGCCAAATCGTGACAGTCTGTTGTTGAGCCTTAAGGCAAGACTGTTAGACCTTGGAGGTATTCGGGTGGGGAATTCCTAGGTGACTTGGAGGTAGCACTCCAAATGTCGGGAGCTACCATGCATCACACGTTTACCTCGATTGTCGCGTATATGTGTCTCAGGTTGAGTTTAGGGGATCTATGAGGACAAGGCCAATTTGAATAGTCCGTCCACTTGTGTGGTGGCATAGTATCAAGCCTCCTAATTAAGTACTTCAGAGTTAGAATGGTACCAAAGAAAGAGGAGGAGTCTAGAGTATAAGAGCATGCATAACATTAATTGATTTGTCTGTTGACTTACTTGACGTTGTGGATTGTATCATTGTTTTACCTTGATTATTATTCTTAATTGTGATTTGATATGATACGGTGGTTAATAAATTTTTCAAGTGTTCTTCTTAATTATTTTATACTATTACATGTTTTCGAAGCTCACCCCTCGTTGCTTTTTTTTTTTTGCGCTTTCGGGAGAGCGGTTATTTCAGGTTATTCGTTGGTGATCCATGCTCCGAAAGGTGATACTGGGTGGGAGTAATTTGTCGTGTTTTGTTGAGTTATGAACTAATTTAGATTTTTGTAAATTCGATCGATCAATTATGTAATTTTTGATCTTTTATTCGGAAGTAGAAATTAATTGTCTCTAAGTTTAGAACGTTTTTTTATGTCAGAAATATTTATTTAATAAACCTCAATTATATTCGATATTAAAGGATTTTTAATTGAGAAGTTTTATCCAAGCATTTTTTGTAAGTGTGAGTGTGACGTCCTAAACCTTATAGTTTAAAAGAAAACTTTTATACTCTATTTTGGAACCGTTGCGAATCTCTTTCAAAACTAATACATTTTACTTTATATTTCAAATTGGGTTTACAAAAGTGTAAACTTTGTGAAATCAAATGAAGAATTATGTATATTCTTTCCTTGAGAACCATTAATTCAAAATTTGACCAGATCGTTGTAGCTACAGAGGAATTATAGAACCTTGAAAGCTTGCAAATGCAGAAATTGCAAGGTTCACTTGAAGTGCATAAGCAAGACTTAAATGAAAGAAACTCAGATAAATGTTTTGAATTGGCCCAACAAGCTCAATCAAGAAGAGAATAAAGCAAGCGCAAGAAAGGAAAAAGAAAGCAGTAATTTAAAAGAGACAAGAATAATTATGGTGGAGGTTATAAAGGGCATTCTCACCATGCCTCTCATATCAACAAAAATAAAAGAATTGATTATCATAGTAGCTTACGTGAAGGTGATGTAGAATCTTGTGAAGAAGCAAGTAGTTCCCATGGTAGAGGGGAAGGACACAAGTTTTATAAAATTAATATCCAACGTAACAATTGAAAAACACTATGGCATTTTCTAATGAATAATACACAAATGATAAGAGGGTTCCTAATGATGAAGCCAAACTTGCACGTGGGGAAGATGAAAATGATCAAGTCCTATTAATTGGTACTACTGGGGAGGAGGACAAACGTTAAAATTAGTGGAATTTGGAGTAACATATCGGAGGAAACATGACCAAAGGCAGTATGACCAGAATCATATAGGTCAGAGGTAGCATAATTAGAGTTAGAGGATATGTGACCAAAGATAGAGTTAGAGGATACATGTCTAGAGCCAGAATCAGAGGATATTTGTCCAAAGGCAGAATAAGAGGATACGTGTCCAGAGGCAGAATCAGATGATACGTGTCCAAAGGAAAAATAATAGGATATGTGTCCAGAGGCAGAATCAGAGGCTACGTGTCCAGAGTTAGCTTGATCATAGGGACTTGGATCAGGGGCAGATTGATCAGAGAGACTTGGATCAGAGGCAGCTTGATCAAAGGGACTTGGATTAGAGGCAACTTGATCATAGGGACTTGGATCAAAGGCAGCTTGATTAGAGGAAAGAAATAAGGGAAACAATAGAGGCAAAATGGAAGGAGAAAATTGAAAAAAAGGTAGGAGAAGAAAAATTAGAGGCAAAGTAGAAGAGTATTATCAGAGGCAAAATAGAAGCTTTTTACCAAAGGCAAAACATACGTAATTTACCAAAGGCAAAATAAGTGAAACCATAAAAGATCTATCAAACGAAAAAAATAGAAGGAGAAACCAGAGGCAGAAATACTCATAGTTGAAAAATAGCATCATAGGCAACATACTTAGAAACGTAAGTTAATCATTAGAGGCAGGATGCCCAAAATCATGAGTTATGAATCAGAGGCAGCAGAATATAAAAGAATTATCAGAGTTAAAAATACTTAGGTTTATGAAACAACAACCAGAGGCAAAACTCCAAAGTTACAGAATGACACCCAGAGGAAAAACTATGGAGGCGAGAGTGAAAAAGCATTCAAGGCACACACAATTTGCCTTCAGTAACAGGATCCACACATTAAACTACACTTATAAGAATTCCTAAATTTCCAACACAACAATCATGCAATGCTCAAACAAACAACATGCATGACATTTTAAAATCATTTGAGTGCAGTTTCAAATCTCCTATATGCAAAAAGTTTCATTTCCTCACGCTCTAAGTTCTTCTAATGAGTAATCCCCCATAATAGTTTCTGATAAGAAGTAAAGAATTTAATGAATGAATTCATAGAACCCTCATGCTACAAGTAGTGAATGTAACATAATTCACAGTTTTCTATGGAAGTTCTACCCTTCGATTTGAGTTGATTTGGAGTAGTTATCTACTTTCCCAACAACTCTTTACCTCTTCAAACTCCGCATCTTGCTCCAATTGTTTTGGAGATTTTCCTTGTTGTTTCTTTCCTTCTCTTTAGTGTGATTTGGTCGATTATTGAATGTTGAGGGCTGAACTCGGGCAAGCAATGGTTCAGGGCCAATCTTATGAAGTTTAGTAAACTAATGTTTTTGGAGATTTAAAAAAAAAGAGAAATGGAGGATTTGGGAGAGAAGATGAACAATACCCATGGACGGTTTCTCTTAAGTTCAAAACACGGGAAAAAGAGAAATGACGGATTGAGAGTGTTTTTTCCTTGGCTTTTTCCCCGGGAAGGAATAAATGAGGGAATATGGGAGGAATTCTCCTATTTTCCCCTTGGATATTTTCCACATTACCTATTTTGTCCTTTCCTATTTTAATTAAAATTTCTTATTCCTAAATTAATATGTTAAAATTTTTAAAAATCCTTATTTTAATAGATTTTAATTAAACGAGTTGTTACATTCTCCCCCTTTAATAAAATTTTGCCCTCAAAATTTAAGAACTTAAAGGAAACAGACATAGTAAGAAAGATTATCTTGAGAGGAGATTTTAAGGAAAAAATGATGGTGGATAGGTCATCATAGTGAACATTTCAGAATATAAGGTTGTAGGAATTGGTTCCATAAATTTGGGGGTTTGTAGATGGTACAAATAGGAATGAGAGGTGTGCCCACAATTCAAGAGAAACCTAATATCTCTTAATAAGATTGTTGGAGTCTGGCATGTTCATATCAAACTAAGCATGGTACATTGAAATTAATGAGAGGTGCCATAATGGGGATGAAGGTCATAAGAAAGTGGCACTTATGTCCTAGATGGAAGTATAATAATTGGAGGTGTAGAGACTAAGTAAGAAATTTTTTTTTTTTTGTTGATACAACATTGGAGAGTTGTCATCTTGTGAACACTGTGTTTATATCAAGCTGCATAAGGACAATTCACAACTGGTCAACACTGCACCAATTGTGAAATATAGTTTCAAGGATTTTTTAAGACAAACATATTGTAACCAAAGGCACCTTAAGGCCTGTTGAAGGTACTAAGACAATGCAACACAAAAAGGTCATGTTGCAGATTAAGAGACATGCTTGAAACATGTCTGCTAAACTTTATTGACGACTAAGATGAAAACCAAAAGAAAGAGCGTGTTATCAAACACATGTATGCCTATGAAATTTTGGACTGAAGCTTCCCACACCACCTACTATCACATCCAAATGAGCCCATCAACAACCATAGTCTGGAAATTCCCCCATAACTTAGGATGAGTAGAGTTCCAGACTATAGTCACCTTAAGTTTCTTGAGTGTATTGCATATTGTCGAAAAAATAATGGAAAAGGAGATCTAGAGTGAAGAAGGGATGTTTTGTTGGATGTTCTAATGAAGTGATAGATTACATAATCTAATGTGTCGAAATAAAACGTGCATTAAAAGTAATGTGTCAAAGTTCATGGAGAAAAACTCTATAAGTTACTAGATACAGTGAGTGTAACACCCTAAATTTTATAATAAACTATTTTATTAATTAAAAAGGATTTTAAATAATTAATTTGATGTTAAATTTATTTTAGAATATATGTTGATAAATTTTGTGACTAATTTTTGTTATATGGATGTTTTCTGATGTGCTAGTTTGATACATATTATATTAAATGAGCGATATAAATAATAAATATTTTATTTTATTATTTTATAGATTTTTTAAAAATAATAGTACTTTAGTGTTATATTTTGAAGAATAAGATTTTATGCGATTTTACGTGTATATACGCGTACCCAATTAATGTAATATTTTTCTGTGCATTTGACTACATAGTGATATTTCAATTATTTATAACTATTTTCTATTTTTAGTTATTTATTTTATAAATAATTATCTTGGGATAGTAATAATATTGTGTTTGATTTCCTTTATTTTTATATAGTTGTTATGGTATGATGATTTTATATGTATTTATAATGATTTAGTAATTAATATAAAATGTTGATGTTATATTTATTTATTTTATAATTTCATATATTTTCTAACGTTGGTAGTAATTTGATGTGAGTATTTGGAAAAATAAGTATAATTATAGTGATTAATTTGAATATGAGAGTTTTGGTTATTAATGTATTTTTAAAAGATTAATTATTTTATTTTATAAAATATTAGTTTTGAAATAGTTTAGTAATTAAATTGTGTTTAAAAAAAAAGTGTTAAAAAAAATAGTTTTCGTAATTGTTTGTTTTGTTTTAAATAAATAAATAAATAAAGGAAATGAGTAAAATGTGTTTTATGGGTTAAGCCCATATGCAAGAGTAAACCCTAATTAAATAATTTAAAAAAAGAATTTAATTGAAAAAAGAAAGAAGGAAATATACCACAAAGAGAGAGGCATCGTACGTAAATAAACAGGGCAGCCGCAAATTGAGAGAAAAGAAAGAAAATAGGTACCGATTATCGATAAATGTTCCAGAAAACTTTATTCGTTGTCGTCCAAATTTCAGTATGTTGTTTTATTCATTTAGGTAGTCAGATTAACATACTTTGTCAGAATTTTAACCATCCCAATTTCCCTATAAAATACCCGACTTCTCCGTTTATAAAATTCCTTATTTTGTACCGTTCTTCTTCACCGTAAGTCCGATTTTAACGTTTACCCATAAACTGTCGAGTTAGATCGATTGAAGGACAAAGAGTCAAAGAACAAAGGTTGTTTGCTTGTGGAATCGTATTCGTGTGTGAAAGCGTCGAAATAAGGTAAGGGGTGAGTGAGCGTTTGAATTCATGAGTATAATATATTGTGAGATGAACAGGAAAATTCCTTATTTTGTACCGTTGTTCTTCACCGTAAGTTCGATTTTAACGTTTACCCATAAACTGTCGAGTTAGATCGATTGAAGGACAAAGAGTCAAAGAACAAAGGTTGTTTGCTTGTGGAATCGTATTCGTGTGTGAAAGCGTCGAAATAAGGTAAGGGGTGAGTGAGCGTTTGAATTCATGGGTATGATATATTGTGAGATGAAAGGGAAAACCGTATTTCTCAACGATTCATCCTGGGCTCGCTACGTACGGCAGTAGCCCTTTGAGGGATAAATTAATTAATGTGCAAATATGGAAAATGTGAGATTAAAATATAGAATAGAAATATTTGTAAGGTGTTGATTGATTTAATTTCTTTTAATGTGTGGTATTTGATATTATTCTTTGAATGTCAAATTAATTTTATGTATATGTTTGATTAGATGAGTTTATGTGATGTGATAATAAAAGATTGATGCGTTGTGTTTAATTTTATTTGATGATGATGATGTATGATTAATAATTGTGATTTTATAAATTTGTGATAAGTTTATGTGATGATGTATGATTGATGATAGTGATGCTATAAATTTGTGATGAGTTTATGTAATGATGGTGATGTGTGATTTATGATAGTGATGTTATAAATTTGTGATGAAAATATTGAAGTAACCCCATGATTGATGAAATAATGGTGGTTCCAATTTGTGTTTGAGATGACGGTCTTAATGGAGTATCATAGGCCAACGAGGGGAGAAAATATATATTGAGAATTTGTGAAGTGGAGATTATTTTGTCATCATATAGGTAGGGCCTGACAAGCCTAGTGATTTCGGGGAAGCACAACTGAATGAGCCTGATCGTGGCGGTCTGCTGTTGAGCCTTAAGGCAAGATTGTTAGACCTTGGAGGTATTCGAGTGGGGAATTCCTAGGTGACTTGGAGGTAGCACTCCAAATGTCGGGAGCTACCATGCAACACATGTTTACCTCGAGTGTCGCATATATGTGTCTCGGGTGGAGTTGAGGAGATCTATAAAGACAAGGCCAATTTGAATTGTCCGTCCACCAGGATGGTGGCATTGTATCAAGCCTCCTAACCAAGTACTTTAGAATTAGAATGGTACCACATTGTGAAGTAGAGTCTAAGCTCATGCATAGCATTGCGTTTTCTTGTGATTGTTTTGTTGTGATTAATATGTGTCGTGTGTGATAATAAATTTTCTTAGATGATTTGATGTTATAGTGAAATGTATTGATTTTCCTTGAGTGGTTTTGACTTTATAATGTTATGTTTTTTTTCTTGAAGAATGTTTGTGTAATGATATGGTTTATCTATTATTAATTGTGTTCTCTTTACTTATATTATACTATTAACATGATTTCAAAACTCACCTCCTTCGTTGTTTGTGTTTGACTGGCTTGGCCCTGCGTTTGGGAAATCGCAGTTATTACAGGTTAATGAGTTTTGAAGTTCAAGTTTGGGAGAAGCCGCGCTATGATAGGTGATACTGGGAATGAGATTCATAAGTTGTATTGTTATTTATTTAATTAGAAACAACTTTTTGGATGAAAATCTTATAAGTACAAGTAAACTTTTGGAATTAAGAAATTATAGTTAAATCAAGTTTATGGAGATTGCATTGTCTTATAAGAGGAAAAGGTTTAAAATGTCCTTTTTGAATTTTGAGAAATGTGACATCCTAAATTAGTTATAAAAGTTTTATTTTTTTGAAAACACATTTTCTTTATCCGCTGCGAATTAAAATTTTGCTCAAAAAATTTCTTGTATGAATCATTATATATTATTTTGGAGTTTAGTGTGTCATAGTGAGGACCAGATTCATCATCAAAATATATTAGATAATTTTGAGCTTGAGGTGGAACTTAGAAGTGTAAATGAGCCAAGGTCTGATCTAAGCCAAACTCCTGGAACTTGGATGTGATCAGCTATGCATTTCACACTGCTAAAGATTTGAATGGTGAGAAACTAAAGAATATCATTGATTTATTAAATAAAAGAATAAACAAAACAATTTTCCTTCATGGAACTTTGAAGGAGACTATTCTTATGAGACAAACAAGTGGTTTTGAAATTAAAGGAAGAGAAATTGGGTGTATCATTTTTTAGATCACTCTATAAACTAAGTAATCACTCAAACAATGGTATTTAAAGTTTGATTCCTTCGTATGGAAGCACAAAACCAATAGAAACAATGATGATTGTTGTGTTTACTTAAGAGATTTGCATGTAATACCATTACTTCCCTTCTTCAAAAAGAAGTCTGATCAGAAGGAGAACAATATTAGAGGAAAATATAATCTTAGATAATCTAATTAGAAGAAGAAGACTACATCAGAGGGAAATCTGATCAGAGGAAGTCTGATCAGAAGAAAACTATGTCAAATCTTTATTTTTTTAGTTCAAAAATATGAGGGAGGGATCAAAACTGTCGACTTTTAAAATTGAGGGACCAATTTTGTGCATTGGTTATAATAGAGGGACCAAAACTGCAATTAAGCCTTAATTATTCATATGTCATTAACTAAATTAAAAATATGAAAATTTCCGGATGTTTAAAGTTAAATTTTTACGGCGTTTTATTACAATTTCATGGGTGTTAATCATTCCACATCATCATATCATATATCACGTTATTTAAAACATCACACGCCATCATTTTTTAGTTAAAAAATCAGAGGGAAGGACCAAAACTGTTGCCTTTTAAAATAGGGGATCAATTTCGTGAATCTGTAAAAATAAGAGGACTAAAACTGCAATTAAGCCAATAATTTAAAATGATCAACTTGTATTTCACAATGAAATTGTGCAAACTTATATACAAGAGAGAATCTATTAGGAATTGGAAATCAGAAAAATAGGAAAACTAAATCAATCCTAATAAATAGAAAATAATCAACAAAGACAATTAATGAAGGACCTCTTTGGACTCCATTGTATGAATTATGAAGCATCTATTTGGATGGTTTTTGATTGTTATATGAACGTTGTATGTAAATAATCGAAGTATACAAATGGTTAAAGCGAAGTACTAATGTGGGAATATGTTTATCCCCATAGTTAAGCCACAAACAATACATAAACGAACAAAAATTACAACACAAGAATGAAATCGAATACAGGGCTAAGACAGCTGGCCAAAGCCAATAGTATTTTAACTTTTTTACTTGTTGTCATCAGGAAACAGATTATGAAATGTATACTCCTGAATTTATGTTGGAGTAGAGAAAAAAGCTTCTATTATTTTTGCTACAATTGACTCCAAAAAAGTTATTCAATGGAGTAGAGCGATAAATTTCAGTGGCCTAATTGTTTTTGGAAAATTATACCTTCTACCTCAAATTTTACCTATACCCCACAAAATTTTAAAAATATCAAATTTACCCTTAAATTTTTTATTTATTATTTTCCCAACTCAAATTTACTTTTTTTTTTTTACAATTCAAAGATGTCCGGACAGAGCAATTAAAGTTTTCATAAAATTTTTAAAAAACTTTTTAAAAAATTTCCGATATAAAAGATTGAAAATGCATTGTGCCGGAAGACTTTTTTCACAAGTTTTTCGGTAAACTCATCTGTACCAGAAAACTTGTGAAAAACGTTTTCCGGTACACACCTAATTTTTTTTATTATATAAATTTAAACAGATATCGATAAACCGCTACTATTATGTGATAAAACATACGTCGATACTACCAACGTTTTTGACACATCACGTATGAATAATTATAATTAATATTAATATTGTAAAAAGCTATTATTGTGATTAATTATTATAAGTTATTTTATATTATAGGTTTAAATATGTTTTTGGTCCCTGTAAATATAACTTTTTTTGATTTTGGTCCTCGTAAAATTTTTTTTTGGTTTACATCCCTGTAATATCAAAAAAGATTTATAATTGGTCCTTAAAGTTAAGTGGACGTTACAAAAACGTTAACTGACAAACGGAAACAGTTTTTGGTCCCTGTAAATATAACACTTTTCAGTTTTAGTCCCTGAAAAATATTTTTTTGAATTTCATCCCTGCAATATTCAAAAATCTCCTTAAATATAAAATTACATACAAATTGATTTTTATTAATAATAAACTTATGCCAAGTAATGTTTAAAATATTTTTACTTCAATAATTTAAAATTTACTAATCTTCTATTTTATTTATTTATTATTATTAAATTAATTTTCATTTTCTATTTTAAAAAAATCACTAAAATCTTCTGTTTTATTTAACTATTATTATTAAATTAATTATATTAGTATAAATTAATGATTAAAATAACTTTAGATTTAAGCTTTATAATTTTAACTAAAATCTCCTTTTGCGCTTTAGATTTGTTTTATTATAACTTAAAATAAATAAAATATATATTAGGTGATAGATTTATTTTAATCATTATTTTATAATAATATAATTGTAGTTAATATTATATTAATTTTATTTTAATTATAATATTATATTATATATTTATTTTAATTATATTATATTAAATTAATTATATTATATTACATTATATGTTTATTTTAATTAAATTATATAATTAATATTCAATTATATTAATATACAATTATAAACAATTATAAACATATGGGTTGAAGATAACAAGTTTTGGTATTCAACCCCTAGATAAATGGATGTCCATACCTGATATGGGTTACGTGATAGCGACAACATATAATATTATTCTAGTCACGTTTGGTCAGATATTTTCCATGACTTTCTTTCCTATGAGGGATTCACATTTAGGATCGACAACAAATGATCGTATTATATGTATTGGTTTTGTCGAAGCAAGTCATTAGGTTCCGGTAAATAATACTTATTTCTTAAATATCTTCAATATATTTTGCAATTAAAGATGAAAGATGGATTTCTAATAAATAATACTTATTTCTTAAATATCTTCAATCTATTTTGCAGTTAAAGATGAAAGATGAATTTCCAATGCCAAACATTGCACCAGGTTGGAAGAAATATCCGATGAAACAACTTCTTGGGCAATAGCATATACGGGACATCTACAATAGTGGGAGTATTTATTAGGCCATATGACACGTGTTACACAAGATGCACAACCGGTTGATGCCATGTCATTAGATGAAGATTGATTTTGTATGGACTACAATACTTTAAAACTTATATAAAATCACTTGTTATTATGGCCTAATAATACTTTACGCTGTTCATCACAAATAATATAAAGTTAATGATATAACAATAATGTGAAATAATGAAATAAAAATAAAATAACATTAAAAACTACAAAAACGATGTTTATCACAAATAAAAGTAAATAACTACTAACTAGTGTTATGACGCGTTAAATATAAAGCTCTAAAAATGTAACTATACATGTCGTCATTTGGATCAGCATCATGTGCATCCAACCCCCGTTGTATAAGATCACCCACCAATGGCAGGATAAATGGTTGTTCACTAGAAGCTTCTGCAGCGGTGGGGATATTAAAATCTAGAACGTGGGGTACACCATCTTGTCGCACTAAAAGTGGATGAGATACACTGTAGAACCACTCCAAATATCCATCCTAACATTCAGATGGATATGTAGCTAGATGTATCCTATAATGCAGTTTGGTGACAGAGGTCAAATATTCCATCCATTCCACATATACATCAGACAATCTAGAAAAAGCTGGAGGTGGGGGTGGTGGAATATGTTGAATATATCCAAATTGTCTGAAACACCTCTAAGGCAAATATGTCACTACTATGCTGCATAATTGGAGGTGACCAGTATATAACATGATATCACCGAAGGGAATGACATCCCTATGATTCTCCCATGGTCTCCATATGACGTCAGCAGGTGTCAGTGCATCAATCATTTGTCTGTACTCAGGGACTTTGTGTTTGCCTTGTTTATAGCTCCATCTATTCATTCTGGCAATACACTCAACGTCAGCACCCTGGTCACCTCTTTTATAAATATGTAGAAAATATTCGTAAATTCAACACTGTTGCAAATAAAAATAAATTAATAAATGATAAACATAAAAATTAATAAATAAAGATCATAAAAATTAATAATAATCATAAATATTTAATACCTGTAGTAGACACATATATCCACCTAACTGTTTGGTGTTGTAACAACTGACATATGAGAGGTAGTCATAAAAGATTACGAGTGCAGTAATACCCCGAGCGTATCTATTGGTACCTTCCAATTCTCTGAATAGGGGAACGTATTTCGCATCAATTAATGTATGCCTTTTATCTTTGAAAATAGTACTCCCTACCAGATTAACCACATACTCCCTATCAGCACAATCAAATCTCTTTGCTGCACACTGTCTTTTGAAAACCTCTTTCAACCAATCTAACCTGTAGTGCGCACCCTTTTTTTTTTTTGGTTTCCTCCCATATCTCTTCAGGAGGCACCCCTAATAAAGTTATGGCAAGATCACATGCCATTACTCTATCTAGGTCGGGTGGTGGAGTGTAGAACTCACGCCTAATATGAACACCTAACAAATTGGCAACATCATCCAAAGTAATCGTCATTTCACCAAATGGCATGTGAAATGACGAGGTCTCTAATTGCCATCTTTCCACAAATGCAGAAATCAGGTTGGTGTTAATCAGCTTCAGACTACCCCGTTGTAGTGGGGCTAATGCAGACAAATTCACCACGTCTCTATAATTCGCGGGAGAACTTATGGAGTAAATTGTTGCAGTTTCTTTCCACGAGCAACTATTTTTAGTATTGGTCGCTCCTAGAACAAAAATGATAATTAATTTATATATTTTTAATGCACCATAAATAATAATTAATTTAACTTACTTCACCAAACCACAGTCTTCCTGAAATATGTACCGGTATCGTGTAAGGACAGACAAATCATATGGTCCTCCAGGATACCGTGTCAGCTCACCCTCCTACTGTACAAGTCACTCCTACATATGCTCTTCATGTACTATAGTATGCTTCTCCTCCTCATGTACTACACCCTGCTCCTCTTCTCCCTCGTCATCATCTTCCACTATAATTCGTCGTCTCCTCCGGGATACTGTCGGTCAAATCCTTTCCGGAGCATCCATAGATGATGAAGTTTCAACGTGTTGTTTGTACTATCTTGCCGTCTCTTCCTCTGGCACCAGCACCCACTGGAAAAAATGAAAGAGTTAAAATAAAATGAATTAAATAAATAACAAAGGAATAAAAAATAAAATAAAAAATAAAAATTATATTAATTTCCGGAAAACTTGTGGATTAAAGTTTTCCGGTAACTTCCTGAAAACTAAAGAAAAGTATTCGAGTATTGTGTTGAATTCTGTAAAACTTGAAAGAAGTTTTCCGGAGTGTAACTTGTGTAACGGAAAACTTGAAAAAAGTATTTTCGAAAAAAAAAATTGGTACTCACTTGTGTACTGGAAAACTGAAATAATGGGAGAGTGAAAAATGGTAAGTTTTAATATTTATACGGGGGCATATAGGTCATTTCATTCAATTTGTGGGGTATAGGGTAAAATTGGGGGGGGGGGG
>JBBPBQ010000001.1:5389005-5449267 GCA_037974755.1 Cicer yamashitae | reverse complement strand
GGGGGATTAAATTGTGTTTGCCAAAGTTGATAACTTTTAGATAATTTATAAATAAATAAATAAAACTAGTTCAGTTTTGGTGACTTACTTGGAGTAGAAGCAATCAGATTCAGAGGTAGCAAGCAATTAAAGCATAAATAATTTGACACGTAGATTTATCCTGGTTCACCATTAACTTAGCTACATCTAGTCCCCTCATTCAGAAGGCTTTAACCATTTAATTCAAATACCTTTAATTACAAAGCACCTGACCGTCCAAGCCAGTCTTCCCAAACAGCCTGACAACCCCAGATTTTAAAGGAACTAACCACCTTGACCCTACAAGCCAAGTCTTCTCCTAACAACCTGACAACCCCAGATTGAAGAAGGAACTAAACCACTATTGGTTTGGATACAAAAGATTGGAACTTGAGTAGTTGCTTCTAAAAAGCTAATAATAATAATAACTCTCACACTCAAAGAAAAGAACACTCAGAAAATATTTCTAACTTGAACAAGTGTTTCTCTCTTTGAACTCTAAGACTACTCTTTTCTGCATTTCGATGATTTTCTTCTTCAACCTTGAGTATCTATTTATAGTTAAAATTTGGGTTTCAATTTAGTCCTTGTTTAATTCTGCATTGTATTTTGTTCCGACTGCATTTGTAAATTCTTCAAATTGATTATGTTCCTTTTTTGTTTAGATTGAGATTGTAAATTCTTCAGATTGATTTTGTTCGTATTTTGTTCAGATTTCGTTTGTAAATTCTTCAGATTGATTCTGTTCATATTTTGTTGTAGATAAATCTTGATTAAATCTTGATCAAATCTTCTCCAAATCTTCTTCAAGTCTTCTACAAATCTTGACCATATCTTCTTTCATACTCTTTGAAGTCAAATATATTTTTCTCAATAAATACTTTTGTTATCATAAAAACTCTAAGTATAAAATGAGTTTGGTTCCAACAATCTCCCCTTTTTTTATGATGACAAAACTTGTATTTTTTATAACAACTTTTCTTTGTATTTCTTTGACTCCCCCTAACATAGGGCTCCCCCTAAGTCTAAGTATCATTTTCTCCCCATTTTATCAAATATATTTCTCCCACTTTAGTCATCAGACAAAAAGTCTTGAAAGTGAGATTTTTTTTCTCGTTTTTTTTCCATTTATTTTTTTCGTTTTTATTTTGTTATTTTTTTTAATAACAAATATAACATATTACAAGAAAATATAAAAACTAATGTAAAACTAAACTACTTTTAAGTTATCACAACATTAGTCATGTATGAAGGTAAGGTTTAGGTTTAGGTTTTTCTTGATGAAGTCAAACCTATACTCGGGTAGTGGTTTGGTGAATATGTCAGTCCATTGGTGATAAGTGTCTACAAATTGAATGTTTAGTACCCCTTTTGGAACAAAGTCCCTAATGAAGTGGTGTTTGATCTCTATGTGTTTAGCTCTAGAATGTAAGATAGGGTTTTTGGTTAGACAAATGGCAGAAGTGTTATCGCATTAGATGGGAATGTTGGATTCTAGGATTTTGTAGTCTTCAAGTTAATGCTTCATCCAAAGTAGTTGAGAACTACAGCTAGGTGTTGAAATGTACTCAGCCTCTGCTATTGACATTGCAATGGTGTTTTGTCACTTACTTGACCAAGATATTAAGTTGTCACCTAAAATTGTGCAATTGCCACTACTGCTTTTTCTTTCAAGTTTATCTCCAGCAAAATTAGAATCACAGTATCCACTAAATTTGTACTTAGGATATTTCTTGTAGAACAAGGTAAGGTTGGTAGTGCCTTTTAGGTATCTAAGGATTCTCTTAACAGCAGTTAAATGTGATTCCCTAGTGTTAGTTTGAAATCTTGCACATACACATCCACTAAACATGATGTCAGGTCTAGAAGCGGTAAGGTAAAGTAGGGTCATATCATTCCTCTATGACTTTTTTGGTCAACTTTTTCGCCCGAACCATCTTTTTCAAGTGAACAAGTAGGGTGCATTGGTGTAGCCATAGGTTTGCAATCACTCATTTTAAACTTCCTTAGAAGCTCTTTTGTATATTTAGTTTGTTGAATGTATATACATTTTTGTCTTTGCTGAATTTGTATCCCTAAGAAGATTCAATCTGCATCAATTTTAAATTCAATATGCATCAATTTAGAAAATTCTTGACAAAGAGTACCATTAGTAGATCCAAAAATAATGTCATCAACATAAATTTGAATAATAAGAATGTTATCTCCTATTGATTTTCTAAAAAAGTGTATTATCTACTTGTCCTCTTTCAAAGTTATTTTTAAGCAAGAAGTTACTATGTTTATCCTACCATGCCCTAGGTGCTTATTTTAGACCATATAGAGATTTCCTAAGTTTAAAAACATGATTTGGAAATTCAGAACTTTCAAAACCTGGGGGTTGTTTAACATAAACTTCTTCACTTATATAACCATTTAGAAAAACACTTTTAACATCCATTTGAAATAATGTAATGTTATTATTTGCAGCAAAAGAAAGTAGGAAACAAATAGCTTCTAACTTGGCTACAAGAGCAAATGTCTCAGTGTACACTTCACTTTTTTCATTTAGCTTGTCTCAGTGTGCGACAAGTCTTGCCTTGTTTCTGACCACTTCACTTTTTTCATTTAGCTTGTTTCTGAAAACCCACTTGGTTCCTATAATGTTTTTCTTTTGTCTATGTACTAGATCCGAAACATCATTCCTCTTAAATGCATTTAACTCTTCTTGCATTCCAAGAGTCCATCCAACATCTGTCAATGCTTCATCAATAGAGGTAGGCTCAATTGATGAGAGTAAGCCAAACAAAGTTGTCTATTTTAGTGATGATTTGTCCTCAAAGGATCACTTGCACTTCGAATGATTAGAGTTTCAGGATAAGATTACTTGCACTTCCATCTAGATCTTCCTTCTAACTTATCTTGACTGTTTCTGACTCGATCAAATTCATCCTTTGAAGATTTATCATATTCTTCTGATTTGCTTGTATCCTCTGATTTTTCAAGTTCTTCTAGTTTGTCTGTATCTACTTCCTCTGGTTTCGGTAAACCTGCACTATCATCATCTTGCTTTGACTTTTCAAGGTCAAGCTGTTTTTCATCAAATTTAACATGTATGGATTCTTCCACAATATGATTTTCCCTATTAAACACTCTATAAGCCTTAGATCTTTTAGAGTATCCAGTGAAGGTACACTTTTGAGATCTAGAATCAAATTTACCAAGGTTATCTTTAGTGTTCAACATATAATAAGTACAACCAAATTGTTTAAAATAAGAGATGTTAGGCTTTTTACCTTTCAACAATTCATATGGTGTTTTATTCAATATAGATCTAATTAAGACTCTATTTTGAATATAACATGCAGTATTAATTGCTTCAGCCCAAAAGTGTTTTGCAACATTCATATCATTTAACATGGTTCTGGCCATTTCTTGCAGTGATCTATTCTTTCTTTCTACAACTCCATTTTGTTGGGGTGTTCTAGGAGAGGAGAAATTGTCAAAGATTCCATTCTCATCACAAAAACTTTCAAAGAACTTGTTTTCAAATTCTCCTCCATGATCATTTCTAATTGTTACAATCTTAAGACCCTTTTCATTTGTTATTTGTTTGCAAAATGCGATAAACACTTTGTGGCATTCATCCTTACTTCTTAAGAATTTTACCCATGACCACCTAGTGTAATCATCTACTATAACAAAGCCATATTTCTTTCCACCTAGTGAGGTTGTTTTCACAGGCCCAAAGAGATCTATATGTAAGAGCTCAAGGGGCTTTGAGGTAAAGACTGAGTTCTTAGGAGTAAAGGAGTTCTTTGTTTGTTTTCCTTTTTGGCAAGCTTCACACATAATTTCAATTTTGTAACTAAGCTTAGTTAGACTTCTAACTAGTTGAAGTTTATTCAATTTTGAAATTAATCTAAGGTTTGCATGACCTAATCTTTTGTGGCAAACTAGTTTCTCTTCATTTACTGACATAAGACACTTAACCTCTTGTTTCTCTAGACAAAATAGATTTATCTTATAAATGTTGTTTTGCCTCTGACCTGTAAAGAGTACAGATCCAGCTTTCTGACTAATTGCCTTGCATGTATTTTGATTGAATATAATATCATAATTATTATCACTTAACTGACTAATACTTAAGACCTTTAACAAACAAGCCATCTCTAATAGAAGGGGAAATACCTTTCCCAACTGTACCTTGACCAATGATCTGGCCTTTTTCCTTTCCTCCAAAAGTCAATGTGCCTCCTTTACTCAGTGTTAGATCTTGGAACATAGACTTTTCTCCCCCGTCATATGTCGCGAGCATCCATTGTCCAGGTACCATGATTGTTGTTTTAACTTGATTGTTGAGGACATCTGCAACATAGACAATTTTGTTCTTAGGTACACAAATTTGGCTGGGTCCTGGTTTGTTAGTCTTGAAAGGTTTCTTGTCTTTCCTTGTATTTAAGATGAGACAAGATAATTTTGAGTGGCCTTTCTTAGAGAAAAAATACACAAGATATCAAAGGGAATAGGTTTAGGTTCAGTTACAGTTTCTTCAAATCCTATACCTCTTTTACTATTTCTACTAACTCCATAAATCATAGAAGCATATTTGCTTTTTTCCATACCATTAGCAAGAAAATCTTGAAATACTTCTTAATGCTTATCAGAGTTACATGTGGTATTTTCAATTGATGTTAAACTATGATTATTTTTCAGAGTTAGATTTTCAGCCATAAGTTCAGCAATATCAGTTTTCAATGTTGCATTTTCTGTTTTAAGTTTAGTAATATGTGTTTTCAGAGTTGCATTTGTTGTTTTAAATTCAACACTTTGATTCTTTAACACATTAACTTTTTCAATTAGGCTTGCATTTTCTTTTGTAAGTGTTTTCAGTTTTAAAGACAGTTTATGATTCTTAAATAAAAAATCATTTATAGCAGTAATTAAATTAGATCGAGTAAAGTCAGAAAATACCTCAAATTCTTCATCTGGTGAATCACTTCCAGAGTTAGAATCTGTGTTGGATCCAGAGGCAGAGTTGGTATGAGCCATTAGAACCAAATCTGGTTGTTCATCGTTAGAGGATTCATCAGAATCATCCCATGTAGCCATCAGACTCTTCTTTTTGGGTTTGGAATCTTTCCTCTAGTGTTTTCCTTTCTCAGAATTTGGACAGTCTGACTTGATATGTCCAGGTTCATTGCATCCATATTAGATAATGTTTTTATTGTTGAAATTTTCATTCCTTCCTCTATTAGACTGCTTGGAATCTTACTGAGGGAAAAATTTCCTCTTGTTGTGCCACATCCTCTGAATTCTTCTGGATATGAAGGCAATCTCCTCTTCCTCTGAGTTTAGATTCTGATCATCTGAATCACTATCATTTGATTCTGATGTTGCTTTTAGAACCTTCTTCTGCTTGGATTTCAAGGCCAGAGTCTTGTTCTTCTTCTTGGGCTCATCTTCTTCAAGCTCAATTTCATGTGATCTAAGAGAGCTGATTAATTCATCTAGCTGAAGAGTATTCAAATCCTTTGCTTCTTGTACGGCAGTGATCTTAGGTCTCCACTTGTTTGTCAGACTCCTAAGAATTTTCATCACATGATCAGTAGTAGTATAACTCTTCTCAAGTACCTTTAGTCATGAGACCAGGATCTGGAAAACATTATTTCAATGTCTTCATCTTCTTCCATCTTGAAACTCATACTTTTTGACTAGGAGGTTGGCCTTTGCTTCTTGAACTTGCGTGCTTCCTTCAAGGGTTAAAATCATACTATCATAAATACTTTTTGATGTCTCTTTGTTGGTGCACTTGTCAAACTCATTGAAGGTGATTGCATCATGAATGTTCTTAATTTATGATGCATCTTGTACATCTTCTTCTTATCAACATTCATCTCCTTTCTTGGAATTTCAATACCATCAGTATTCTTCGGAGCAATATAACCATCTTCACCAAGTCCCAAAGTTCAGGATCTTGTGAAATATAGAAACTTCTCAGCCTATCCATCCAATACTCAAAACGATCTCCATCAAACAGAGGTGGTTTGTTGATGTTTCCTCCAGCAACTTCTTCATAGAAACCAGACATACTGAATCCTTGGATCTTTTCTCAAACACTGTAAAGTGCTCAGCCTTGAGACCGAGCTCTAATGCCAATTAAAGGTGTAGACACGAGAAGGGGGGGTCGAATTGTGTTTTCCAAAGTTGATAAATTTTTGATAATTTATAAATAAATAAAAAACTAGTTCGGTTTTGGTGACTAACTTGGAGTAGAAGCAATTGCATTCAGAGGCAGCAAGCAACGAAAGCATCAATAATTTGACTTGGCTACATTCAGTCCACTCATTCAGAAGGCTTTAATCCACTAATTCAACTACCTTGAATTACAAAGCACCTAACAACATGGCTTCCCAAACAGCCTGACAACCCCAAACTTTAAATGAACTAACCACCTTGACCCTACAAGCCAAGTCTTCTCCTAACATGACAACCTCAGATTGAAGAAGGAACTAAACTACTATCGGGTTGGATACAAAAGATTTGAACTTGGGTAGTTGCTTCTAAAAAGCTGATGATAATAATAACTCTCACACTCAAAGAAAAGAACACTCAAAAAATATTTCTAACTTGAACAAGTGTTTCTCTCTTTCAACTCTAAGACTACTATTTTCTGCTTTTCGATGATTTTCTTCTTCAGCCTTGAGTATCTATTTATAGTTAAAATTTGGGCTTCACTTTAGTCCTTGTTTAATTTTGAACTGTATTTTGTGCAGATTGCGTTTGTAAATTCTTCAAATTGATTCTTTTCCTTTTTTTGTTTAGATTGAGATTGTAAATTCTTCAGATTGATTTTGTTCGTATTTTGTTCAGACTGCGTTTGTAAATTCTTTAGATTAATTCTGTTCATATTTTGTTGTAGATAAATCTTGATCAAATCATCTCCAAATGTTCTTCAAATCTTCTACAAATTTTGACCATATCTTATTTCATACTCTTTGAAGTCAAATATATTGTTTTCATAAAATACTTTTGTTATCATAAAAACTCTAAGTATAAAATGAGTTTGGTTCCAACACCTTTAACTTTTTATTTTCTCGATGTAGTTATTTCAATTATATTTTACTTTAACCATTAGCCTTTAAGTTATATTAAATTACGCATGTAGTTCATTAAGTTTGACCATTTTCTTAAATTACAATTAAGATCCAGTATAAACAATGCAGTGAGTTGACTATCCATGCTACTTTACAAGTGATGAAGTTAATGATATTGATTATGTAGATAGACATTTATTACCAAGTTTTTAGAGGCTATATATGTGCCTAAATGGTTGTAGAAAATCGAGAAATATTGACCGTTTATAAGGTTTGTTGATTGTTTTCTAAATGATTAGTATGATTGACTTATTATTGCAACATTTGGTAGAGTTTTAAATGGTAAGATGCTTTCAATTGTAATAGTTGTTGTTTAAAGTGAGGCACATGACTAACGATGTAACTATAAAGTAACTTAAAAGACTAAATCAGAAAAGTAAAAATTTAAAGAAACTAAGCGAAAGTCAAACTAAACTGATAGGACATATCTGTTACAAAAAAACATAAGACCAAATTGTTTTTTTTCTCATAGGTTCTCTTCGAATGAAATTCGAACTTGAATTCATCGTGTTATAGAAATTTAATCCCTTCTGATAGACCTAATTCTAGTTGGTGTCAAACCCAAATTTTTACTATTAACTTAATCTATCGTATATAGCATGAGAGTAAACATTAATGCATAACATTGTACAGTTGTACGATGAATGATTTCTCAATCTTCATAAAACATTTTATAACAACCTCAATTATTAAAGGTTTAATATATTTTCTATTTTCTGTCTCTATAAAAGTATAATTCATTACACGAAAAAACGGATTTTACAGCGCTTTTTTTAAGCCATTAACAGCGCTTTTTCAAAAAAATAAGCGTTGTAGTTACTAGCGCTGTAAAAAAGGTGGATATACTGTGCGCTTGTTATACTCGTTTTACAGCGCTTTTTTGAAAAAGCGTTGTAAATCCCTGTAACAGCGCTTTTTAAATCCCTGCAATATCGCTTCATATGCATGCACCTATTACAGCGCTTATGTGAAAAAACACTGCAATAGGTGCAATCAATAGATGCATTGTTATGCACCTTTTACAGCGCTTTTTCCAAAAAGCGCTGTAGTAGGTGCATTCAATAGATGCATTATTATGCACTTTTTACAGCGCTTTTTCAAAAAAGCGCTGTAGTAGGTACATTCTAATGCACATTTTACAGCGCTTGTTTGAGAAAGCGTTGTAAAAGGTGCTTTTTTTTTTCCTTTTTTTAGTTTTATTAAAAATGCTGTAAATTTTAAAAAACGCTTATTTTAGAAAGCGTTGTCTTTTAGTTTTTATTCCAAAATCATTTTCATCCAGAATCAGTTCACAATCATCTCACAAAATCAGTACACAACAACAACAGAACTACATATTCACAACAATCAGTTCATATTGACAAGTATATAACATATTTACACAATCAGTTCACAACCACACAGAACTACATGTATACAACAATTCCTTGCACATAATAGAACTACCATATTCACAACAGTCCAGAACTACCTATTCATATTACTATCAGATTCACTATCATATTCATACAACTACATATTTATATTCACAACTATCAGTTCACAACAGCACAGAACTACCATATCCCTGCATCCCAGCAAATCAAATAATATTCATTTCAATCACATACTGGCACCAGTCTTCCTTTATTTCTGTTAGATCTTCTTCAGAATATGTTGGACTGGAATTGTCAAAGAACTGTGCGATATAAAAATTGAACATAAATAAGTTAGAATCAAATATATACATAGTTTATATATGAAAATCAAATAATGAAAATACCGTACCGTTTCTGGGATTATAATTTGATTCTTATCAACAATCTCCTTCATGAATCGCAATACATAGTACCCACAATCGATGTTGTTAGTTTGACGAGGGCATTATAAAATAAAACATATAAGTCAATAATTATTTGTGCATTGATTGTAATTAAATGAAATTTTAAAAGCACATGTTTCAAACCTTTATTGGAATCCATGTGATGTTATTTGACTTTTGCTTCGACACTGTAGCACCTCTTTGAGCTCGAAAAACTTGTAAAGCATTATCGAATAAATAAATGTGATTATTATAGCATTAACAAACACATTATTTATATATATATATATATATATATATATATATGTAAAAAATAAATGAATATTACTTACGTGTCGAACATAGTCTTTATCTCGGGGCGATTGTTGTAATAGCCGTGCAAGGGATCTAGGTAGTATATAACTTCAGAGGTCGCATTGATTGCAAATAGCACCCAATGTGCCCTACAACAACAAAAATTTGGTTTACACAACTAATAAATTAACATCTCATAAATTAAAAAAGATATAAATAAAGAATATATAATTACGCACCCTAAATTATATGGGGCAAGGAACAACTTATCCTTCTCTTTATTTCCTAATAGTATATCTACAACGTATTTCTTTACATTCACTGGATCGTGTTTAAGCATCGAAATCTTATGCGGAGACAAGAATGAAAATCTATTTGACAATCTGCGCGTGCACATGAACTTCTCATACAAAAACCTTCAATGAAAATTTCAAATTAGATTAATTACCAATAAATTAAATTAATTACAAATAAAGGCGATTAAAAGTAATTTTTACCTCATGTATAAGCAGATGACAGTAGCACTCAGCTCCTTATGGTCGAGAAGTTCGTATATGTGCTCTTTTTCAAAAAACTCTTCATACTCATCTCCGAATAAAGCTTTATCCATGCTTATTATTCGTGAATCGTTGTCGCTGCCCATTTTTGTTTTTGCCTGTATGTCAAGACACGACCCATATCGAGCAAGTTGTGGCTTACTTATTTGAGGAGCAGGAGCAGCAACTGATTTTACACGATCCAGTTTTTGAGCAGCAACTTTGGCCGTTTTATTACCCTCCAGCTTTTGCAGTTTCCCAGCATTATTACCCTCCAATTTTTGAAGTTTGCCGGCTTTATTTTTACCACGAACATCCAGTCGTGGTGCGGCAGCTGGCTTGCTGGCTTACTAGCTTGCTGTGCGGGTGGTTTATTGGATTGAATATGAAAAAATGAGGTTAATCAATTTGTTAGTTTATTGAATCTGAAAAAATGACAAACCTTACAGAATAAATGTGACAAACCTTTTCGGGCGATGTGACTGTTTCGTTTATGGGAATCTTCTTATCATTCCCTTTAGACTTTGTTTGAATCTAAATAAATGTGAAATTAAAAATAACATCGGAAAAAATTTAGCAATTAAATATAATCAATTAAACATACATTTCAATTAATTAACATACCTTATCAAGGGCAACAAGATGTTTGGGCCATGCCACGTAGCTGCCAATTGCTTCGCCCAAATAATTCAGATCTGCATCGTTGTCCGGTATAGGCAACGGTGCATTTGGTTCCAAAGCAATAATTGGCGATACTTTGACATGGCCCGTAGGGATTAGTGTGTTGTGCAATACTTCCCCCAAAGTATTGCACAATGTTCCTTTTCCGACCTTCCGATGAGTAGGGGAGGATAAGTACAACATGCATGGAGTGACACCCTAAATCAATGGTTAATACATAAGTATGTGAAACAATTAGCTTGAATGAATTTCTTATTTTATTAAGTAATTAATCACCTCAGGAAGACTTTTGAGACCAACGTTACAACTTGCGTTTTCACTCTCCATGTGAATTTCACGTTGGGGCTGGTCCGCAAGTTGCTTGTCTTTATTTGTCTTCACCAAGAGGGCCACTTGCTCTGTTAATACTTTGATCTTCTCTAATAATTCCTCGTTAGAAGGATTTTGGCGCTTCTCTTGTGAAAAATAGCTTCTAGGAGTTACGCCAAATCCTTTCCCCCTTACGCGGCCGGAATATTCAGGAACATTAAACACTTTACCTAGTATGTCCCTACAACTAGCCTTGTTGTCCTCTTGATTTTCGGATTCAAGATTCGCCTAAAATACACGTAGGATTAAAAAGATAAGTTCAATATCATTTTTAAAATACAATATTAAAAAATATTAAAGTGATAAATATACTTACACAAAGTTCTATTACTTTTTGAACATTTTCATTATCAACCACTCCGTCTTTATTTACTCGAGCTTCCTTCCACAATATATGACGACCCAACGGTTGATCGGATTGGGTGTCTTGTAGCTATTCTCGTTAAGATCATAAACAAAATATTAGTTAGATAGTATAGTTTATAATGTACCACATTATATAAAAGTGATGTTTAATTACTTACAAGTTTTTGCTCTAGACGAGCATATCCCATACGAGATTTCTTGTATGGGTGGGGAATAATTTTTGCCCTCTCGCGATTTGCCTTACTAATATTCTATATAAAAAAAAAATAACAATCTTGTAAAAATTTAAAATACGCTATGAATATGAATAATAAAACACAAATGCTATTAAATTAATCACTTACAACAAACGCGGGGTCGAAACGTTTTGATACGAATGCGCTTCATTCCTCATTTGATATATAATGTTTATATATTTTTGGAGCTTCCGCATTCGTATTTCCTTCACGGTCTTTTAAATAGCAATTTGAGAGGTGAGATCTAAAGCCCCGGTGTATTTTCCCGGTAACTCTGAGCACGTAGCTCTTTCTCACCTCATCAACAACAAAAGTTGTCTGCAAACCAAATAAAGATATAGTTTGAGTAAAGTACTTCAAAGTAGTCTGTAAAAAATTATAAGTAAAAAAGTGGAGTAAAAAAATTACTTGTATATCAGCCCAAATTACATCTTTTGCATCCTTCAATGCCTTATCTCTCCAATAACTATTGTGATTGGGATATTCTGACGAACAACAGCCCCAATATATGATACAAACATAGAACTGTTGGGGTCAATTGGCTGACCACTCTCATTTCATCCCACCTAATAAACTCATATAGTAAGTACCTCAAATTATAAACAGCAAACAAAGAAAACAGCAAACAAAGAAAACAACAAACAAAGTATACCTCAAATTTTTGCCCAGTACTTCTTGCTTTTATAACATTTTGCATTATGGTTGCACCACGTTTGACTTCATTTTCGTAAGTCTTGGTGTTGCCAGCTTCTTCATTTTGACATTCTAACTCTTTGTTGGTATCCATTTATCTACAACAAGTTCAACATGCAGTTCAGTATAACTTCAACAAGTTCAACATGCAGAAGTATAAGTACGTAGCAGTATAAGTTCAACATGCATTTTAGTAAACAAAAAACTAATAAATACAATACCTGAAAAGTGAATAAATACTTAGGGTTACGGGTTCGTAGGGTTCGGTTAGTAACAAAGAAGAACAAGAACAGCGCAGAAGACGAACGAAGACGAAATGATCGTAGGGTTACGGGGTTCGCAGAAATACGTAATAAGGGTTACTAAAAATATATGGTTACGTAATGAGAAGGAGAACGAAGATGGGGAGGAAACAAGTGTATAAAGTTTATGTAATGAGGGTTAGTAATGAGGAGGAAACAAGGTTAGGGTTCGCAGTGAGAAGGAGAATGAAGAGGAAACTGAAGATGAACAAGCGTATGAAGTTTACGTAATGAAGAGGAAATTGAAGAGGTTTACTGTTATATATAAAACCCTATTATAGCGCTTTTTTGAAAAAGCGCTGTAAAAGACCTCATTACTTTATTTTTTTAAAGCCTACTACAGCGCTTTTTTAGAAGCCTTTAAAAGCGCTTGTGAAAAAGCGCTATAAAAGACCTCCTTATTTTTGTTTTTTTAAAAGCCTTTTACAGCGCTTTTATACAAAGCGCTTTAAAAGGCTTCTTATATGCAAACGCTATGTGACCCTTTTACAGCGCTTTTTCAGGAAGCGCGTTAATAGACCTCATTATTTTATTTTTTTAAAAGCCTTTTACAGCGCTTTCTAAATAAGAGCGCTGTAATAGGGTTTTATATATAAAAGGCTTCTTTGTTTAACATATGCAAACGCTATGTGACCCTTTTACCGCGCTTATGCAGCAAGCGCTGTAAAAGACCTCTTAAAACTCTTTGTTTTATTATGACCCAAGGGCTGTGTGACTTCATTATTTTGGGATGATCAGTTAATTAAGTTCAAGAAAAATTCCAAATAATTTTTTTTTCTTCCAAATAATTAGTTAAATTATTTTTTCTTCCAAATATATAATAATTTTTTTCTTCCAAATTAGTTAAATTATTTTTTCTTCCAAATTGTGTTTAATTATTTTTTTTTCTTCCAAATATTAATTTTTTTCTTCCAAATAATACCTATATATATATCAATGCTGAATTACCTGATCAACTCATATTGGGATGATCAGTTCAAGTTCAAGAAAAATTCCCAGTATATAAGCAGAAAATTACATACAGTTCAAGCTAAATATTAAACACATTAAGATGCAGAAAATTACATACAGTTCAAGCAGAACTTAGTTCAGATCATTACATGGCTTATAAAACAATTAAACACATTAAGATGCCCTTCTTCTTTTCTTGGTGAGATTCACATTTGTTTGTCCATTAATGATACGAAACAATGGATTAATCCAAATTCCCTCATCATGATCATCTCTAAGATATAAACCATCATCAGTTGAATCAATTTCATGTGGTTGTGATGTTGCAAAGAAAAGATCATTACCAACATCTTCATCATTATTGTTATCATCACTTATTTTATTGGTCGATAGGACAACGGACAATTTATCATCAGCAGGATCAGTGACATAAAACACTTGTTGAGCTTGGGACGCTAAAATAAAAGGCTCATCTTTGTATCCCACCCTATTAAAATTGACAAGCAAAAACCTTGACTCATCAATCCGAACACCATTATTATTATCGACCCACTTGCAACCAAATATGGGAATACGAAACATTGTGTAGTCTAGCTCCCATATGTGCTCAATAACCCCAAAATATGATAGATTTGCATATATTGGATTTTTGTCTTTTGCACTTGAGATATGCATTGTAACACCTCAATTTTTATAATAAACTATTTTGTTAATAAAGTAGGATTTATAATAAGTAATTTGGTGTTAAAATTATTTTAGAATAAATGTTGATTTATTTTATGATTAATTTTCTTTATATGTGTGTTTTCTATGATGTGCTATTCTTGTACATATTTAACTAAATGAGTTATATAAACAACAAATATTATATTATATTATGTTATATATTTTTAAAAAAATAATAGTATTTTAGTGTAAAATTTTAAAGAATAAGATTTTAGTCAATTTAACGTGGATATGCGCGTACACAATTAATGTGATATTTTCTTGTGCGTTTGACTGATGTTAATTGTGCACATAATTATATTTTGATTATTTATAACTATTTTTAGTTATTTATTTTATAAATAATTATCTTGAAATAGTAGTACTATTGTGTTTGATTTCCTTTATTTAGTAATTTATATAAAATGTTGATGTTATATTTATTTATTTGTTTATTTTGAATATTCTCTTGTGGTAGTATTTTAATGTGAGTATTTGAAAAAAATAAGTATAATTATAGTGGTTATTTTGAATATGAGAGTCTTGATTTTTAATGTATTTTAAAAGATTAATTACTTTAATTACTTTATTTTATAAAATATTAGTTTTGAAATATAAGTAATATTTTATTAATTTAATTGTGTTTCAAAATAAAAGAAATGAGTAAAATGTGTTTTATGGGTTAGGCCCTTATGCAAGAGTCAAATCTAATTAATTATAATAATAATAATAATAATAATAATAATAACAATAATAATAATAATAATAAATTAAAAAAAAGACAGAAAAAAGAATGAGAACATAACACGTTTCCTTCTTCTCCTTCTTCGTATATGCGCCGCCATATCCATTTCTCCTCCTTCTTTTTTCGTCGATCACGATCATGACAGTGGATGTCTTAAAAAACTGAGATCACATTCGTAATCGTTGTGATCTCCTCTTTCATTCCCAACTTGAATTGCAAATTGAAACGTTTTATTCCTCTTTGTCAAAAATAACACCACCACCTTTTGATCAAGATTTCGGGCGCCACGAGTACTCCCAACGAAACCCGAGACCATATTTGGACTCCATGAAACACCCTCTTCCATTACCTATGCTTGGATTCACCAATCGTTAAACTTCAAAAAATGGGTTTTCACCCTCGTCGCGGCTGTGTTGTCGAATTCCGGTCAGCACGTTCATCGTCCTGAAAAACTGATAGCATTTTTTAATTCTTCTCGTCAAAACCTTCAAGAAGCACCACACATTTGCGTGTTTCGGTGAAGTTGACGTCGGACCCTGTCGGCGCTCCAACACGTCGGTGAGACCTTTTCTAATAACCTATTTCACGACATTGTAAAGATAGACATTAGAAATTGGGTGAATGTTAAAGGAGTTGGTAGTCGAACAATTGAGAACATTACTTGTGTCTACGGAAAGAAATTAGATTGATTGTATCCTCTCATGTAAACATGACTTATATTTCAAGTAAATAATAATAATAATTATAAGTCCTATAATGTTAGAATATCAATGTTGTAAGCAATTACTGATTAGAGAAGTTTAAATTCTAATGATAGAAGGATGTTTTAGAATTTTGTAGTTATACTACTTGATCTTAAGTAGAGCCACAAGAACCGTAAATTAAGCAAGCGTACTGGGGGTCAAACTAGGATTTGAGTCATGTAATTCTTTTAAAAGATTAAGTGTGAAGTAAAATCACATTCTTTAGTAGCTTGAATTTCGGGGACGAAATTCTTTTAAGGTGGGTAGAATTGTAACACCCCAATTTTTATAATAAACTATTTTGTTAATAAAGTAGGATTTATAATAAGTAATTTGGTGTTAAAATTATTTTAGAATAAATGTTGATTTATTTTATGATTAATTTTCTTTATATGTGTGTTTTCTATGATGTGCTATTCTTGTACATATTTAACTAAATGAGTTATATAAACAACAAATATTATATTATGTTATATATTTTTTTTTAAATAATAGTATTTTAGTGTAAAATTTTAAAGCATAAGATTTTAGTCAATTTAACGTGGATATGCGCGTACACAATTAATGTGATATTTTCTTGTGCGTTTGACTAATGTTAATTGTGCACATAATTATATTTTGATTATTTATAACTATTTTTAGTTATTTATTTTATAAATAATTATCTTGAAATAGTAGTACTATTGTGTTTGATTTCCTTTATTTAGTAATTTATATAAAATGTTGATGTTATATTTATTTATTTGTTTATTTTGAATCTCATGTGGTAGTATTTTAATGTGAATATTTGAAAAAAATAAGTATAATTATAGTGGTTATTTTGAATATGAGAGTCTTGATTTTTAATGTATTTTAAAAGATTAATTACTTTAATTACTTTATTTTATAAAATATTAGTTTTGAAATATAAGTAATATTTTATTAATTAAATTGTGTTTAAAAATAAAAGAAATGAGTAAAATGTGTTTTATGGGTTAGGCCCCTATGCAAGAGTCAAATCTAATTAATAATAATAATAATAATAATAATAATAATAATAACAATAATAATAATAATAATAATAATTAAAAAAAAAGGACAGAAAAAAGAATGAGAACATAACACGTTTCCTTCTTCTCCTTCTTCGTATATGCGCCGCCATATCCATTTCTCCTCCTTCTTTTTTCGTCGATCACGATCATGACAGTGGATGTCTTAAAAAACTGAGATCACATTCGTAATCGTTGTGATCTCCTCTTTCATTCCCAACTTGAATTGCAAATTGAAACGTTTTATTCCTCTTTGTCAAAAATAACACCACCACCTTTTGATCAAGATTTCGGGCGCCACGAGTACTCCCAACGAAACCCGAGACCATATTTGGACTCCATGAAACACCCTCTTCCATTACTTATGCTTGGATTCACCAATCGTTAAACTTCAAAAAATGGGTTTTCACCCTCGTCGCGGCTGTGTTGTCGAATTCCGGTCAGCACGTTCATCGTCCTGAAAAACTGATAGCATTTTTTAATTCTTCTCGTCGAAACCTTCAAGAAGCACCACACATTTGCGTGTTTCGGTGAAGTTGACGTCGGACCCTGTCGGCGCTCCAACACGTCGGTGAGACCTTTTCTAATAACCTATTTCACGACATTTTGAATATGTTTCTTAGCCTAATTTTTTTATTAATTATATAATGCTGATTTTTATGCCCCGCGTAAATTATCAGCCATGTTTCATTGACTCTGCAAATTCGTCGACGCTTTTGGACTTGTTCGTTGCGCGTTGTCGACATCTCATGGTTGCTGAAAATCATTCTGGTCCTTATATCTTATGAAAGCGTCAGATTGAGGTATGGGGTGAGAGAGGGTTCAAATTCATGACTGTAAATTAAGTGAGATGAACGGGAAAACTGTATTTCCCATAATTCATTCGGGGCTCGCTACGTATGGCCGAAGCCCTTTGAGTAATAATTGACTAATGAGAAAACTTGAATTTAGTGAGGTTAAAATACGAGTTAGAAACTTTTATAGGGTGTTGTTTGATTTAAATTTTGAAGATGGTGTGGTAGTGGAATTACTATAGAATTGTGTATTTGACGTATTCTGTGTTTTGTTTATATCTACCTTGATATTGTTATATGATACAAAATGTGATGAATTGTTATTATTTGCATTTCAATTGAAGTGGTGTGTATGAATGATTTAGTATTATTATCTGTGAGTGAAAATCATATATTGTTGGAGTTTGTGTAATATGATGATAAATTTTGAATGTAATATATAACTATGAAAATATGCATTGGTGATTTCTTGTTGACTTATAATGTTACCACCTTGATGAGTATCACGAAATGCATATTGTGTTTTATTGAATAGTGATGAATTTGACCTGTGCCAATGATGGTTCTCTTAATGGAGTGAGTAACCTAGGCCAACGAGGGGAGAAAATAGATGTTGATAATTTTTGAAGTGGAGATTATTTGGTCATCATATAGGTAGGGCCTGACAAGCCTAGTGATTCCGGGGAAGTACAACTGAATGAGCCTGATCGTGGCGGTCTGTTGTTGAGCCTTCGGGAAAGATTGTTAGACCTTGGAGGTATTCGGGTGGGGAACTCCTAGGTGACTTGGAGGTAGCACTCCAAATGTCGGGAGCTACCATGCAACACACGTTTACCTCGACTGTCGCGTATATGTGTCTCGGGTTGAGTTGAGGGGATCTATGAGGACATGGCCAAATTGAATTGTCTGTCCACTTGCGCGGTGGCATAGTATCAGGCCTCCTAACCAAGTACTTCAGAGTTAGAATGATCTCAAAGAAAGAGGAGTAGTCTAGAGTATAAGAGCATGCATAACATTACTTGATTTGTGTGTTTACTTAATTGATGTTGTGCATTGTAACAATGTTTTACCTTGATTATTCTTGTTAATTATGATTTGATATGATACGGTGTTTAATATATTTTACGTGTTCTTCTCAATTATTTTATACTATTACATGTTTTCGAAGCTCACCCCTCGTTGCTTGTGTTTGGCGCTTGCGAGAGCGCGCAGTCATTTCAGGTTATCGGTTGGTGATCCACGCTCTGATAGGTGATACTGGGTTGGAGTAATTTGTCGTATTTTGTTGAGTTATGAACTAATTTAGATTTTTGTAAATTTGATCGATCAATTGTGTTATTTTATCTTTTATTCGGATGTAGAAATTAATTGTCTCTATGTTTAGAACGTGTTTTTATGTCAGAAATTTTTATTTAATAAACCTCAACTATGTTCGATATTAAAGGATTTTTTAATTGAAAATTTTAATGCAAGCATTTTGTGTAAGTATGAGTGTGACGTCTTGAACCTTATAGTTTAAAATAAAATTTGTATACTCTATTTTGGAACTACTACTTATCTCTTTCAAAACTAACGTATTTTACTTTCCATTTCAATTTGGGTTTAGAGTGTCACATGCATCGCTTCAGCTACGAGAGTGACTTCACTATTTTGCATAGTGGTTTGATCATCTTGTTCTTTGGTATAAAATGTGTAGCCGTTAATTACATAACCGGTGTAAGAAAAGACATGTAAACTCGGACCATTTGCTAGCCACCTCAATCTCTGTGAAATTGATCTGGGGTCTCATCTAACTTTGACTTTATGTGATTTTTTAACCATGTTATGAAACTTTGATTGTGCTCTCGAGTGATCCAATTTTGATTCCTATTCATCTTCAAACTAGATAACTGATCCATGTGTATTGTAACATACGGTTGAACCTCGTCATCATTATGCAGAACATACAATTGTGCCTGCTCCCGTTCTGTCCTTGATATAGTCATTAATCTCTTTCCAATTATCCCTTCACCTGATAATCTTCCCGAATGACGAGACATAGGAAGCCCTATGGATTCAATATTGGACAGATATTCAGTACAAAATTCAGCAACTTCTTCAACAATGTACCGTTCAGCAATACAACCTTCTGGTCGACTTTTTACGTACCCTTTTAATATTTTCATATATCGTTCTACCGGGTACATCCATCTCATATAAGCTGGCCCACAAAGTTGTGTCTCCTTAACAAGATGAAAAGTAAGGTGAACCATTATATCAAAAAACGAGGGTGGGAAATACATTTAAAGCTCACACAAAGTAACAACAATTTCCCTCTGCAATGTTGGTAATTTCTGAGGATCAATCACTTTACTACAAATTTCCCTGAAGAAGAAACATAATTTAGTTATCGCTCGGCGAACTTTTTCAGGTAAAATTGAACGTATACCTATTGGTAGCAACTGCTCCATTAGAATATGACAATCATGGATCTTCAAACCTTTTAAGTTGAGGTCTTTCATAGAAACTAAAGTTTTAATGTTTGAAAAGTATCCTTCTGGAACTTTAACTTCGTGTAGAAATTTACACAAAACAATTTTTTCCTTTCTAGATAGAGTATGAGCGGCTGGAGGTAGATATGTGCGATTTCCTTTCTTTACGGGACCCAATTCATTTCTTATTCCCATATCGACCAAGTCCAATCTTGCATTGATGTCATCCTTAGACTTTCCTGGTACATTGAGTAACGTACCAATAACAAGTAACGTACCAATAACACTGTCAAATACATTTTTCTCAATATGCATCACATCGAGAAAATGTCTTACATACAATGACTTCCAATATGGCAATTCAAATAAAATTGACTTTTTCTTCCACCCAGTTTTGGCCAGCTCTCCCGCAAAAGGTTTGCCAAATTTATTGGTCAAACCTTGTACTTTTTCAAGTATTTGATATCCAGTCAGTGCTACAGGAGCTCTATCTTCCTCTGATTTTCCATTGAATGCATTTCACCACCCACGATACTGATGACTATAAGGTAAAAATCTACGATGTCCAAGAAATACATTATTCTTACAATGTTTCAACGGCATCCAATTTGTACTCTCTTCACATATAGGACATGCACACTGACCTTTAATGCTATATCCTGATAAATTACCATATGTTGGAAAATCATTAATTGTGCCGAACAACATAGCCCTCAAATTGAAACATTCTTTCTTATACCCGTCATAAACTTCCACACCTATCTCCCACATAATTTTTAAATCTTCAATTAAAGGAGCCAAGTATACGTCGATATCATTCTCCGGTTGTTTGGGTCCAGAAATTAATAGAGACAACATCATAAACTTACGCTTCATACATAACCATGGAGGTAGGTTATAAATCAACAAAATCACAGGCCACGTGCTGTGCGAGATGCTTTGAAGACCACGTGGAATCATTCCATCAGTAGAAAGTGCAAGTCGTAGATTTCTTGACTCTATCCCGAATTCAGGATACTCGTGATCAATTTTTGCCCATTGTGGAGAATCTGCAGGGTGTCGAAACTTTCCATCTCTAATTCTTTCATCTGCATGCCATGTCAAGTGTTTTGAATCTTCTTCACTGCGATACATGCGCCTAAATCTTGGTATTATAGGAAAATACCACACGACTTTTGCTGGAGTAGATTCTTTCTTCTTATATCGAGAGACATTGCATTTCGGACACGCCTTTAGTAATTCATATTCATTTCGAAATAAAATGCAATCATTAGGACACGCATGAATCCTTTCATAACTCATACCAATAGAGCACAAAATTCGTTTAGCCTCATAGGTTCTACTGGGAAGTTCATTACACAAATAATAAGCATGATTTCAAGTCTGATATATATGACCTATATATAGTACACATATCTAATATTGGTCCAAAATTGATTTCAAAACAGAACATATATATCATGAGAACATATCTAATATCATGTAACAATTTCAAAACAGAACATATCTAATATGTAACAATTTATCAGTTTTAATTATTGACAACAACAAATAAATAAATAAATACATTACCTGAGACAACGTTGATCAATTTGTTTTAAAGCAGGAGCAACGTAGATCAATTTGTAGATGGGCGCACAGTAGAGGAGAGGAGGATTCGCAAAGTAGAGGAGATGAAAGTTCGTAGGGTTGGGACAACGTATTAAATTTGTTTTAAATTTGTTTTTATTTATTTAAAGTGAATGATTTTTATTTAAAATGAATGATTTTACAGCGCTTGTACACAAAGCGCTCTAATAGGTCCTTTAATAATGTGAAAGCGCAAGCCTTTTACAGCGCTTGTATGAAAAGCGCTGTAATAGGTCATTTTATTATGTGAAAGCGCAAGGCTTTTACAGTACTTTAAGAAGAAGCGCTTTAAAAGCTATGTAACATAAGGTGAGAGCGCTTCAATTTACAGCGCTTTTTAAAAAAGCGTTGTAAAAGAGTTGTAAACATTATGTGCAAGCGTATGTGACCCTATATGACCCTACAACAGCGCTTTTTTCACAGCGCTTGTCAAAAAAGCACTATTGTATCCTCCGTAATTTTTTAAAAATTATACAACAGCGCTTGTATTTAATAAGCGCTGTAAAAGACGCGCTATAAAATGTCATTTTTGGCGTAGTGATTTTTAGTCTATGTTGTTAATCCATCATATATTTTTTAATGAATTTTTTGTAGACATGTTTACAACATTATAATATATATTTTTATAAAAAATGAGTTTAAAATTCAATTTCTAAGTATATAATTTGGTTACTTTTATATTGAGTTGTTTACATTTAAAAAAAAAATCATATTTAATTTATCAAAATTTAAATATTCTAATTTTTCTGGGAGGAATTTTTATAATAATCTAAATATACTTGTAAAAAATCATTCAAAAGTTTAAAAAATTGAAAGGACAATTAAACATGTGTTTTGTTTCTGCAGGAATTAAAACTACTTGCTGGATAATATTGTACATACTAAAAGTTATATTTTATTTTTATAGAGACTAAAACTCAAATGTTGAAATTATTTTATAAAAATTAAAAATATATTTAACTCATCATTAACTAAACAAAATATAAATTGTTTTTCTTTTTATTTATCATAAAGGTTTTGAATGCGTTCACATTTGCAATTTGATAAAGTTTTATAGTATTGTCCTTTTATAATATAAGCCCTTTAGAATAGATGGTACAAAAGTGACCCTCAATTATCAATATAATATTGACACTTTGTATTGAAAGCATATTTTAGTGTCTAATATATATGTAAATATTAGACATGAACATAACACCAACATATTAATTTCATTCAATTAATTTATTTTCTCAAATTATTATCGATGTTGACGGTAATTTCCGGTGTTCCGAATTTGTACTATTTATAGTGAACAAATGAAATGATAGCCACATAAAGAAAAAAAAAGATAAGCAATAGTTTACTTCTATACTACTTTTCTTGTAAACCTTTTCTTAGTGTTCTCAAGCAAGAAACTTTATGGCAACTATTGTTGCAGAAGCATTCCTGTCAGCTTTTTTGGAGGTGTTGTTAGAAAAGACCATTTCACATGAGTTCATGAACTTCTTTAGATGCAAAAAGCTTGATGTTTTACATCTTGAAAAGCTAAAAACAACATTGTTGAGTCTTCAAGCAATACTAAATGATGCTGAAGAGACACAGATCACAAACCATGCTGTCAAAAATTGGTTAGATAACTTGAAAGATGTTGTCTTTGAAGCTGATGATTTGTTAGACAAAATCAACACAGAAGCATTAAGATGCAAAGTGAAAGCTGAATATCAAAGCCAACAAACAGTAAAATCTAAGGTGAAGAACATATTTTCTTCTAGTTTAAGAAAATATTATTATGGAGTGATAAATTCTGAAATGCAAACATAATTTGAAAGATTGGAACACTTTGCACAAAAGGGTCGGTTACTGGGATTGAAAGAAGGTGTTTCATGTAGATTGGCATGGAACCCCTACAGGTTATGTTGTAGATGAATCTACTATTTATGGAAGAGATGGAGATAGAAAAAAACTTAAAGAATTTTTGTTGTTAGAAAATGATGGTGATGGTTGCAAAGAAATAGGAGTAATTTCTATTGTAGGCATGGGAGGGATTGGTAAAACAACCCTTGCTAAACTCCTTTACTATGATATTGAAGTAAAAGAGAAGTTTGATTTGAAAGGATGGGCATATATCTCAAAAGATTTTGATATTGTTCAGGTCACTAAAACCCTTGTTGAATTTGTTACTTCAAGAACTATTGATACCAATAACTTGAAGACTCCACATGCTGAATTTGTCACCTTAAAAAGAACTGATACTAGTGACTTGAATACTCTACAAGTGCAATTGCAGCAAAGTTTAAGCCATAAGAAATATTTGCTTGTATTGGATGACGTATGGGATCGATCTAATGGACATCTTTAAGGCTGGAAAAACGGGAAGTAAGCTCATCATCACAACACGAGACGAGAGAGTTGCGCTAGCTATGCAAACCTTTCATCCAATCAACTATTTGACACCTTTAGAAAGTGATGAGTGTTGGTCTTTACTTGCCAAACATGCATTTGGAGGATGTAATTTTCGGCAACGGCCAACCTAGAAGTGATTGGCAAAGAAATTGCTAAGAAATGTGATGGCTGACCATTAACTACAGTAGCATTTGGGGGTCATATTACGTGTATCTGCGCATGAGTAATTAATGTGATATTTTCCCATCTACAAGGGAATCTTTACATTTCAGATCTACAAAATGTTATTGATCCCTCCTATGTTTTTCATGCAAATTTGAAGACGAAAGAACAAATTGACCAGTTGGTACTAAAATGGGATCCTCAAGGTTCACAAATTCAAAGTTTGGTCCTAGAACATTTGCGACCCTCAACAAATTTGAGGAATCTCCATATTTTTGGTTATGGTGGAACCAACTTTCCAAAATGGTTGGGAGATTCTTCCTTTAGAAACATGGTGAATATGAGCATTGGCGGTTGTAATCATTGCACATTACTGCCACCCCTTGGACAATTACATTGTCTGAAAGAACTCCGTTTTTATTGGATGGCATCTATAACGTGTGTTGGTGCTATGGACGCAGTTGTCCTTCATTTCAACCATTTCCTTCCTTAGAGACTCTAGAATTTCAAGATATACGAATGTGGGAGGAATGTTACTTGATTGAAAGTACAACTATAGAGTTTCTTAATCTAAAACGTCTGTTAGTAGATAAATATCCAAAACTCAAAGGAAACATACCAAGCACACTTCAATCCTTAATTGAACTCGAGTTAAGGGAATGTGATCTACACTTAAAGGAATTCATTCAAGTGATAATAGCAACCTTATTATAAGGCCATCAGATGTATTTAGCCATTTGTTGTTTCCTTTCAATTCTCTCCAAAAATTGACATTATTCTAGTTTCCCTCTCTAACGTCCTTTCCAAGAGACACTCTGCCCAAAACCTTACAATCTCTATCTCTCCATTATTGTGAGAATCTAAAATTCCTCCCTCGTGGATCCTTGCACAATTACACATCACTTAAGCAATTGTCAATTGAATACAGCTGTAACTCAATGACGTCATTTACCTTGGGCTCTCTTCTTGTGCTTGAAAATCTATATATTAAGGGTTGCAAAAATCTAAAATCAATTTCCATTGAAAAAGATGCATCACTAAATCTCTCATTGATTCAAAATATCCAAATACAATGTTGCGACACTACAAAAAAATTGACTTATCGTGACACACAAAGATTGTCACTAAAAGTCAAAAACTGTAGGTAAAAGTCAATAATACTTTAAGTGACACCCAGATTGACTCTCAATTTTAAGGGGGCGTCATGCTACACATTGAGGACTGTCACCACATGTTCTGAGGATTGTCACTACATGCTTTTGATTTCTACCTACAATAATGACTGTCACTAAAAACTAGATAAATATAAGAAAAGAATTGATCTATTCTTACGGTATTGTCTGTCACTAAAACCTAGAAAAATATAAATAAAAAATTAATTTATTCCTATGGTATTGTCTGTCACTAAAACTTATTATTATTTATTAAATTAAATTTATTTTATTTTATCTCCTACTAATTGTAATTCTAAATTATTAATACCAGTAAATTAAATTTAAATTTCTAATTTATTTAATACAAGAATACAATGCTTACAAGAATAGAAATTTATTTAAATTTAAATTAAACATGAATCACCTGGAACATCAATCATTACAGTAATGAAAATAAAATTAAACATCAAAATCACGTCTAAAATTGGACTATATTGTCGGGTCAAAAATATAAACAATGCACACAAATGTGTACAACAAGAAAGTTATTGGCGGGGTATAAGCTTTGCTTAAACAGTTTTGGAAAGCAAATTATAAGTGAAAAGCTGCAACTTCGTCTTCGAAGTGTTTGAGTAAGTTCTCAATACTCATCACACTATGGTCTGCCTTATCCCTGACTCGTACACTCACCTGGAACAATAAAATAACTCTTAGCTTCCCATCCGCGGAGTAAAAAGACAACAATATTAAACAAGGAGAATCAAATGGACACAAGCCCTAGTGTACAGTACTTTTCAGTGATGGAAATGTAAAATAAATAAATGGCTCCAAAAATCTTGGAATGCATGTCCATTAATATAATAGTCCAAGGCCTAATGTAGTTAACTTCTTCAAACAAATCAGAAACCACTACCACCTCTGAAGTTAATGAATTGGATAAAAAGCCTCTTAAGATTTATAGATAATAGTCTACTTCACTGTTAGGAATTTGAGTCCAGCCTTACATCAAATCTAAGGTTTAAGTTTAGCCATACAATAACAGGTTGAGGCTCTTTCAACTAAATTTTAACAAGCCTGGACTGAGACACACTTTAAGCAATCTAAAATCAATAGCCTAAGCTTCCCTTGGAAAATATGTTAAGACTAAAGAATATTGCCTTCTTTCAGTCTCAAACTCTCTTTCAGATTTTGAACTTAAATGATGGTATATGCTTTGCACGTGACATCATTATATAATGTTGTATGCGATAAAATGTTATCAAAGAGCTGCTGTTCACAAAATTCTTACACTTAAATACAACTATTTGTGCTCAGCTTATATACATATATGCAAGCAAACTCGTTCAAAATTGTCATGGACTACAAACCTTAGGTCAAACAAATATGAAGACATGTTATTTTAGCAATGAAAGGGTGATGTTTGGAGGTTTTGGGAAAAAAACTAGCAGAGTTAAAATGAAACCAATTTATTTATCAGATAGTGGAAATAGGAAGAACCTGTCCTGTATTAGCTTCCTCTTCTCCAACAACCAAGATGTAGTTGTACTGTGCTAGCTGAGCTTCTCGTACCTACAGAATGACACAAATTCTTTTAATATACAGCTAAGTTCTATTTGATACTAGCAGAAAACAATAATGTATGATCATTAGGAGAACTGGGTTTCTCGGTATTCAAAACAGTCAAATTTTCAATAAGCAGCAGACCAAAACTACAACACTATTTTTCCCTGAATGAATGGCATGAAGTACTAAACAAAATTTATTGGTTCTAAAGATTTGTGATACCTTCTTTTGAATCTTCCTATCAGTTGTATCAACATCTACGTGATACCCTGCTTGGTGAATCGGCACGCGTACCTAGAAAATTGCAGCACGATAATATGTTATAAAATTAATAAGCGCCTTGCCTTTCACATCAAAATATAATATAAGTATCCCAACAAAATAGAATTAGAACAATGACAAAAGTTAGGTCATAGTACTATTCAAGGAAGATTGATCAAGATTCATGAGGGAGTAACCATAGAAAAAGTTTATAAAAAAATGCATATGCAGACTCAAAAAATACAAAATTGGTTCAACAATTTCAAGATGCAGACAAGCTAAAGAATACTTAGAACAAACAAGAGTTAGTCAAAATTGCATCAACTACACAAGAGTAAAAGATTGCAATGTGACAAGCATGAAAAATTACATAGGATGCCACAAGGTTACCACTCCAAGGAGATTAAAAGTGTTATCCAATGATATGGAGTACACATCATCACACCCATTTAACTGTTACAACTTGGACAAACATACAACAAAACAAAGCTTGAGCTTTGTACCTTCAGTGCATAAGCTTGTGATTTCTCAGACACAGGGCACAAAATTGCTTGGCGAGGACTGAGCCAAAAGGGCCATTTACCCTTGTAGTGCTCTAAAAGTATGGCAAACATGCGTTCAACAGATCCTAGAATGGCTCTGTGTATCATAACAGGTCTCTCAATTTTGGCTTCATCCTCAGCAGAGAATTCCAACTTAAAACGATCAGGAAGCTGGAAGTCAAGCTGCAAACATCCAGTTTATCCATTATGAGTAAAAAAAAGTTAACAATTGAAAGGTGTGAATGCAGGTCAAGCAGAACAATGTAAACCTGTAGAGTCGCACACTGGAATTTCCTACTCAATGCATCAGATACACTGATATCTATCTTTGGTCCATAGAATGCTCCATCCCCTTCATTCAACTACAGAGTTTTACTCAGAATATAAGTGCACAATTGAAGCTAACAATGTTGCATTCCACAGAAAATAATAAAAGAGATACCGAAATAAAAAGTGGTGTGAGATAAGAAAATAAAAATGGTGTCAAGTAAACCTATAATTGAATTCTAAACATAATAAGCACACTCCACTGTTAGAAGTCCAAACTGAAAAAGTTCTAATCAGAATTTCAATCACACATTCGAAGGAACACCTTATCTTATTGCTGACATTTAAGACATCTATAATACCTGCCATGGTTTGCCAAACTCATCCAAAGCTTCTTTGAGAGAATTTTCAGCTTTCTCCCATGTTTCGATGTCTCCAAGGTATTTCTCTAACCTCTACTCAAGTATTTAACATAAGCAAGGGAAAATAAATAACCGAGTCATTAAATAAATTATAGCACTACGTATTTATGTATCATGAATTAAAAGAAAAGAAAATAACGAGTGGAAGCTACCGAGTCATTAAATAAATTTTTATAGAAATATGGTATAAATTATACCAATTTACTACTGAGTTGACACGCACAATGAAATTTAAATTAGAATCTACTGCTACTAGTACTATTATAAAAAATAAAAAATGCATTAGAGAAACTATTAGTAGGTTAATTAATAGAATAATATGACAATATAAAGATATATGCCCAGCTTTGATGAGATTTTGTGCCATAGGGGAGCCCATGATTCCGAGTTCCAAAAAGCCAACACGTGGAGGTGTCTGAACCCCTGAAAGCAAGAGTGTATGTGTTTATTTAAATGTTGAGATGAATTGAAAACTGGCACTCCAACTCCAATAACACAAATACCACATGCTTCGGCTCCGAACCTCATTATCAATCTGACCTTTGAGATCCTATCAATGAAAACTCTTCACATGGCTTAACCTAAGATGCATACATTACAGACTTAGCAGATTGTTTCCCTGACGTAGATCCACAACAAGCTTTGTATTTCTTTTTTGAACCAAACGGGCAGACCTTGTTTCGAGGAATCTTCCCGATAGAACGAGAAGCAAGAACAACAAACCAGAATGTCAAAGGACAGCATAGTATTAGAACAGTTTTTGTGAATGCGAACAACATATTGATTTTGGATCACCTAACCAACTCAAAGGCAATTAAAACACCAACAAATCACAATACAAGAAGAAAAATAGAAAGAAAACCTTGTCATTTTGTTGTAATGTGATTTTATCATTGGTTTTCCTAGAGCTATTGTTTGATTCATCATTAGTGTTGTCCTCTACAATGTTTTCTTTGTGCTTTTCACGATTCTCATTTACATCACAATCTGCACATCCCAAGAATTCGAGTTAAGAGTTGGAATATAAAGAGTAAACACAAACATGAATGAATCCTATCAAGATGTAATATGCTAAAGAGAACCAAATTAACAATTATGAACAGGAAAATATGATGGTTTGACTTTCAGAAAGTGCAAAATAAAATGACTAGCCATTACCGTTAGTACTAGCCTGACTTTAAAGGCAATCAGAATTTGAAGAGCACTCTTCTGCTCCTTGTTCTGCTATTAACTAAAATCACATTACACCAGCCAGAACACTAAGAAATCACATTAACTAAAATTTAAGTTATTTATCTGACACACCACATTTGCAATAATTTAATTTACTGGGCCAATTTAAAGCACTTATATTTCTTCAGGTTATGGATGGATAAGCTTAACCGAATTCACTCATGGTTTGAAGAATCAGACATAATCTCCACCAAATTCAATTACATTATTACATTCCACTTGTGTACAAGAAACACATCCCAGAAGAACCATCTTCTTCTTTTTGCATCTAATTTATTTTCAGGGCAAGAATTAAATAAAATCAAAGTAGAATACAAACGACAGACAATTATCAACTGCCTGACAAAGGGTTTTATATGAACAAGTACTGAAAAATGACTAAATGACTAAACATAAACTATCTGGTTAATAATCTCATCTCATCAACACAAAGAGGAACAAAAACAATTAACCAAAATAATGAGAATTCAATTCAATGAAATTTAGACTGAATGAACAGAACTGCAGAGAAACATCAAACAATTACCGTAGTAGTGTCTCTATCTATGAAGAATGAGTGTTTCCATACAAATCAAACGTTGCCCAAAGAGCATCAAGAGGACATGGTCGTTTAGAATCAAGTCTCAACCATGGTTTACCACTACCAGACCAATGTAGCAAACTAACCGGACCAGCATGCAAATCTCTACAACTACCCTTAACATTATCACCACCTAAACCATGTTGATTCCACCGGTGTTCAATAGGTGCCACGTGTCCTGCAAAAACCAAAAGAAACGGTGGAAGAGAACTAAGCTCGTAGATCCTTTCACTCTTCTGAATCTCCATCCATTTTTCTATCCTCTTCGTGTACCCTTCTTTCCTCCATCGTACCAGATCCATAACCATAACTCCCGTGTTAAAGTAACAAACCTTCTTCCGATTCTCAAACGTTGCTGTAAACCGCGTCTCCGACCAAAACGCCGTCGTGAAATACTTCGTGAAGTTAGCGTGACAATATTCCGGAGCCTGATAATCTGGTGAAGAGGTCTTGAAGGAAATGGATTTCGAGGAAATTGTGATGGAAGAACGATATTCATTTACTTGAGATGGAAGAACGATTTGAAACTTAATTTTTACGATTTTGTGAGACGACGAACGAAATTGAACAAAATTGGATGAACAAAATCGAATCGAAAGGAGAAGAAGAACGATTTGAGAGAAGATGAGCGATTTTACGATTTGAGAGAAGAAGAGCTAAATTGAATTGCAGAAAATCGAATTGCTACGAGAGAGAAGAAGGCAGAAACTGAATCTGCTAAATTGTTATTTGTTATGAGAGAAATCCGATTGAACAAAAAATTGAAGAAGAATATGAATCGAAGAGGAAAGTCGAAGGAAATCAAATTGTTAAACCTAGCTAAATTGTAATCGAGAAGCAAAGAGATTTCACCCTAACTGGAATTGTGGAATCGAGAAGCAAAAATCGATTTCGGAGAGGGAAAATTGAAAAACGATTTCAGCCTAACTGGAATTGTGGAAAAATTTCTGAGTGGGAAGTAAGGGAAACGGGTTTAATGAAACATGAGAGAAATGGGAAGAAAGGGAAAACCATTTTCTACTTAGAAGATTCGTGTGCATTTAATTTTTTTACAAAGTATAATATTTTCAGAAACAGTGACACTCTAACTGTAGCTAAAAGTAGCTTTAGTGACAGATAAAAAAACATCACAAAATCTGAGTGTCACCGTAGATACTTTTTTTTGTAGTGCGATGATTCATTTTCCTCAGGTGGATTGTCCACTCCTAATCTCATTCGTTTCTGTGCGTATGAGTGTAACAAGCTTCACTCATTACCAGAACCAATGAACACTCTTATTGGCTTTCAACAATTGAGAGTTTTTAACCTTCCAAATCTACAACATTTTGCCAATGAAGGTTTACCTATCAATTTAAGGAAACATTCTATTGGGGGAATTGTGTGGAATATAAAGTATAGTTTCGAAAATATAACATGTTTTTCCATGTTTGAAATTGGAGGCGGTGACATTGTGAAAAAGTTGATTAAAATGGAAGTTTCATTACTACCCTCTTCTCTCATGTCCCTACACATCTACCAACTTGATTATATAGGATTGAAAGTCTAAGCGAGTCACAAAAATACTACTATCTTTTGTTGGTTCTTTTTGTATCACTAAAATAAACAATTTCAACTATTATAACACAGTCAATAATTGTTCAGGGAGGAACTTTCTAGCTTCATGAGATTTCCTATAGATGGCAAGTCTAACATGGCTTATAACTCAACAAGCCCTAAAGCTCATAAAGCTTCCTAACGAAGTTATTGTGTGAAGATATATAAATATTTATAGGTCACCAAGTTCTTGGAAACTTGTCAACCACTAAGGAATTTTATTAGTCAGTCTGTTTTTCCTCAATAGTATGTATTCTATTTCATATGATTTTGAGAATTGAGTTGAGAGTAAAATTGTTAAATGATAAAGAAAGAAAGTTAAGCTTAGTGAGCTGGCCAAATTCAAAAGGAATGGATCCTGGGAGATTATTCATGGAAGTTGGACAAGATTTCTAGAATTGGCTAGAGTGGAAGAGATAGGAATAGGACTGGTGAAGCTGTTGCTAGTATAGGTCATAAGGCTTTTAACTTATGAAGCACCGACTACATAGTCACATACACTAAACATGGCACTGACATGTCAATGGCGTTAATAATTTGAGAAAATGAAAATGATTGAATGTAATTATATGTGTGGAAGTCATGTCTGTGTCGGAGACTGTTACGTGTCAAACACCAAACACGCTTTCAATCTAAATTATTGATGCTACGTAGATTTTTAACATCTTCTTTTTGTCATGAACTTTTAAAGTTGTGTATGTCATAGCCATTTGTTTATGCTCTCTGATCTAGTTAATATTGTTTGATGTATGTTATTAGAATTCAAAGTATGATTTATTATTCCTTGACTGTACAACTTCTTAGGTTCATTGGTAAAACTCTTAGTCAAATACAAGTTTCTAGTATTTGAATGTAATTATTGTTACCTCATTATAAATAGAAGATGTGTGATCTTGTTTGAGATACGCAAAAAACACATAAAACATATTTTACATGGTATCAGTAGTCAAGGTCGGCCCGAGGGTAAGGCTACTAAAATAACATCTTTAGGCCTCCATGAAAAACACAATTTTTACTTAATCAAAAGGCCTCAAAAAAAATTTTACTTCGTAAAAAGGCATCAGATTTTAATATTTTTAAAATTAAAACATATAAATCTTTTCTAAATTTAATATTGTCTCAACAATATTAAATCAATTTAAAAAGAAATATTACATAACATCAATTATATTAATTTAGTGATGTTATGTTGAAATTTAGAAAATTCGCTTTAGAACTCATATTAAAATTCACTTTAGGCCTCCACATATGTTAGGCCGGCCCTATCAGCAGTGGTTCATCCTAGGGCTACTCTCCCTTTTTCAGCTGTGCCATAAGCCATCCATTTTTTTTTCTCTTCAAAATTATGTGTTCCAGTTTTGCTTTACTATTTCAGTTGTGTGTATATTGTTCTAGTGCGACCCACCACCACAGACCGCCACGCAATCCTCCAACGAGCACGGTGACATTTTTAGCACCGCCAAACTCCGACGCACGAGCCCCACACGTTACCTCCTTATCCGCGTGAGACCCATGCGCCTACACCTACCCCGCGCGTGACACACCTTTGGCCACCAACTTTTCAACGTCAGCCATCGCTCATGGCTTTACGGCACATTCCGAGGTCCTTTTCAACTTCGGTGATTTTTCAAACAAGTTTTCTTCTGTTTCGCCTAACGTTGATCGTCATGTTCGGCACCAAATCTATTGATGCCTCCTCTTCTGTTTTCAGTTTCACTACGCTTCCTTTGATCCCTTCCAAAAAATTGTTAGGTGCTGCCAATTACGCAGGATTTTTCATTGAACTTTGGCTTCAAGGACAAGGTCGTAAAGACTATTTGCTCAAACAATCCAAGAATGTCGCTGTCAAGGATCAAGACAATTGGAAAAAGATTGATGCCTCTCTATGCGGCGTTCTTTGGTTTTCAATTGATGTCAAACTTCAATCTCAGTTTCACTCGTTTAAAGCATGTTATGATGTTTAGGAACAGGCAAAGAAGACATACTCCAATGACGTTAATCGTTTATACATTGTAGTCTCTAATCTTATTTCCATGAAAAAACAAGAAATGGATATGCAAAGCTACATAGGTAAGCTTGGTAGTTTGATTGTTGACTTTGATGCACTTATGCCCTTTATTGACAATGCCGAAACACATGCTGAACAACGTGGAAAATTATTTATGGTTCTGGCCCTTGTGGGTCTTATAATAAATCTTGACTGAGTTCGCAACCAAATTCTATCTAGTGCTACTGCTCCCTCATATGAAACTGTTTGCGAACAATTACTACGTCTTTAGGCCCCTTCAACACCTGCTCTAGCCCTTACTTCTCTCAATGTGTCAGTTGAATCTACTGCACTCGTCTCTAATTCTTATTATATGTTTGATCTTCTTAGTAACTTGCTAGAAATAAATAAGTGCATTATGTTAGTATCTTATTATTTGTTCTATATTGTCTCATTTCATAAGGACTAGAACTATTGTACGAGTTCTATAAAAGAATTTTGTTTATAAGACTTTGAAATTAAGTTGGACTTTGAGTGTCTTTAACTATATATGAAAATATTTATCTTATTTTACTATGATTACATACACAAGTTTTTTTAAAAGATTAAGTGATTGTATGTCATTGAGTTGTTATATGCCTTTCTATTTGTAATATTTGAAGGTGTGAAATATTTTAAAGGTTTCTCTATATGTCTAACTTTTGTGAAACCTGTTGAGTAATTTTTGTTAGAATTTAAACATCTTTTTAGGACAGTAAAACTAGTAAAATATTATTTGAGAAGTTAGTTGAACTTGAAAACGTATTTGAGATGTGTGTTATTTGATTCAACTGAATGTAATAAATGTTGTTGACCAAATTCACATGCTTAGTTTTAGCTATCAACGATAATGATTAATCATAATACTTCCTTCATATTTGAGCTGTTAAATGTTATGTGTTTAATTAATTTGTTGCGTCATTTAGTCTATCATGCTAAGCTAATTGATTTTTGACATGTTATGCTTAATTGAATAGTAAATGTCTTAAATATGTTTATGGACTAAGTTTGAATCCTGAGGGTGGTAAGTTAGATATTAGTTCCCTCGACACAAATTTCGAGGACAAAATTTCTTTAACGAGGAGAGAATTGTAACACTCAAAATTGTATAATAAACTATTTTATTAATTAAATAGGATTTTAAATAATTAATTTGACGTTTAAATTATTTTAGAATATATGTTGATAAATTTTGTGATTAATTTTGTTATATGGGTGTTTCCTATGATCGGTTAGTTTTATACATATTGGACTACATGAATAATATAAATAACAAATATAATATTTTATTATTTTATATATTTTTGTCTAAAAATAATAGTATTTTAGTGTAATATTTTAAAGAATAAGATTTTAGGCCATATTACGTGTATCTGCGCATGAGTAATTAATGTGATATTTTCATGTGCGTTTGACGGATGTTAAGTGTGCACATATATATATTTTAATTATTTAGAACTATTTTCTATTTTTAGTTATTTATTTTATAAATAATTATCTTGAAATATTAGTAATATCGACGTTGATTTCCTTGTATTTTTATATAGTTGCTATGGTATGATGATTTTATATATATTTATTATGATTTAGTAAATAATACAAAGTATTGATGTTATATTTATTTATTTTATAATTTTAACTATTCTCTTATGAGGGTAATATTTTAATTTGAGTATTTGGAAAAATAAGTATTATTATAGTGATTATTTTGAATATAAGGGTTTTGGTTATTACTGTATTTTAAAAGATTAATTACTTTAATTACTTTATTTTATAAAATATTAGTTTTGAAGAATTAGTAATATTTTAGAAATTAAATTTAGTTTTAAAAAAAAAGTCTTAATAAAAATTAGTTTTGGTAATTGTTGGTTTTAGTTAAAAAATAAAATAAAAGAAAGGAGTAAAATATACCGAACTGTGGCTGTCCGCGTGAAATTAAATTCAGCATAAGCAACAGCATGGCTAACTCCAAGAAGCTCAACCAATATATTTGCACCGCCATCCTTGTTAAATACATTAACACTGAAGAATGCACCGGTGATGGGGATATGCAGCAGAGAGGACACATCGTCCAAAGTAATCATCATCTCTCCAATTGGAAGATGGAAGCTATTAGTGTCACGATGGCATCTCTCTACGAATGCAGAAATGATTCCTTTGTCGATCATTTCATAGCTGCATTTTAACAAAGAATTCAATCCTGAGCTTTTAACCAGCTGCTCAACCTCTTCATGTTCAATAACAGCTTCTTTTAATGTTTTGCCATTTATAAACACCCTTAATTCCCCACGATCCTGAAATTAATTAAGCGAAAAAATATAAGTTAAAACACATTACAACAACTATTAAAAATTTAATTTAAATTGATTGATAAAATTACCACGCCATCCCAAAGTCTGGTTGCCACATGATCGGCGAATGTCCTAAGGACATAACAGTCAATCGGACCACCAGGATATGCTTTGGATTGTGCTTCAAGTTGTGCTTCCGGTTGTGCTTCTTCCTGTTGCTGTAGTCGTCGTCGTTGTGCCCGTGCGAAAGCAGTAGGTCTAACACGACGCCCCTCCACATTAGAGGTACCCTCGTTTATTATGACACGACTCTCTCTATCTATATACATAGTTCGCACCATATCTGCAAAACCAAAATCATAATAAAAATCAAAACAACAATCCTACGTGAACTGAGTTCACGTACGTTTCTGGGTTTATTGCAGCGAAAGGTTTCATCAGCATCAACAATGGAAACTTGATTTTAGGGTTTAGGGTTTCTCTGGCATTGCGTTCGTAATAATAAACACAAACAACTATAATAATGTACAAAAAAACAGGGATCATGCTTACTTGATTCGTGAACTGATGATTGATTCCTTCTTGTTGATGATTGATTCCTTCCTGTTGATGATTGAACAATAATGCAGACTCACTTGAACAATAATGCAGGCTCACTTGATGATTGATGAAGAAGTTGAAGAAAATGGAGAAGATGATGAATGAAGTTGATGAAGATGGAATGAAGAGGAAGAAGATGCAATGAAGAGGAAGATGGAATGAAGAGGAAGAAGATGGGTTAAGTTAGCTTAATAAATGGAAGGGCAATTTTAGAATTTTGGCTTTTAAAAAAATTTGAGGGGTGTGGGTATAATATAGGGGGTGTTGGTAGCAAAAGTGAAATATTTATTCCTTTTGGTTAAGATGGAATAACATAAATGAAGAAAAAAAAACTGCGTGTGGGGCCCACATATTATTCAATCTTCCCAAATTGGACGGAAACAATTTAAAATGTGTGTTAGTTTATAAAACTATAGTATTATCCTTCTTGTTAGCAATTACTTTTTCTTTTTAATTAAATAAATAGAATAACACTAATATTTTAATTTTGGTAATAAACTTAAAAATAATTATTCTGTATTATAATTTAGTGTTTGATTTTATTTTTGTATTATTAAGAGTACTTTTTATAATTTTTATTCTCATATCCCTTTTTTATTTTTTCTTCGGGTTAACTATGTCATTTACAAATATAAAAGTTCTTTCCCCTCATTTTCTATTCATTCAAACAAGGGACTGAAAAGTGTTTACCTTACTTTCCTTTCAACCAAGCAATAATAAAATCATGTCACTTTCTACTCTTTTCTTTCCTTTTTACTTTCTTTTCTTTTATCTTTCTTTCCTCTTACTTTCTCTCATGAACCAAACATACTATAAATGCTTCATTAATCCTTTGAAAATCATATGACATAAATGTAAATTGAAAAACTTAACTCTCGATGTATTGTGTAAAAAAAAATTCATGTTTTTCATTGACACATTCATAATTTAATTTTTCTTAAAATACTGTATCTCGTACTCATTTAAATACCTGGTTCTCTATCCGTACCTATGCATCATAGAACATAATAATATTTCAAATGTGATGTCACTATTTTGGGGATTATGTATATAAACAAACTTAATTTGGTAGCAAAAATATTTCCATCCATCAACCTTTAGTTGTGTTAGTGTATACATAAGCTCATAATATATTATTAACACAATGAATTACTTTTCCATGCTTTTAAACCAAAAGTGATCACACAATGTGATCACCTAAGATACAATGTCCACACTTGAGGCCTCTGCCTGAATTTGAGATTCAACTTGAACTTGAGAAACTTGTTCAGAAGATGTTTCGGGTTGAACAGATAACGGCGCTTCTGTCTCCAAGCTCTCGAGTTGAACAGGTGATGATAGTTCGGTCTCAGTAGGCGCGGACGCTTGTGTAATTTCGGGTGGCGCGAACTTGTTAATGTAGTAACTAAGTGATGGTCCGGAGTATTCAGGTGTCTGGACCTGAGGAGGATTCTTACCGACTTGTAGAAGTATTGACGATGCCGCCGCAATTGAGATCAGTGCGAGTCCAGCTGCAATTGCGGCTGTGTTCTGAGCTCCGTCGGAAGAAGAACCAGCTGTTCCTGAACTTATAGCACTTTCTGCCACATAAACTGCTGGCTGGAAAGGTCAATAAGTGTTAGACAAACATTGAATCAAAGTTATAGAAAATGTTAGATTCGACTCGAAAAATGTCATTTGTTTATTACATGTCTTATCAATTACTCATCCGTCTTATATCAAGTGTCTTTTAAGGTTATGCACAATTCTTAATAAAATGATTGAATGTGTTCATTTCTATGATACAACGAGCAACGTTTAGTAAAGTATCTTTATTAATAGAGCAGTTAAGTGTATTGCGATATAATAAATAAAGATATATTAGAGGAAAAAAATAATTAATGTTTTATTGGTAATCTAAAATGACAAATAATACGAGACATGTAAAGATTTCAAATGTGACACTTAATATGAGATGAGGGGAGTATATAAAAATCAATGGTCTCTTCGGTGCAAATAACATAATAAACTTATATAAGATTTTATCGATTTAATATAAGATTTTAAGTAGGTTTAGTTAGTGTAAATAAGGATATTTTAGCATGAATTCTTCTATAACATTTCATGTGATAATTAATGTAAGGATATTTTAGTAAAAAATATCTAAATTTATATAAACCCGTCTTCTCTTCCGTCCAAATCCCCCCATATTTGAGTGGAGCAAAAATTGAATCAGTAAGGATTTCGCTGCCCCGAGTCCCCCCCTTCCATTTCGCCTCAACCAAACATTGTAAAATTCATTCATATCTAAACACTAACAAGATAGATATGATTACCTATATAGCACTCTCTTATCACACTAACAATTTTTTTGATGAGTCGGAATCAAACTCAGTATCCTGAGGTTTCCAACACTCGCACACACTACACACCAACCACCTGCGTTAGACCCCAGTGTATCACACTAACATGTTTTGCTACATGTTTACATGTTCAACAAAACAAACACTAAAACTTCATCAAATTAAGAAACACACACAAACATATTAAGGCCAAAAGAACAACAAATTATGAAACAAGCACAAATTTAATTCCTTCAAAAAATATTCTAACCTCCACTGAATATATGTTTGTCTGTCCAGCAGTATCCTTTTCAACATAGCCGGTCCAACCCTGTTTACGACGTGGTGGATATGTACCTACTACTTTCGTCTTCTCCTCGGCTAACCATTCCATACTCACCTTCCCAACCTATATCACCATCAACAAAGGATTAGCTTCCTTTGTCTGAGAACGAATACGGAAACTACAAAATGGACAATGTAGCTTTTATCTTTTGTACATGCATTCATGTATAGAGATCGTCTTGATTAGAAATTTGGGCTGAACATAAACTGGTAGAATAATTGGAAAACACATTGATATATAGGTGAAAAATGAAATGAAGCAAAATTCAGTGATACAAATGTGTTTCCAAATTTTCATCCAGAAAGACACAATGACAACAAATGAACTTTCTACATTTCCTATGTGTTGACAATAAATTTATGCTAACATTTGTTCTCTTCCTAATTGAGGAATAGTTCAAACCCCAATTAAAACAATTCTTAATCAGACTTTACTTACTTTCCAGACTCTAGTCGAACTACAAATTAACAGGGTTCAATTCCCCGAACTACAAATTAACAGGGTTCAATTCCCCTAGGAATCCAAGAATTAAAACCATAAAAAAAAAATTGATTCTGGAACTACTACTACAGTCCATATGAAACAGAAACAATAATAACCAAAACCAATTCAAAAGCCTACTCTCAATTGAAAAATTAATTGAGTAAAAAAACATTGAAAAATTAATAATCAAATTGACTTCTAATCAAATTAAACAAATGTCCAAAACTAATATAAACATGATACCAACAAACCTAGCTACTTAGCTAATGCATTGAAAAATATGTTAAATAAATATTTTTCCTTGTATTAAACAAATTTAATTTAATACACACTTATTTACATTTACCCTAATTTTCTAAGCAACCGAGAAAAACAAATTGAACAAAGAATCCAATTAACTAAAAAAAAAAATTGAGAAACTAAAGAACTAACTTCTTTATCAGGTGCACATTCTTCATCATTGCAATCAGATTCATCAGAAGAAGCTCTAACAATAAACATGCAAGAACTTCTCTTGCTGATAATCTTTTTATGCTTCATAGAGAATCTCCTTGTTGAAAAAGTGCATGTGTTGGCTGCTATGGTAGCTTGCAATGCACAAGCCATTATTAGTTAATGAATGAATAGTTTAAAAGTAAAATGAATTTTAAAAGAAAAACACACAAGAAAAGAGTTTCAATTATATGATTTTGGTTTGGTTGTTTTGATGGTGGAAGTGAACAATGTGTTTGTGTTTGTGTGTGTGTTAAGGATTGGTGATTAGTGGTGGAGTTTGAAGGGACATTGTGAGTGGGGTATATCTACTTCTTTTGTTTCTAGACCACAAAAGTATAATGAAACCGTGGACAATTTTGGTCTTTCCAACAATTTTTTATTTTTGCATTAGAATATTTTATAGTAACAATGTTTTTGGCATATTTTTTATATATGCAATGTAGTTTTTAAAGTTCTCATAAAATATATATATATAGTTTCTAAGGTTGGATGATGATATTAAATAATGAAATTTTATTCACCTCATTTTAAAAAAAAAATTATGCATGCTTTCAAAAGTATATAATAATTGTTTTTATCATATGTATACATTTGATACGATTTAAGTGATCAAAATATTTTTTCTTTATTAAATTATCAACCTAATTCTTTATATTATTAATGTGAGGTAGACAAAAAAATCTTTAAAATTGTTTAGTGTACTCCAAAGAATTTTTAGTACCTAACAATTATTTTTTTAAAAAAAATTGTAAATTACTCCTCTTAAATTTATCTCTATATTTTTAAAAGAATTTTACATATATCGATTCTCTATATTATTAATGTGAGGTATACAAAAAATCTTTAAAATTGTTAAGTGTACTCCAAAGAATTTTTAGTACATAACAATTATTTTTTAAAAAAAATTTGTAAATTACTCCTCTTAAATTTATCTCTATAATCTTAAAAGAATTTTACATATATCATAAAAATAGCTATTAGAGTATATAATTAAAAAAAGATATATTGTAAAAAGATTTTAACGATAATGGGAAAAATGAGTTTTAAAGATGACTTAAGAAAAATATAAATCGTATAGATGAATTTTATGGTGAAGAAAAAATATAAATCGTAAAAATGAATTTTATGGCACTCATATTTTGAAAAATGAAAATGATAAAAGTCTCTTTTATGATATGCAATTTTTTTAACACTTTTGTTCACATTCTTTTTTCTTTTAGTTACATTCAATTAGACTATGTAAACTCATTTCAGGTAAACTACATGAACTTAATTTAGGATATATCTTAACAAAAGTAATCTATTTAGGTGATACTAAAAAAGAGCATAGACGTGACTACCAAAAGTGTTTTTTAATAACCAATTTTATAAAGATACAACAAAATACAGGGTATTTTTGTCTTTCCTTTAGTTATTTAAGTATTAAAAAAGATGTAGTACACTTAACAATTGTAATTTGTGGAAGGAAATGTAAGTTAGTTCAGTTGATAAAGATTCAACTAAATCACACAAAGATCTAAATTCAAATTATGTCGTCAATGTAAAGATTTTGTTGATAAATAATATATAAATACTCTTATGTTATTATATATGAATCATTAATATCACTTTGATTAATAATTTTTTTTCCTTTCTCTAATTTTTAAAAAAATAAAAATACATTTATATTAGCGTTGTCTTGAATTTTTTAGATTTTTTTTTTTTTTTATGCAGAAAATGGAGATTTTTGATAACTATCTCTAGAATGAGTTGAAAATTTATTGTTATACTGTGGTTTGTTTTATCGTGCTCTCTATTATTATAAAAAAACAAGCCCAGTCCACTTAGTTTTGAACAGGCCTATCACACAATAATCCACTTAGTTTTGAAAACACTTTTGTTACATATTATAAAAAAATTTAGAATTGTTTTAAAAAAATCAGAATTTATTTTATGTTTGTTCACTATAATAAAAATTATTTTATTTTTTTAAAATAATAGTTATGAAAAATAAATTTTAGGTGAAATTATTCAAAATAATTTATTATTTTTAACCAACTTTTTAAAATTATTTTCATATTTTTATTTTGTTTAAAGTTGTAATAAAAAACCTAAAAATGAGTTTCTTTTTTTATAAATAATATGTAAAAAAGTGGCCAAAAATAAAACACACACAAAACTCCTAAACTAATAAACTATTTTGTGTGAATAAATAAATTAGTCCTTCAAATAGTTAGTCAAATTAATTTATAAATTTTACAAATTAACAAATATATCTCTAAAATTGTAAAATGATAAATAATATAGTCAATAATTTAATTTTTGTAATTAAAAATTATGATATAATATGTTAATTTAATATTTAACCTCTCTATATTGATCTTGTATCAATATTATCGCAAAGTAATCTAATTTTTCGATGACTTTCATGAATTAATTTATTTATAATTAATTTATATACAATTATAATTACTCACAATTTTAACTTAAAAATAATAAAATTTTATCTACAAATTTATTTTCAAAAATATGACATTGATGTAAATGATGAATGAGAATATACCACATATTTAACTATTTAACTGCTCTATTTTATAATTCTCAAAATTTAAAAATGTTAGGGATCAATTTGTATATTTTTGCTTTTTTTTTTAAACTTAAAAGACTTGTAAGAAAAAATACTCAGCCACCGGCACAACTTCAACCTTGTATTTGACCTTGAAGTCGCACCTCTGAAAAACTCAACTGCCCGGAAAACACAGCCGGAATTGCTCGTCGGCCGCCACAAACAGTTACAAAGTCCATCAGGTTTTCCTTTTTTTTCTTCTTCTTCTTCATTAATTTTTCTCCGATGCGATTCCAAAGAATGGAATTGCATCAGATATCCACTCCACCGCGATTCACAATAAAGAAATTAACAATTTCCTCTTCTTTTTCCAGTGGTACTGCATGTTGTTTTCAATTTTATTGTATCTTCAGTAATATTTTTTTCTCGGTTTTTCATTCTTCTTTGTTTATAGTATGCTGAATGCTTTTGTTTTAGAGTGGGAAAATTCCCCGTTTGGTTGGTTAGATCATAGATTTTTCTAATTGATAAGTTATTATTATTATTTTTATATATAATTGAAAGAATAACTGTTTTTTTTTCTACTCGGATTTAATGTAGAAATATTATGGCTAACCTAGCATTTTCTTTGGAATAATGGTAATGTATGGTTGGTGGTTTTGTTGCTTTTGATTTCAAATGGCTTGGTACACACTTGTGTTTGCACAGTTTGAAATTGGGAATTATCTTTTTTAGGTTATTTGTTTCTACTTTCTATTTATGAATTTCGGATTTTTTTGATTGTTTAGTTAAGGCTGTGCATAGCAGCTATAAGTATATAGCATAGCAGAAGAATTTTGACAAACTACTACTGTTCTGCGATACACGATCTAGTACTAAGTCTTGTTAAATAGTGGCTATAGTGTAGTAGAAGAATTTGAATCGAACTGCTATTGTTCTTCGATGGGCGATTTAGTACAAAGTCTTGTCAAATAGTGGCTATAGTAGTGCTATTGCAGTGTAACATAGATGAATATGAACAAACTGCTATTGTTTTGCAATATGCGCTTTAGTTTAAAGTGTTGTCAAATAGCAGCTGTAGTAGTACAATAACATACTGTAGCATAGCGGAATTTGACAAACTGCTATTTCTTGCAATCTGCGATTGACAACAACATGTTGTTTACGTTCAGGAAGCAAACAATAATTTTTGCATAAGTTTAACAGTGCATCTAAAAGTCATGCACCGTTTGTTTGTTTGTTTGGAAAGCTAATGTACAAGGCTTAATCATATAAATTGTAGATTCAAATTTGTTCTCATGCAGTCAATACCTGTTTTCCTCCAAACTTGGATCTGTTCCCTGCAAATAGCACGGCGTTCTTGTTCTAGCAGCAGTTGTTTTCTTTACCATAAGTTTAGCTATACAACTGTGAAATCATGCTTTACTTGTTTCTTTTAGAAAGCTAAATACAATGCTTTTAATTTAGAATCTCTATATTCAAATTTGTTCTTAGTATCACTTTTCCTCCAAATACAAAGCTATTCTCTGCATATTTGGCATGTCTTTTGGGTTTCTGGCAGCAGTTGCTACAAACGGGTGAACCATTCAGTTTTTTTGTAAGCTTACATTAGAATTTTTAACCATGAAAATTTCTGATTTTAGTTCCTTTAAATTTAATGCGACTTGTTCTTGGAAATTAAGGTTTGGTTTTGTATGTGTCTTTATCTGACAGTATGTAGTGTTATAATTATTATTTTTTGCTCATTGAATGGATTGCTTATTTCTTCTTCAGATGCTGTAATTAATCTTGCCATGTAAGATTTATGCCTTTGTCCTTTTTGTTTTGTTATATATATAGGTTTGAGTGTTTCTCAAGAGTTGGTCCGTAAAATTCGCATGTGCTTTTAGTGCATGCTTTATCTTTTGTTATTGTTGTTATTTGCAAATATATTATTAGAAACCCAATTCAAGGTGCATAGTTTATTTACTTAGAAATTAGGAATTGAAAAGCCTGCAACTATATTTTAAAGGACTGCACGGCTTTCAATTTCCACTGCACTCTAGGTGATACGTAGGTATAAAACTCCTATGGAAATTTTAATATCAACAAGCCAAACTTGTAAAATTTAGTAATTTAGTCTTTGATCTTGTCTGAAATCTACTCTTCTAAAAGCTTCAGTTGTTGGCTGAAGCTCATAAATTACTTTATATCTTATATTTCCTCTAACTTCAAGAGTGCCACAAGGATTGAAGCCTCCATTACTTGATCATAGAAGTTTTGTTTTGTTTATCATAATGATGTCTGTGCACTTCCAATTTTGCCTAAAAGTTTCATGTTCTGCTTGGCTTTGGAATATTGTGATTTTATTTTTGTGTTAGTTTATTATCTGTTTATTGCTGTTATTTTATGGTAGAAATGTGATATGTTTAAGTTTATAATTTGCATAATGGACCATAGGATAACCATGTTAAAAGTGATGTATGACTATGTACAAAGCGGGTGCATTGAGACTTAGTTTTCACCATTCTCTCTATATAACAACCTGTCCAACTTGACTTGTTTTCATCAGACTGTTTTTCAAACATTAAAAGCATTACAAAGTTATCCATACCAAAGAAAGTTAGGGTATCTCTTTTGAATTTTATTATTAAAAATTCAGTTGCATCAGTGTTGCAAGCGCTCTATTTTTTTAAGCCAAATAGAGAAAAAGTGCAAAAGCATTGTATGGTAAATTTGGCATCCAAGGCTCTGCTATGAAGAGAAAATCAGGCTTGTATATATTGCATAACTTCTTCTTTAGATAGTTACGAGTCCCAGAGTTACCAAGACCCCTGCAGTTCCAATAAAGAAACTTTAACATTGAGGAGAGTTTTGAATGGCACGCGGGTTTGATAACCTGCAGATTCCTGAACTTGTAGTTGACCTTTTTTCCTCAACCTCTTTCTCTGGGATTTCGACACAAACCTTAAACTTCAACTGAGGTGGTGCAGAAGAAGCTGCATCCTTACTTTCATTATCATCATTCGGGTTGTCATCATCTCCTTCAACGTCAGCCCAAAATGTCCCTAGCCAAAGTAGGAGATTTTATCATGGCATTCTTGATAATGTTCAAGTCTTTAGCTATCACATCCGGGATCATAGGTTGCTCTCTACCCTAACTCACATCCATCTCATTGGTCACAAGTTCAGCCTCCAAAAGAGGCAGCGTTTCCGCAACAACCTCTTCAGGATCCTCTCTAAAAAAAGTGTCCACCGAATCTTCATCGTCGTCCCGATTAGCTTCAACTTTCTCTTGATCTGATGATAACTCTTAGAGGATAATATTGCTTTTTAGCTCACCTTTAGGAACATGGTCCACGCGATTCTTACTAGGATGATCCATGTTATCACTCCCAAATTCAAATTTATAGTATCCTCTCCCAAGAGGGATTAGGTTCCACTTCCACTTTCCTAAAGGTTTCCACAATGCAGCAATCTTGTTGCGTGGATCAGCGACCTTGATATGTGTGTCTCCTTTCGATAGTGAAAGACGGCCATGGAGATGTGTTTGACAACGTGTAAGCCCAGCTTGATAGTCATCTTCCTGAATCTTGATTGATAAATCTTCCCCCTTCAGACACGGACGTGGAAGCTGCTCAAAAGGGATGTGGCAAGAGTTGCTTAAAGCCTGAGCAAAAGTCTTTCTCTGTGGTGTGAGAGCAGAAGATGAGGGAGAGGGGGACAACGCATGACGAGCAGCTTGCGGTGTGGAAGGGGTGGAATCATCAAGGAACCCCCAAGGACAGATTGGCAATGGCAAGGCCGCCATGAAGACAGCATCGCACAGCAAGAAACCCAAATTGCGAGCACTGTAGCGACCAGCAATGAAAAGCGCAGTCGGCAGCCTCAGGCAGCACCGGCGGTGGCTGCAGAAGCTATCGCAAAGGCAGGGAGGAGATGTGCAGGCAGCGGCGGCGCGGCAGAAGCTATCGCGAAGACTAGGAGGAGATGCACAGGCGGCGGCGGCCTCAGACAGCACTGGCAGCGGTGGCAGAACCCATCGGGTTCTGGTTTCCTTCATACCGGGTCCTATCTTACTAAGTAGCATGCAAAAGCCTCAATTAATACTGTTAAATATGCAAGCGCTCTTCTGTTACAATTCATATTAAGAGAAAAAATATTTTATGTTGCTCAGATAATTTGGGTTGATGTGTACATTTGAACTTGTGTTGGAGGATGCTACAACATTGGAAGAACAATGAATAAGAAAATTGATTGTCGTAAAAAGAAATTCCAAAGAGAGTGTATTATACACTAAGTTTTAGGTTGGATTTGCCCCCTTAATCTATGATTATTAGATACAAATGGGATGAACATCAAATCATCTTCAGAATGTTTGGAATCTTTGAGCTTATCTCAATAGAATTTAGAGAAGAGAATAATGAAACTGGAAGGATTTTCATGCTTCTTTCTGGAGTGCATGCTTGTCTATTTATAGAGAAAGAGACATCATTTCATGTGGGGAAATAACACTTCACTTAGAGTCACAGTCATTCATGGACAGATTTCAAATCGGAGAGTTGTATTAATTCATGAATAAACACATCTAAACATGAAAAATTACATCCTAATAATTTGAACTTCAAACCCATGAAAAAACACAATAATTAGACTAAGAATTCTGCAAAATCCGCATAGCGGGCGCCCTGCACCACATTGGGCTCCCTGTGTCATAGGTCTGGCAGCAACTTAGTCTCCTGCGCCGGTTGGGTGTCCTGCGTTCTGTCTTTAGGTCTTTCAAACTGCTTTTATATTATTCTCAAAGCGTCTTTTTTGATCTTATCATCGTGAAAATGTTCTCACAGTGTGTGTTATAATATTGAAGGCTATGTTCAAACGGGATTGTTTTTGTTATAGATATAGTGCTGCTGGTTGATTAATTTGCTATTTGTTTAACACTTTTGAGCAACTTTGAAAATAAATTATAAATGAATGCGAAGGAATAGACTTGTTGTGCCAATGATGCCAATCCTCAAGAGTGCCGGGGAGAATACCATCCCAAGCAAGCTTGATAGACATTCTAGAAAACTCTCTTCTATCTAGAATTCAGTTGGAGTCCTATGTGACTAGGATTATTAGTACATTTATATTATTGAAGTACTAGACTCGGTTGTTTGATTGCAATGTCTTATAGAGTAATGTTTAACTAAACTGCTTGATGGTAATTGAGACTAAAGGGGATAACTTGTTACAGTTATTGGAACCTCAGAGAGCATGGACACTCAAAAAAGCCAAGCTGAAAAGCCATCTTCATCAGCTGCAGTTGCCACTTCATGTCGAAAGAAGAAGCATGAAGAAGCTGGATTCTTGGAGGATATCAAGGATCACATTGACGAGTTTATAAATGCTTCTATGGATGAACACAAAACCTGCTTTCAGAAAACAATTAAAAAGGTTTGTTGTACTTTGTACCTAAGATATCTCGTTAAAATTTATTTGCACCACATGCTTTGTCATTTGCTGATATAGTGTGGTTTTTCGGATTGATTTCAGATGTTCGGTTTGTCTAAGGTAGTTGCTGAAGCAAACTCCAATGCTGCAAAAGAAATTGAAAGTTCTTTGCCTCTTCAGACAGTTTTAAAAGATTAAATTTATTATTTTTGAACGGCTAGGTTTAGCCGAGGTATGTAGCAATAACCTACACATATTTTGTTATACTTATATCAGATTTGAATAAATGGAAAGAAGCTGCTTTAAACAAAATTTTGATTGTAAAAATTCCATTTAGGAGATGTCCTTTTGCTAGAGATTCTTTGTTTCTCCAAAGAAATGGACAACTCACTATAATGATTTCATATGTATGAAGGTATATAGACACATTACTATTGGGATGCTCTTCCAACCCCTCAATCTTGGTGTTTTTTGGATTTTAGAATCTGGTAATGTAAAACACCAATACGGTAGTAAAAATGGGATAAATGATGTTACTGAAAGTTCCAATTCAGTAGTATATTTTACACATACTGAGTATACAATAGGGGTGGATGAGCAACCACCCATTACTATACTCCTGATATATATTAGGTCTTTGTACATCTCTATTTTTATTGAGAAATAGATGAGCAACCACCCATTACTATACTCCTGATATATATTAGGTCTTTGTACATCTCTATTTTTATTGAGAAATAGAGATGATCTCTAGCTGTCTTTTTCAATATGGTTGTAGTAATGTTTTAAAAATCAGCTGAAGATTGAACTGACAAGATCTGTGTTATTGTTGTTGCAATATTCTTATGTTTTATCTATTATTTATTTATTTATTTATTTCCCATTCATAAACAAATGGAAGGAGTAATAGAGTCTCAACTTTAAATTTGCACACTTTCTTTGCCCCCACTAAGAACGTTGGCATTGGAAATATCTCGACATTACATCAAAACTTGAGGCCACAAATGCTAGCATTGAAAACACAAACCTACTGTGCTTGTTTCCCATGGTTGAAACATTGATTCCAAGAATGGAAGGAAAAAATGCTTCAAAATAATGTGGATTTATTTTAGGTAGTGTTTATAACATGAAAAAAAATTAGAATAAAAATTTTTTTTTATTAAAGAAATTTAGGGTGAAGGATTGATACTCAAGTCTAAGATAGATAAGAATTTAAAATTTACTGAATACTTACAAATAGATTCACTTATAATAAAATAAAATAATTATATTGATTTTAATTTACATTTTTAATAAAACTAAAAAGTGAGTTTAATAACTGTGGATTTTACACATTATTTATTCATATAATTACATAGAAAAGTGTTGAACTAAAATTTAGTATTCATATTTTATCTATTTATGAAGGGGGTATTAAATTTTGGTATAACTTCTAATTTCAAGAGTAAAAAATAAAATAAAATGTGCTTATACATAAAAAATAGAGATAATAGTTCAAAACACAATGCAGGTAGACATACTAAGAACGAAGTCGACAAAAAAATGAGTGTATTTAATAATTTGTAACAATAATTTCAAAGACCAGAAAAAGTACTATGAACAAAGAATACCCAGACACGTGACGTGACTGATACATGGGTTGTTCAACAAACCGACCTAATAAAATCTCAATGGAATTATTTATCAAATAATCTCTCTCCTTGTTTAGTATTCTCTCCATATTATTATTAGAAGTGTTTGTTTTATTTATAATTTTTTTTTATCTCAAATTATTTATCCGATATTAATATAATGTTTATTATGTTTTTTCAATAGTATATATTTAGGGTTTATTTAATGTACATAATATTATATAAAATATGATAGATATATAATAAAATTAATAATATATTTTGTGTTTAATATACACATGATATCGAGGCAAAATCTCAAATTAATGTTTTGATGATAATCAAATAAAGTTAATTAAAGTTCTAATTATGATTATAAAAATATGTACACGAAATAAATTGTCAATAATAAAAATTTTAAATTAACTATTATATACAAGACAAGTAGTCACTAATAAAAATTTTATGAACTGAACTTTAAAAGAAAGCTTAAGATTATTCCATGCTAATTAAGAATGAAATTTAACTTGTATTAGATGTGCTGTGTTTCCAAAGTATTTGTGTATAATGACTCAAATTTTTTTTAGGCTACTAAGAAGTATCCATTCCTTACCCATTCCTTGCATGTTTTAAATGCATACTGGGTGTGTTAGCTTTTGTGACTTGTTTACTCCTAGATGAGTGTGAAACAACATGTGAAGAAGCATGTGAATTATTTTTAGAATTTTTTAATACTTTTGTACTAGTAAATAAAAGTGCTTTAACATCATGCTACCAAATTTTGATCCATATCAACGAAGAAAGAATGAATCCATGTATTTGAATATTTGAACTTTTATTTATATATACCATATCATTATTTGAATATCGATCAATTAATTAACACATAGCTCTCATTGTTTGAAATGAAACCAAGTGTAGCCATGAAAATATTTGTTATTGTTGGGAAAAACTAGAGATAATTAGAAATAACTATCTCAATAATGCAGAATATTTTTCCCCCACTTGTGCAGATAAATGGCCAAACATAAAATAATAATTGGCAGAAAATTAAATTACTCAAATTGAGAGAATAAAAACCACGGGACCTATTTCAGTAAAAACTTCCACTATAATAATTAATTGGTACACCAGAGTCTTCCTAATAACAATAGGGAATATCAATCACTCTTCCTAATAACAATAGGGAATATCAATCAACAACAATAACGTTATAACGACCTTACACTAAAGTTGGTATGCCAAAGTAACTCTAGAAAGTAAAAACTACTTAACTGTTACCACCACCAGAACTGAATTCCTTTTCTCTAACTGCCGTACGTGCGTGCGGTTACTGTTGCTGTTTTGGTTGTTTGCCTTTGCATTTGCCTTTGCCTTAGGGATTTGAGATCCCTTTCCTTCCTTTTATTTTCCTTTACATGGGTCAAGTCCAATAAACCATATATTCCTTTTTTTCTTTTTCTTTTTTTTCAATAATAATAATAATAATAATAATAATAATGATAAACTTGGTGAGTTCCATTTGGGGAGTGATCCCACTCAACAGTTATGATATTGTTCATATGTTTTACCTTTTCACCTCCATGTCTCACTTCCTATCAATTTTTCAAAATGGCAGAACAATGGCCACCTGCATTCTGTAGGAGTAACCATTGTCCTACAATACCACATGGAACGTTCACAATCCATGGATTGTGACCTTCTAATCAAACTTCGATTCAACCATCTAAATGTGTTACGAAAGATCTGCAACTTCAATCATTCAACAAGACAATGATGAGTATTGTATGTATAAAAATATTATATTACACTCAAAGAGTTACACTCATTCATGATCTATATGACATTAATTTTCAATCCAACGGCGGGTTTTAAAAAAAAAATTATCCGATACAATGTTATGAAATAAGTGTAACTCTTTGATTGTATTTTGTTCCTCCTCTCTCTATATATCTAGAATAATAAAAAAAATTATTTATTCTTTATTATTATTTACTTTTCAATATATAACATTATTTCTTATTTAATCAGATTAGTACATTAGAAACTCAACTCAATCTCTCTTGGCCAAATTTAAAGGGACAATCAAATGAACGTTTTTGGGCTTATAGTGGAACGCGCATGGCATATGCTCTTCCAACATGTTTAACCCAACTCAATATTTCTAGTTGGCACAAAATATTTGGAGCAGAGACCTTTTCGATATTCTTAGACAAGAAGGTATTTCTCCACGTATTAATGTTCCATATGTTACAAAAGACATTCGTATGGCCATAACGAATAGCATCTGTGCTATCCGTGTGAATTCCGAGTTACTTGAAATACGAATGTGCTTTGATCAATCTGGAATTAATTACATGGATTGCCCTACACTCGGCAATTGTAGAAATGATGTCCTATGGGATCCATGACTAACATACGCTCGCATTGGATAACAAATGAAATAAATCAATAATAAATACAACAAAAGTTTATTAATACTATTTTAATTACTCTTTTTATTTATGTTTTGTTGTTTTTTATTCCTAATAAAATAAAATAAAAAGTTGTTTTTAATTATATTTTTATTTCAATGGTATTGTAATCCACATGTCACGCTACTTTGATGTATACATATATATATATATATATATATATATATATATAGTCATTTGTTTGGAGACAAAAAAATCATTTTCTTTTGTATCTTAATTATCACTTGTTCAATTTAAAAATTAAATTCTCTACGATTAATTTTATGGTGCAGCTACAATGTAAAAAGAAAACATAATTACACATATATTTTTTGACTTAATTACAAATATGTAAATGTTTAAACTAAAATAAAACTGAAGTACCAATGGGTTAAACAGTGTTGGATAATTGTTGTTCCAACTAATGCCAAAACATAATATTACAAATTGAATTAAAGTAATTTACAAAAAATTAAAGTTATTAAGTAAAATGAATTTCCCCATAAAAAAAAGTAAAATGGTGTTAAACTCATGGCGACCGATGACAAACACGTCAAAACTAATACTAACATACATTTCGTTTCTAAATATTTTGTTTCTACTAATTAATTATTTCATTACAAGTTTATATCTTTTTGTACAATATGTAATAAATATTACAATAAAATTATAAGTTAAGTTTCTCTCCAAAAATAAATTAGTAAAACATTTTGATTCTTGAAATAATTTTTATGGAATATGTGGCTTCTCTCCTTGCAAAATACAATTATGTGATATAATTAAATTTGCTATCAAACCAAAAAATTAAAAAATTAAAATTTCATCAGATTTTAATTTTAACCCGTGACACTTGACAATGGATTTTTATTTTCTACAAGGTATTATCTAATTTTGATTTGCAATAAATTCCAATTCCAAATTAATTCTAGATGCAGCTGTAATTTTATTCCTAGCTTCGTTGTTTCTCTTTTATTTCTTTGGAGGAAAAACCATCTAACATATATATATGAACACAAGTCATCGTTTTTCTACAAGTCATTTTATCCCTAGTTTCATTGTTTCTCTTTTATTTCTTTCTACAAGTAATTGTTTTTCTTGTAGTGAACAAGATGACCAGAACGTGTAGATTAAAATTTCATTTTTATCGTGTTAATCACTCACTCCATGCCCACTTCACTTCTAAACCCAACAATCTAAATTTCCTTCCACCGTCCCTTCACGTCTCGTCTTGACAACCCTCCGCAATTTTATACAAAGGATTTCTAATTGCAAATTATATATGCTATATGCTATATATGATATGGTTCCATCTTATACAAAATATTTCTAATTGCAAATCAAAGCAAAGAAAACAACAATAACAACATTAGAACATTACATACTACTCATACATGTGTTTCAAAAAAGAAGTAGAGTATTCTCAATAAATTCAAAAAATAATAAAATCTCTAAATTAAGATTCATTGATATATTTCTGTATCAATTTGTAATGCAACACGTAAATAACACCACTCATCAACTCCTTTTTTATTACCTCCATCTCTATATGTAATGTTTGTATGTCAAAAATTGTCTTTTTTTAATAAGACTGTTCAAATTTCAAGATACATCAATAACATTTTCATCAAGAATAAGCACACAATGTCTCAATCAAATTGTGATAATTTTAAAATAATTCATATATTATCACAATTCACAGATTTTGTAACACTCTAAATTTTATAATAAACTATTTTATTAATTAAATATTATTTTAGATAAATAATCTGGTGTTAAAATTATTTTAGATATATGTTGATTAGTTTTATGATTAATTTTCTTTATATGTGTGTTTTCTATGATGTGTTAATTTGTACAAATTTGACTAAATGAGTGATGTAAATAATAAATATTATATTTTATTATTTTATATATTTTTCCAAAAATAATAGTATTTTAGTGTAAATATTTTATAGAATAAGATTTTAGGCGATTTTACGTGTATATGTGAGTTGGTAATTAATGTGATATTTTCTTATATGTTTGACTAATGTTAAGTGTGCACATATTTATATTTTAATTATATCTAAGTATCTCTTATTTTAATTATTTACTTTATAAATAATTATATTGAGATATTAGTAATGTTGTGTTTGATTTCCTTATTTTTATATACGTGTTATAACATTGTGATTTTATATATTTATTATGATATAATAACTAATATAAAGTGTGATTTATTTTATAGTTTCGACTATTCTCTAATGATGGTAATATTTTAATTTGATTATTTTAAAAATTAAGTATTATATAGTGATCATTTTGAATATAAGAATTTTGGTTATTAATGTATTTTAAAAGGTTAATTACTTTATTTTATAAAATATCGGTTTTGAAATATTAGTAATTAAATCGTGTTTAAAAAAGTGTTAAAAAAATAATTTTGGTAATTGTTGGTTTAAAAAAAAAATAAAATAAAATGTGTTTCATGGGTTAAGACCATATGCAAGTAAAACCTAACTAAATAATAATAATAATAATAATAATAATAATAAAATATAAGGAAGGACGGCGGAGGAGTAGTAGCACTCGCCTAAAGAAGATGAAACATAAATTAGGACTATCGTTTGACATCGATGATCGATAACTATTCTAGAAAAGTTTCTCCATTTTCGTTCAAATTTCAGTATGTTGTTTTACTCGTTTAGCTAGTCAATTAAACACATTTTCTTAGATTTTTAACCATCCTAATTTCTCTCTAAAATATCGACTTCTCCATTTGTGGAATTCATTATTTTGCACCGTTCTTCTTCACCGTAAGTCCATTTTGAGTAAAACTAACGCCAAAACGAATGTGTGAAAAGTGACTATATTACCCACTGATTGGTTTTATAATTTATGATCAATTGAAGGACAAAGAGTCAAAGAGCAAAAGCTATTTGCTTGTAGAATCGTATTCGTGTGTGAAAGCGTCGAAATAAGGCAAGGGGTGAGAGAGCGTTTGAATTCATGAGTATAATATATTGTGAGATGAACGGGAAAACCGTATTTCGCAACAATTCATCCGGGGCTCGCTACGTACGACAGTAGCCCTTTGAGGGATAAATTAATTAATGTGAAATATGGAAATTGTGAGATTAAAATATAGAATAGAAATATTTGTAAGGTGTTGATTAATTTACTTTCTTTAAATGTGTGGTATTTGATATTATTGTGATATTGGGTGTCGAATGAATTTTATGCATATGTTTGATTAGATGAGTTTATGTGGTGTGATAATAAAAGATGGATGCATAGTGATAATTTTATGTGATGATGATGATGTATGATTAACAATTGTGATGTTATAAATTTGTGATAAGTTTATGTGATGAGGTATGATTGATGATAGTGATGCTATAAATTTGTGATGATGTGTGATTAATGACAGTGATGTTATAAATTTGTGATGAGAATATTGAAGCAACCTGATGAAATAATGGTGATTCCAATTTGTGTTTGAGATGATGGTCTTAATGAAGTATCATAGGCCAACGAGGGAAGAAAATAAATATTGAGAATTTGTGAAGTGAAGATTATTTTGTCATCATATAGGAAGGGTCTGACATGCCTAGTGATTTCAGGGAAGTACAACTGAATGAGCCTGATCGTGGCGATCTGTTGTTGAGCCTTAAGGCAAGATTGTTAGACCTTGGAGGTATTCAAGTGGGGAATTCCTAGGTGACTTGGAGGTAGCACTCCAAATGTCGGGAGCTACCATGCAATGCACGTTTACCCCGACTGTCGCTTATATATGTCTCAGGTTGAGTTTAGGGGATCTATGAGGACAGACCCAATTTGAATTGTCCGTCAATCGCGATGGTGGCATAGTATCAAGCCTTCTAACCAAGTAATTCAGAGTAAAAATGGTACGACATTGTGAAGTAGAGTATAAGCTCATGCATATTATTGCATTTCTTTGTGTTTGTTTTGTTCTGATTGATATGTTTCAAAAGTAATAATAGTTTCTCTTAGATTACTTGATGCATATTATAATGAGATAATTATTTTACTTGAGTGACTTTGATTTTATAATATGGTATTATTTGTTTAAATATTTTGATATATCGTAATGTAATTATGATACGGTCTATTATGGTTGTTTGCGTGTTCTTCATACTTACATTATAGTATCAACATGATTTCAAAACTCACCTCCTTCTTTGTTTGTGTTTGACTAGCTTGGCCCTGCGTTTGTTCAATTTAGGGTTTAAGGTGTCACATGCTTCATCAACATAAAAAAGAGACTCCATTTTTTGAAAATATTATCATGTTCATGAAGGCATGCAAAGCAAAGAGTAGAGAAGGTAAATCAATACATGACTCAATAACAAGTACAATGACTTTGTACTCAAAATGTGATCGACATATATGGATGTACCAAAGCAGTAATGGTAGCCACCTGCATGCATGCAACATATCCCTCCTAAGCTTGACGGTTTCACACTATGACCATTAGGCCAACTTAATACCCACAAAGCCACAACTAATAAGGAGGGAGTGCAATGAAAATACAGAGCACCATTTAGAAGCAATGGTGGCTTTTGGTATCTTCAGTACAAAGATTGACATAAAGCTACACCTTTAGCACCGACTTAATGAATAGTACAAGATCATATGATCTTCAAAATTAAACTGCAATCTCACATTAAAAACAATCACAAAAAGATAATTTAAAGGGAAGTTGGTTTATGCAAATCATAGAAATAAGAAAAAGGAGGTCCATGGTAGATGAAAATCATAAGTGTCTTTGACATCACTAAGCCAACAACACACATTATTTCATTTTTATTAGAAAACAAAACCCAAAGAAAATTTAAATCAAATCTATGACTTGTAATAGAAGGCTATAAATCCCAACAAAATAGACATTTACAAAACAGAATAGCAAGCAAACAAAAAACATCTTCAAATGCACCATAATAGAGTAACCGGGTGTGAAAAGAAAATCATTAGGAAAATAAGTTGCCATATAACCTTACTTGCCAACTGCAAACAAAACAAGTCATGTGAAATTAAAACCACCCCTTGTACTATTGCCAAGTTTCTCGGCATTAACGTTCTATATTCTGAATCACAATAAAAATAAGATAGAAACTGAATGCTAAGTGCATAATTTTGTGAGAAAGAACTAAGATAGATGGCAAATGGTATTTTACACACTCCTATCAAACTCTAATAGTAATACATAAATTGAAATAATTGGATCATTCATTAGTATTTTGTAGCGAACTCACTCGATCCTTGTGCATTTCAAATAACTTAGTCAGTTCATCAAGTAAAACATAAACTTCAAACTATGTTATAAAAATCAACAAGAGATCTATTTTTCTCCCATTCAAGATTCGAACATTGGTCTAAACAATAACTTAAGTCAATGATTCACGTATTGAAGGCTCATCTTTTTCTAAAATTAAAATAGGAATACCTGCACACACTCCTCCAGACATTTCATCAAACAAAATACAATCACAGAGGACATTAAATAGTTATTGTGAAATAAGATATGATCATAGTTTACTCAAATAAGAGTAAAATTTAAGATATATCAAGTTCTCTACTCTAAACTTCAAGTCATGCTAAGATGAATGATCCAACTATCATATAGTCTGCTCAAATAAGTATAAACTTTACAATGAAGAGGAGTGGTTGATTATTACACTAATAATCCTACTAGACATATATATCCCTCATAAACTACCTACTTTACATCAATATTCTATAATATCATATTGTTATTTTAACTTAAATCTTTTAAGAGTCAATAATTTAAACAAGTCCTTTGATCATTTGGTTTCAGATATATGCACACAATGGTTGGTACGTTTAAAATTCTATTTTCAAGTGAGTTTGCATGCCCAATGAGAAACTAATTATTAATTCCTCCAATTGGAAAAAGGTTTTCCTTGTAAACTCCTATCTTACAATCCCATCTCATTCCATTAACACCAATTTCATCAATTATATGGGTGCTTAAATCAATCCAAACTAGCTCACCATCATATTTTTTGAAGCAAATGTGGCCCTTCTTCCCAACTCCAATGGGACACTCAATGAAAGGTATAGACCCAATGTTGAAGAGTTTAATCCATGGTTTCTCCACGCCAAGTTCACCCAAAATTGAAATGTAAAAGGTAGTGGTATCGGGACAATTTGAGATCAAAGAAATTGACTCATTTAACACCACCAAGTGTCTCACCATCTGTCCTAGTTCACAACCTTCATACATGTCTAACGAAGCCGGTGTTGTAACCAACGTCTCATTGATCAAGTCAAACGATACCAAACATTCTTCCAAATGTGAATATGTTTCACCCCACCAATGACACATTCCATTGATGTGCACTCCGACACCATATAAGAATTCATCATTAGGGAGATAAGGCACGTCGATATCAAGTATCCTCTAAGAGTTACTACTAACACTATAAATCTTCAACACGGTGTCAAGCGGTCTTTCTTTCAATTACACATCTTCTTCTTCGTTAGTGATGGGACGAAACCTTATATATTGAATGACTTTATAGTCATCTCTAATATGGTCATAACCAAATCCAAGAAAATCATAATAAGGGCTCCGGTAACGTGGTACACACTCTTCAAGGCTAGGAGGAATGATAAAGAACTCGGCAGTAGTTGGGTTCCATAATACAATTCGGAGGTTCAATGAATTTTGTCGACAAAGACATATAATACCATTAACACTATTGAAACCTAACATAAAAATATAAATGCGAAAATCTTCAATTGAAAATGGCAAATCTAACTTGATCCTATTATGAAACCGCTCACTTTCACCGGAGAGCAAATAGAATAACCAAATGCGAGATGATTCAATCTTTAGTAGTAGGATAAATGTATCACCGTAATCAGAATCGTTATTATTAGATAAGAAATAGTTGCGGAACATTTTCATGAAATTATGATTTTCAAATAAAATTGACCATGATTTGTTTACGCATTCAAAAAGCTTCACAGATTTGAGAGGTAGTTTTGATAGAATGGAAAAAGCAAGATCACCATGAATATGATGAAGTTTGTTTCTTACCTTTAACTCTTCGTTCGTCATAGCCACAAGTTTCTACATCTTCAACTCCAACAAGAACGAATTTTGATTGCAATTTAAAAAACACTTGAAGCAAGCAAACCCAACAAATTAGAAATTTGTTAGCGAAACACATGCATAGCCCACCAATATGAAGAGGGTTTTCCTCGTACATTTTTACAATAACTAGCCATGTATTTTATTTTATAGAAAAAGCAACATAAAATAATTAATATGTCTTTTTTTTAAAACAAATATTTTGTTTTGTTTATCTTTTTAAATATTCATTTTGGTCATTTATCTTTTTTTAATTTTTAATTTTTGTAAGTGGTGAACTTTAATCTTTGTCACAATCACGATAAAATTATAACAACAACTGGTCATTGGGATCATTTTCGGCCAATATATCCATTATAATATCCTTAAAAAATATCAATTTAACTTATTAATTGGTTTGCACTTGAAAAAACTCCTCTGGCATGTTTTGAAATATTTGTAATGAAGAATATTTATCAAAGTTTTATGTATATGCATCTCCTCCGTGTTAGTTTTGCACATCAAACTTTATAAATGTTCCAAAATTAGACATCAACGATTTATGAGAGTAACATACTAGTATTTAAAAGAGTTATGGTGAAAATGATTAAATTTCATCACTTATAAAAGATAAATGGCAAAAATAAATAAAAAGAGATACAAAACCAAAATAAATAATTAGTAAAAGACAAAGGAAGAATAAAATATTTAAACCTAATTAATAAATATTATAGCAGTTTTTTGTTGTTGAAAATAACATATTATGTGTTTACTTAATAGATAAGTAATTCCAAAGTTATTTTATAAATTACTAAACATTGTAAATTATTATTTTGGCACATAAGTTTTTTGAAAATAAAATATTGTCTCTTTTTCTCATCATTCAACACAAATAAAATCACAATTGACTTTTTTTTTTTT
>JBBPBQ010000001.1:5334768-5388458 GCA_037974755.1 Cicer yamashitae | reverse complement strand
ACAATTAAAAAGTTTATAATAAAATGAGTGATTTTCACTCTAAAAAATATGATTAAAAAAATATGAGTTAGTGTTTGTAAAAATAATTTAAAAGATTAAAATAAAATGAGTAATTTTCACTCTAAAAATATTATTAAAAAAAGATGAGCGATTGTTTGTATACATTTTGTTTTGTTTTAAACATTCAATCACTATAGAATACTTTCTTCCTATAAAAAATAGAATATATATTTTGCAATAATTGATTGACATATATTTGTAAGCATTGGTTTTTTATATGATCATTATTTTTATTTTTGTTTTACTTTTTATCTTGAGTACTATTATTTCTTTATTCTTTTTTTGACTAATTGAATGAACTACTATTTCTTATATTTTATGTTTCATGTGTCATTTCCACTTAAACTTTTGATAACTAATTTTTAATTAGAGGTGTTATGTCACATATTTCTTTCAAAAATATTTTGATTTAATTATCCTTTTTGGAGACTGTATATAATGAACAAAGTCAAAGTATTATTTTTTACGATAAAAACACGAAATAACGTTGAGAATGATAAGGAATCACTACTTGATTTTGATTATTTTCTCCGTTAATTGAAACTATGCTCTGATTTATGCTTCATTCATCTATAAGTTTAATATTTTGAAATGTTTTTATTTTCATGAACAATTTATATAGACAAATACTTTCTTTGTATTAAAGGAATAAAATATGTATCCGAGCACTAATAAAAGAAAAATGAACACAAATTGTATATTACTTTGAAAATATTAAATGTATAATTTAACATTTTTATTTTAAAAAAAAATTCTTTGTTGGTTTTTTTTTGTTGTTGCAAATGTTTGCTAATTTAAATGTCTGTGTTTTAATATTTTTTATTTATTTTAATTAAAACTTCATTGGATTGTTTGTGCTTAAATTTGATTATTGATTTTTCATGCGATTGCTATGTTTTTATATATTTTGTATTAATTTATGGTTGTTACATTTTAATTAATAAAATGTAATTAAAATATTGTGATGTATTTATATGCAATGAATTAAAAAAGTAATTAACAATTAAATAAAATTTGTAATGAGAGTTATATTTTTTATTGTTGTTTTTTTAATTATAGAGATATAGACAAATAATTAGTAGAATGAAGAATAAAAAATGAATGAATTCTAGAGGTGCCACATCATACTAGTGAATGATGTAACAAAATTAGTGTTATATGATGTGATGTGTCAACATAATATTTTACGTCTCATATTTTTGTTCATTTTCTCCATTCTCTCATTTATCATATCTCAATTAATTTTTTATCCTATTTTTTACAAATTGTTTTTCTGCAAATGAGACACTCTAAGAGACTATTGGAGGATAGAGAACAAATAGGAAACACATATTTGTTATTGGTTAAAATTAATATTTTTTGTGAAGAAATTTATATATTTTTTAAAATATATTTAACATCACAATGCGAATAATTATAATATATTAATGATAATTTATTTATTTTTTAATTTTATTACTTATTTTTCTTTAACTGAGTCACTAAAGAGACCGTTGAAGTATACATATTTTACACAGGAAAACTATTTTTCTCTAGTGAATTACTTAAAGTTAGTGTTTTTCAATATCTCCAACATAAAAATAAAAATAAAATACATAATACACAAACTATAACTTTTTACTCTTTAATTTTTTTGACGCTGTTTTTTTGCACATTGGTCACTAAAGAAGCTGTCGGAGTATCAAATTCATACACGAGAATTTTTGTCATTAACCAATAGGTTAAAATTAATATTTTTTTTAATATCTTTTAAGTAAAATGAGACTTATAATTTATTATTCAAAGCACAGACGTGAAAAATATTTGTCTCTAATCATTTAGTTAAAAATGTAATATTAACTGGTAGTTATGGTAAAAGTACATCACAACCATTCATAATCACGATTTTAGATGTAATTATGGTAAAAGTTAAACATATCTAATGATATAACGACTGCGATTGACCGACAATGTAATTTTTTTTTACACTGACAGTATATATAAATTAAATCCTAGTTAAAATTTGTGTTTTTGAAATATATTCTACATAAAAATAAGAATGTATTTTATTATTCAAAGCATAAATGAGAATAGGTTTTTTGAAATATATTCTACATAAAAATAAGACTTAATTGTTGTTTGATCCCCTTATTTTATCTCACTAAAAAAATGAATCCCTTTATTTTAAGTTTATCCACTTTTAGTCTCACTCTTATGCTTTGTTTGCATGACAAAAGAAAGTGAAGGGAAAGAAAGGAAGAGAAAAGAATGATGAAGGCATGAGAGTGAATAGAAGGTGAGATTATTTTTTGGTTGTTTGGTTGGTATGAGAGAAAGTGAATAGAAGGTGAGATTATTTTTTGGTTGTTTGGTTGGTATGAGAGAAAGTGAATAGAAAGTGAGAAGAAAGATATATTTATTTGAATGACATAAATATCCCTACATTCAAATTTTGATATATATATTTATGTTTGGATGTGAATATTCAAGTGAACGGATTTGGAGGAGCAAATTGAAACTCAAGTGGTATTACATCTCTTAAAATTCTGTAAGTGATCAAAGGCAAGAATAAAAAGATGAGAATTTTTATTTGGTTGTCAACTATGTCGAACTTATGACATGAAAGAAACAATATATTTAATGAAGATTTGGAGAATTGCGAAAAAGATCATGTATTGTGCAAAAGTACTATCATGGAAATGGTTCATCAGCTTTAATAATATGTGGTATTGTGTTGTAATAATGTGTAGTTGTAATGTCCTATTTGGTGTCTTTTTGTTCAGTTTTCGAGCACATTGATTTGGTGGGTCTCTGCAACTTTCATAGAAGGTGGTAGGAGTTTTTCAATTATGATATTGAACTTGGACCGTTACTTTGATGTAAGGGATGGAGTACCTATCGTACTTCTTTTAATAAAAAAATTATTATAAAAAAAAATCAATTATAAGTTCAAAAATTGGAAATAGAGGCCAAAACTGAGGAATTTAAAAATATGGAGATCAATTTTGTGAGTGAAATAAAATAAGAGATCAAAACGTTAATAAAACTTAAAAATAAGAATACATTTTTTTTTTAATAGGCCAATAGTAACATTTAACAAAGAATTTAATTGATATACATTATCAGTGTAAGGAGTTTTTATACTGTCAATAAATCACGACTGCTTAATCATTGGTAATTTTTAACATGTATTATAACTACTTATAAAGTCGTTTACATAATTGGCTATGATTTGTCCCGTATATAACACTTTTTACAGAGTGACAGTACCAACAAATTAAAAGGGTTAAACAAATGTTGCTAGTTTATTTTTTACAGAGTATAGTAGCAATGAAATCTTACATTTTGGTTCAAAGATTACTACTTAAAAGCACAATTTGAGGGGGAGCTTCAAATCAAAAAGCTCTTCGTTATTATTAATCAAAATCAAAATTAAAAAAAAAAAAAAAAACTTAACATGTTTGTCATCATAAAAAAGGGGAAGATTCTTGAGGCAAAATCCCAAATTAATGTTTTGATGATAATCAAACAAAGTTAATTAAAGTTCTAATTATGATTATAAAAATATGTTGTTATTTAACATGTGTTATTGAGTGTATTAATTGACAATAGGTATTAAACATAACAACACAAATATCATTTTGGAAGAAGCAAAATCTCAATGAAGAAACAAGATCATTCTGACAGAAATCAGGAAAATGAAGGATGAATGTATAAAAAGCGTTTTTTCTCACTTTCTAGGGATCTTTTTGGCTATTTGGAAGTTTGGAGACTTGTGCCCTAGTAGAGAAACTCAGAGACGATTGTTTCTTACAACATTGGAGCAGTTTGATCAAGAATGATTCATGAATCTTTCTTGTAATTCTTCTCTAATCTCTATCTTTTCTATCTCTATCACGAGTAACTAAACCCTACTTGTTAGGGATGAGTGAAACAAGATGAAAGCCATATTTTTCTGATTTGATTTCTAGTTATATGAATGAGTTTATTAAATTATTTTTCTTATCTCTGTGCTTAATGCTTTTTATTGCTTGACCAACTTTAAAATGCTTTACGATTCGTATTTTGAAAGAGAAGTTGACTTTACGGATGCTTGAGATGAGAAATTCACGATATTGTAGTCTAGGGATAGATGCAGGTCATGAAACCAATTAAATTAGTTGCAAATGTAGTATTTTATTAAGAGAATTCTTGTACTGTAAGGCTTAATTCTAATCTTAAATTCACTAAGGAATTAAGGGTTACTTTGGAATTAAAGGTTCTGTCACTAAGACATTAAAGCAAGAATAATAAAGAGAATTCGGTAATAATTCAATTAAGGAATTTAGTAACTAGGATCAAATTAGAAACCAAGGTTGGACTCGAAGTGAAACTCATCCCTGACATTTTTCTTATTATAAAAGTTCAATTCTATTACTCTTGTTAGTTTCAAATATTATTTCAATCAATTCGGAAACTTTTTTTTTTCAATTTTAGTAATTAAACATAATTCGATAGTAAACCGCAATCCTTGAGTTCGACACTCAGTACTACCGTTTTAATTATTACTTGCAACGATTCTGTACACTTTCTGAAACGCTATCAACAAGACACTGCAACTGCACCTCTGAACAGCCTGCGTACAAAGCCGAAAACAACATGACATTTAACAACTGTCAAAAAGCCTCAGCACAATGCTTACTCAAATAAAAAACGAAGATTGTTCTGGTTTAAAAGCAAGAACATTCCTGTTTAATACAACACATGTCTATTAAACTTAAAAATGGACAGTTGGATTCCCAACGGCTACATGAGTTGTCATAAGCCTTCATTAAGCCTATAAAAGGAACCTCAAGGCCAAGGAATCAACAAGAGTCTCAAGTGCAAGCAATCAATCACTTAAACAATCATTCTTGAGAAATTCAAGCTCTTCAATTAAGCAAAAGCTCCAGTTCTGTTTCACTAGATTTAAGGATCTATTTGCTAAGTCTTTATGTTAAGTATCAAAAATCAAACAAGTGTTGAGTGTATTATGATCTATCAATCCTTTTAAATCAGCTCCTTTGAAACTCAAGACTATAGTGTTGAAGATAATTTGAGTAAATTGTAAAAATTCCTTTTATGATCAAAAGGTGACTTGTAAAAACCGTTTCTAGATTGAAAGGTAATTGTTGGAAATCCTTTCAGGGTTGAAAGGTGGAGTATTGTAACTGATCAAGATTGATCTCGAAAGTTGGTGTGAAAAGCAAGAACATTCTTGTTTAAACACTTTAGTGAAAAAGCTCACAACTGTGATGACTGGACGTAGCACACTTTGGGTGAACCAGGATATATTACTATGTGATTCTCTTTCCCTTATCTCTATTTATTTCTTACTCACTAAACATAGATCACATAGGGAAGTTTTATTTTAATTTCTCTAACCAAGAACATTAAGCTTTTTGTTGTGTTTAAAACCAAGATTGATCTTGAGTTAACTAATTTAAAAGCATAAATTAATTTAAAAAAGGGAATCACAATTCAAACCCCCTTTCAATGGGATTAACATTGTCACTTCACATGATAAAAAAAAACATGAAAATATTATGTTAGTTTTGAGTTTCGGAAACAGTTTAAAAATCATAATTTATGCCACCGAAGATATTACTGAGTTTCGGAAACTGTTTAAAAATCATAATTTATGGACTAAGTCGCTCTCTTTAAGACGTTTTGTGGCACTGCCCAAATTATGCAAGGCAAACTATCAACCACGAAGTCCCCAGGATAAAATAGCCCAGATTCACTGTATCGGAGTTCCACTGCACCGTAGAAAACCGTTCTAGAATTACACCCTCAATATGGAGGTTAAAGCCACTCTTAATATGACATTTAAAGTCACTCGCAATATGGTACTATAACCACTCATAAATCAAATGAACTACGACAAAAAACCGCTATAAAAGATTACAGCACACAAAACCGCTACAAAAGACTACGACACAAAACCCGTTCATAGTGGTATTAGGACCACTAAAAATCGACGGGACTACGGCGTAACAACCGCTCTAAAATATCAAAGGGACTACGACTTAACAACCGCTCTAAAATATCGAAGGGACAGAAAGAAAGGGGAAAAGTGGCTCGGAAATCAGTCGAGTAGAATAGAAAAGAGAGAAAAGAGAAAGTTGGGAAATGCATCCAACTTTGGTGTACTTTTCACAATAGTTTGAAACTCATTATATAGTGATGGAAGCAAACTCACATATGATTTCTAACCAATGTGGGATTTTAGTATTTATAGACTTGAAAACGACTCAATAAATGAGATTTGTCCAATGTGGGACTTCAACCATATTTAAATTTACATAATAACATACTATGTTCCAACAATCCCCCACTTGAATTTAAAAAAGTGTTTCTGAAATAGCGTTAAACGCTTCTATAAGATCGTGCATAAACAAAGGTGTTTCTTGACTTGAACCTTTGCATAGTAAGTAAGATTTAGATTCAACAAGAGTGACTCGTAGTCTTGAACTCTATCTCTGACATCAAACCCACACACAACCTTTTTATAGGGTGTATTCTCAAAAGCCCGTACACTAATGACACTGCACGTCTATCCCAATATAGTGAACGCTCTAGGAATTCTACCTCAAAATTCCATAGGAAGCGGCCCCACTTCCACATTCACATAGGTGAACCTATCAAGAGTACTCCTGTAGCTAGGTACTCCCTCCACATAGAGCATAGATCTCATTAAGAGTTTCTATTACCTCATCCAATCATCGCTTCAGGAATCATGCTTCTCTGATTTATAATAGCATGTTCATCTCATATCACTTCACGACTTGTTATTACCCATTGAACCTAATTCTTGGGATCTCCAGTCTTTTAGGTCGGGTTACCATCATGAGTGACTCTATAGGCATTAGTCACATCCTATTGGATGTATTTATGCCTTTTCTCTCTAGCTAATCCTTTCTTCAAAAGATCTGCCAATTTTCATCAGTGCGTACATGATCCACAATAACAACTCATTTAGAAAGTAACTCTCTAACAACGTTGTGCTTACGATGAATTTGTCGTCTCTTATCGTTGTAATAACGATTCTCAATCTTCGCAATAGCCGCGATACTATCGCAATGGATCAACACATTTGTCATAGGTTTTTCCCATAAAGGGATCTCAACTAGCAAGCATCTCAATCAGCTCGCTTCTTCATTAGTAGTAGCTAGTGCTATCATTTCAGACTCGATAGTGGATTGAGCCAATATCGTTTGTTCTTCGATTTCCAAGATACAACACTACTAGCTATACTAAAATATAGACATTGGTTGCTTTGAAGTCATCTGATAAAATGTTCCAATAAGCAACACTGTATCCTTCAAGGATGGCAGAAAATCTTTGATAATGTAATACGAGACTCATGGTCCTTTTTAGGTATCTCATGACTCTTTCGATAGCGTGCCAATGCTCCATACTAGGTCTACTGGTAAACCTGCACAACATTCCCACGATGTAGGCAATATCGGGTCTAGTACAATCAGCGGCATACCTAAGGCTGCCAGTGATGCTCGCATATTCAGTTTGTCTAACACTTTCACCAGTGTTCTTGAAAAGTTTCACACTTAAATCATATGGTGTGGAAGCAGGTTTACAATCAAAGTATTTATATTTCTTTAGAATTGTTTCAACATAGTGAGACTGATCCAAAGAAATTCCATTTTCTAACCTAGTAATCTTTATTTCAAGGATTACATTCGTTTCTCCGACGTCTTTCATATCAAAGCTGTTACACAACAATGATTTCACAATATTTACAGCATGAATGCTTGAATCAAATATGAGTAAGTCGTCTACATAGAGACATATGATAGTGCAAATGCCATTTTCAAATTTGTAGTAAATACATTTGTCACTTTCATTCACTTTAAACTCATTCGATATAATCAAGTTATCAAATTTTTCATGCAATTTCTTATGAGCTTGTTTAAGACCATACAGAGATTGATCTAACTTATAGACCTTGTCTTCTTGTCCTTGAATTATAAAACCTTTAGGTTGTTCCATATAGATTTCTTCTTTTAGGTCACCATTTAAAAAAGCTGTTTAAACATCCATCTCGTGTATCACCAGGTTATGAATAGCCGCAAGTGATATGAGTACCCTGATGGATGTTATTCTAGTGATTGGTGAAAAAGTGTCGATTAAATCTATATTTTCCTTTTGTCTAAAACCTTTGGCTACAAGGTGTGCCTTATATTTATCAACAGCTCCATCGGGTTTTAGTTTCTTTTTTAAGATCCATTTACAACCTATTGGTTTGCAACCAGGAGGCAAGTCTACTAAATACCAGATCCTGTTAGACTCTAAAGAATCCATTTCATCGTTTATTGCTTCTTGCAATAAATCTGCATCCAAAGATGACAAAGCTTCTTAAAGATTTGTAGAATTCTCTTCTAAAGTATAAGCCGTATATTCGGGTCCATAATTTTAGAAACTCTGACTCTCTTAGTTCTTCGAGTTTCTGTTTCGCCTTATTTGCTGCTTCTAGTTACAGGAACGTGACTTGGTTCGCTGCCCCCACTACTTTTCCATTTGAAAGGGAATTTATTTTCATAGAAAACAACCTCATTTGACTCTATGATCACTTTTGCATTTAGGTCATAAAACCTATATGCTTTGTTCCTTACTGCATACCTAATGAATACACATTCATAGGCACTACTGGCGAGTTTAATTCGTTTGGGATCGGGGATTCTGACATAATCCAGACAGCCCCAAGTTTGAAAATAAGACAAGTTCGGCTGTCTTTTCTTCTCTATCTCATAAGGAGATGTTTTGTTTTTAGATTTAGGAACTCTATTCAAAACATAGAAAATAAGCAATATATATTTCTCACACCAATGAGATGAAGCACTCACACCAATGAGATGCAGCACAAGAGTTAAGCATACTAGCAACAACTAGTTCAATAGGAGTTCTATTTTATTTTTTTTTTAACTTTACCATTCACTTCAATCAATTATGGTGCAGTTGTTCCATGTATAATTACAGGCAATTTATAAAACTTGTTAAACAAACTAGAATCATACTTGGAACCTCTTAAACTTTCTACTAAATTGATTTTCAATTTCAGTTACAAAGATCCTTAACATGTCAAACGTTTCACTTTTATTTTTCATTTCTTGTTAACATCCCATCAAGTTCACATATATCAGAGTGTAATAAATTTAAAGACTCAGATTCTCTAACTACAGGTTTATGTGAACTCTTTGTTATTTTAGCTTGACTACAAAAATCACATTTTTCAAAATCATTTAAAGATAACTTTGGAATTAAACCTAAGTTACTTAAGTTTGAAATCAAATGTGTTCACATCACATAGTCTAGCATATAAAAAATCATACCACATGTAAGCAGGAGACATTTTATTGATTTCAACATTCAAACATAAGGAGACATTTTAAATTTCAACATTTAATTTAAATATGCCATGAGTGACGTACCTTAATAGATGATCTCATGAGTTATCTTCAGAATTTTACGGGAGTGAGCCAACATGGATCTGTCATCGGTCATTTGATACTCTGATACTTGAGGTAGCAGCTCACAAAATACTGTTCATCCTCAACTTTCTCATTATCATAGTTTTCTTTCAGAGCATTCCAAACATCTCTATCATTATTGCTGGAACTGTAGTAGTCATACAGATCATCAACAAGTCCATTAAGAATATAATTCTTATCATTATTCTCCCATGGGTTAATTCTCCAGCTTTCTTATCCTTTTCTGTTTGCCTCAAATTGAAACAGTTTATGGAAATCAGAGGCAACATAACCAAATTCAGTAATCTCTTCGGTTGACATGGCAGAAAGAAACGTCTTAAAATTGTTATTTTTGAGTTTCGGAAACTGTTTAAAAATCACAATTTATGTCACCGAAGATGTTACTGGGTTGAGTCACTGAATAGGTCGCTCTTTTTAAGACGTTTCGCGGCACTGCTCAAATTGTGCAAGGCAGACTATCAACCACGAAGTCCCCGAGATAAAACAGCTCAGATTCACTGTACTAGAGTTCCACTGCACCGTAGAAAACCGTTCTAGAATTACACCTTCAATATGGCGGTTAAAGCAACTCTTAATATGATATTTAATATCACTCGCAATATGGTATTACGACCACTCATAAATCAAATGGACTACGACAAAAAACCGCTCTAAAAGATTACGGCACACAAAACCGCTACAAAAGACTACGGCACAAAACCCGCTCATTGTGGTATTAGGACCTCGAAAAATTGACGGGACTACGGCATAAAAACCGCTCTAAAAAGATAGTGGTATTAGGACCACTGAAAAATCGACAGGACTACGGCATAACAACCGCTCGTAAAATGGAAGGGACTACGGCATAACAACCACTCAAAAAATCGAAGGGACTACGGCATAACTACCGCTCTAAAAATGAAGGAACTACAGCATAACAACCGCTCTAAAAATAAAGGGACTACGGAATAACAATCGCTTTAAAAATGAAGGGACTACAGCATAACAACCGCTCTAAAATATCGAAGGGACAGAAAGAAAGGGGAGAAGTGGCTCGGAAATCAGTCGAGCATAATAGAAAAGAGAGAAAAGAGAAAGTTAGGAAATGCATCCAACTTTGGTGTACTTTTCACAATAGTTTGAAACTCATTATATAGTGATGGAAGCAAACTCGCATATGATTTCTAACCAATGTAGGACTTTAGTATTTATAGACTTGAAAACTACTCAATAAATGAGATTTGTCCAATGTGGGACTTCAACCCATTTTAAATTGACATAATAACATACTATGTTCCAACATATTATTTTATTCTATCAAATATTTAAAATACATTTCATCAAGATATGATAAAAAATATCATATTTAAATGATAAAATTATTCATTGTGAGACAATTACTTACCATTTTTTCTTTTCGTTGGTTCGACAATAGTTCCGAAATTTTTAGTATGTTATTATATGTTCTGAAGTTTTTAGTATATGTTATTACTATCAATGTTTGATATCATATCACATTATATCTATATCTTTTACTTGATATTGATAGAAATATGAATTGATATAAAGTATTTAAATTTCTTTTAATTCATTTTGGTTGTTTATATTTTATTTTAGTCATTTATTTTTAACTTAATAATCATTTTAGTCTTTTGTAAAATTATATAATTTCATTTTATTAAGGTCTAAAACGAATATTATAATGAAAAAGTTAAATGACGACAACGAATAAAAAAAACATAAAAGATCAAAACAAATAAAAAAGATAAATCATCAAACTGAATATTAAATAAAAGAAAAAAGACTGAAATTATATTTTAATAATGATATTTTAATATTTTTACTAATAGTTTTGTCTTAGCTGAGAGTCAGTTTTTGATACTCACTTTTGTGGAGATGCTTAATGTTTGGTTTCCACCATTAGGTGGTGATTTTGATTCCTTAATGTTACTAGGAATTGTACTCATTATTTGGCATAATGAAGTTAATTTTTTGGTCCGGACAACTCCTTATTTTTATCCTTACTTTGAAGTATTTTTCAAATTCCATTTTGAGGTGTCTTACTCCTTTTATTTCTATTATTATTAGTATTGGTTGATAATTTCTGAGTACCAATTCCACAAGAAATAATTAATTTGACGACTTTTTGTTGTGCGCCTTAGCGCCATCAAACACTAGACTAAGACAGTATATGATTGTTATATGAGTAAACCACTATTTTCATCCTTGAAAGTGTTGGACGTTATCATTTTGATCTTTGACTCAGCTATAACTTCAAATTAGTACTCAAATAATCAAAATAGTCCTCAAATGATACAACTTACTATCATAAAAGTACCTAAAAGATACAATTTATTGTCAAAATAGTATGTGACATTTACGACGTCAATGACTAAATTGACTAACGTTTTAATAATTTGAGGACTAATTTAAATTTTGGCTAAGTTAAGGACTAAAGTGACAGTGCATACACTTTCAAGAACCAAAACGATGGTTTATCTATTGTTATATCTTATCATATTTGTTATCATGTTCATCAAACAGATTTATAACACTTATTAACATTTACCTTTATTTAATAACTCTACTATCTATTATTACACGAGTGAATATTTTAATAAATAATTCATTTTATTGAAATCAATCCAACTATATATATAATTTATTTAAAATTGTACATAATTCAAATAAGACAAATATAAGTATAAGTAGGGGGTGTACATGGGTGCGGGTCGACCCGCCAACCCGATCGCCCAACTCAATCCAACCTGATTTTTACCCGTACCTGGTCACTTTCGGGTCCGACCCAACCCAACCCGTTGAAACCTGCTTATATTTGGTTCGGGTAATGGCTTTAACAATTTGAACATGTCGACCCGTAGACCCGACCCGATAACTAGTTATATATTTTTTTTTTAAATTCTGTTTGACAGCCCCAACAGTCCAATAAGGTTTCATTACTCTTCTTCTTCAGATTTTCCAACTGTCGTCAACCACTTTCTGCGTCCACTTTCTTCCAGACTTCTTGAAGCCATCCCGCCATCCACCTTCTTATTTTGTTCCTCAGGTTATATTTTTATACAAATTAGTTATAATAAGATATTATTAATAACTGATTTTTATATGAATGTTGATGCAAGGTGTTCATGCGTCTAGGCTAAATATTGAAATTTTTCTCGCCGTTTAATTTGTTTTGGCCTTATAATCTCGTATATGTCTGCTCATAAAATTCGTATCTAATTTTTGAATTGTATATTTCAAAAGAGCAATTTAATTTTTGAGTTAAATACTATTTATTTAAATGTTATATTTTGTTATAGTTTTACATAATAAAGGTATGAACGAAAAGCTTATACTTATGATTATAATGAATTTAGTTTAAATTTTTTACATTTGTTAAATACAAATTTTTTAGTTAAATACTATTCATTTGAGTTGAATACTATTTACGAGCAAAAATGATACTTATGCAAAAGCTTATGATGAATTTAGTTTAAATTTTTTACATTTAAATATATTAAATACTTTTTTTAGTATTTTATTTGTAAATAGTAATTACTCTAACTATAAACAAATGAAACACTACTATTCAAAAATTATGGTAACTTAGTAATCTAAAACGGTTGGTGCATTATGCGTAATGATGAAAGTAATGTGGCGGGCCAAGTAGGAATGCTAGTTGTTTTCTCTTACTTTTCCTTTTACCTTTGAAATTTTCTAACTATATTATTGCATAGATTTGACATAAATGGAACGAGTACAAGAAGATTCTAACTATATTATGTGTAATGATGAAAGTAATGTTTAATCCATATTTTACTTATTTATTATTTCTCCTTCTTTATCTCCTCACTTTTATTATTAATATTTATTTTTACAGATTCCCAATTCTTTACTTCCATACTTTGAGGAACTTGTTAAGTGCTTGTACTTGAAGTTGAAATTGCAAAGAATTGATGAATTTTCATATTTTATTGATTTACTGTTGTTGAATTTATTTATATATTTGAAGATTGTTGAATTTATTTTTTTTTGTGAGAGGTTGATGACTTTTTTAAAGAATTGAATGATGTAATTGAAATTTTATAGTTTTTGACACATTTCAAGTATTAAATATATTTTTTCGTAAAATAAAAAATAGGTTATTATTTATGTATAACCCGCCAACCCAACTTGTTCTTGATCGGGTCGGTTCGGTTCAGATTAAATGAAAAAAATACGGATTTAAAATTTAACTCAACTCAAAGATAATCAATCGCATCGAGTATCGAATTTTGTCAAAATTTATTCAATCCAACCCACGTGCACCTACCTCTAAGTATAAGGACTTTTGTGTGGCTACAAGCTGTTTTTTTTGTCCCCATATGCCACTAAACCTTAATCTCTGCAGAACTTTTGTTCACCTTAAAAAACGAAATCTTTACCTATGGACAAAATAAAGTACTTAATAAAACATGTGATTAAAAAATTGAATGTGTTTTTTTCTTCTTCCAGTTCAACGGTCAAACCACTTATTAGGTATTATGCGAATGCGAGACAAAATAGGTATTAAAATATTTGTATTTACATTTATAGCAGTTCACTTTTATAAGTAATTATCCGGATTTATTTTGCAAATTTTTATCTTAACTATTATATGATTTTTTTTAGATACCAAATAATTAGTATGTTTAGGATTGCCATCCTTTGTTTCCACGTTTTGCTTAGAAAAAGAAGAATAAGGTAATCAAGTGTAAGATAAGAGTTTCCCTTTCTTAATACTACTCCTCCGGCTTAAAAGTTAACCTCATTTAAGATTTTTGTTTACATATGAAAAAATACAATGATTAAAATAAAAAGAATAATCAATTTTATTAAATTATCTTTATTAATTATTAATTAATTTTTTACTTTCATAAATATAATGTAAAATTATTACTTTAAAAGGAGTATATATAATAATAATTAAATGGTAGAGTTGAAAGAAAATAATTAAAAGTAAAAAATAACAATCATTTTTTTTTAATATAAAGTGACCCTAGCTCATTTTAAACTGAAGTGAGTATTTAGTTTAGTTGTATTTTATTTTATTATATTTTTCCCCGAGGTGTACTTTTGGCATGGACTTTGGCAACAAGGTGGGCCTACGTAATAGGCTAAATTGTATTTTTAATGTTTTATGTCTGATCTTGTTTTAGAATAGGTTCTTTGTGTTTTTTTATTTATTTTATTATTTTATTTAAGTGACACCTCGGTGGAGATTGTTAGACATTACACCTTGAAGTTTTGTGGCTGTTCTCCAAACCCTAGGATTTCCTTCTATTTCATCTATTTAATTAAGAGGAGTGGTTTAAATTAATTTTTTGTCAACAATCACTCCTCTAGATGATTTTTTTTTTTTTTTTTATCTAAATAAGTGGCTTCAATATATTTTGTTTTTCAGTTGTATTTTTTGCTGTAATTTCGTCGTCTGAGTGTGATACTTTTTGGATTTTCCCGTCTTGGTGTGGTGCTTTTTGGTGCAGCGTTCGACTGGTTCAATTGACATACTAACTTTGATCGATCGCATATTTCAATCAATGATTTTGATGTCGTCAACGTTACAGATCCGACGACATAAGCATTTTGGACACTTGAGTTTGTCATTTTTGTAAGCATGTTGTTGTTTTACGCTATTAACTTAGTTGATGTGAGTTTGTTTGCAGATTCATTATTTATGTTTTTAGCAAATTTGAATTTGTATTGCAATAGTGTATTCTACAACTTGAATTAACGAATATCGTTTCTTTTAGTAAAAAAATGTGACACCTTGTTTGCAATGTTACCCTTTATGTTATTGTCTATTTGCAGAAATACAATTTTTTGTTAGTTCCGTTAAAAAAAAAAAACGACACATGACTATTACGATGCTAACATGTGCATAACAATATTGGCATGACAAATTATAAAAATAAACAATTCATAGATTGATCATTTAAATTTTGGATAACTACATTTATGATCCTCAAAGTTTAAATCAGTTTTCGCTTAAGTTCAATCTTCATCTTTTATCTCTTCATCATCTTCCTCTTCCACTTCATCTTTAAAAAACTTAAAACTCAAAATTTGTAATTCTAATGGAAAAAACTCAAAACGTCGATCATGAAAAAAATCGAAACAAAAAATTCAACATCCAACAAGAATTAAAGAATGAGTTGTTGTAAATAAAGAGAAATCTACCATAAATCCATTAAAAATAAATGCGTTGTTCAGCCCATTTTAAATATTCTTCAAGATGTTTTGTTTTTGCACAAACTAGTTGTAGCATTTGTTTTTGTTTTTATGCGTTTCAAATGTTTTTTTTTTTTTTTTCTGATTGTAAATGTTATGGAGGTTTCAAGAAGGATTTTCTTTGTGGGTTTTAAGAAATATATTTTTATGGGTTGCACAGATTAATTGTTGATTTTATGGGTGTCAAGAAGAATTTATTTATCTATCTTCATCGATTTTCAATCACAATTAAAAGAGGTTTAGGGTTCCAAGCTACATATTTTTCCTCCTTCCAACAACACAAATTGAAATCTTCATTTTCTTCGTCATCAATTTTCGTCTTCTTCGTTATAAAATTAGAAGGAAAAAAACCCCAAAAATTCAAATTAAAAAACAAAGCAAATGTGAAGCTAAAACAAAAAATATCAAGAAATTTAAATATGAATCTCGACTTGGAACAATAGGTTTACAGTGAAAGACGATGGAGAGAAAAATGACTAACAATTCAAAACCTCATTTAAAATATCAATTCGAGAAATGAAAAATGAGTCAACCTTAAAGGACCGTAATGGGTATAGTTTTTTTTGGTTGGAAAAATTCTAAGAACTTTTTTTAAAAAAATTAATTTAAAAATAAGAAACAAAAAAATTTTTTTTTTTTTATTTTTATTTTTGTCACATTAGTACTATTATACACACATCATATTTTTTAACGGAATTACGGAAAATGACATTTTTTCAAACGGACAATAACATAAAGGTTAACGTTGCGAACAAGTGCTAATTAAAAGGCCTAGTTGAAAAATAAAAACATAAATGACGTATCCGAAAACTATATCAAACACAAAAGACTAAAAATACAATTTAACCTATATATTATGATAGTAGTTAATTGAATTTTTTTTATAACTTTTTTAGTGAAAATAAAATTTTCCAATTATTACTTTATACATATTTATCTTGGTACTTTTTTATTGGTTTAAGATTTCCAATATAATATCTTGTTACCAAACTACTTTATATTACTAAAAATATCTTGATGAAGATAAACTTATGAGTTCCTTAAAATTTATGCAATTTTTTTACACTAATGGAGTAACCCTATCTTCTTTTTATAAGCAAAGATGTATTAATATAAATGGAGTTGATGAAGGACAATCTCAGAAAGGAAGTATATTTTTTTCATTTTTATTTTTTTCATTTTTATGATATAATCAATTAAACATACATTTCAATTAATTAAACATACCTTGTCAAGGGCAACAAGATGTTTGGGCCATGCCACGTAGCTGCCAATTGCTTCGCCCAAATAATTCAGATCTGCATCGTTGTCCGGTACAGGCAACGGTGCTATTGGTTCCAAAGCAATAACTGGCGATACTTTGACATGGCCCGCAGGGATTGGTGTGTTGTGCAATACCTCGCCCGGAGCATTGCACAATGTTCCCTTTCCGACCTTCCGATGAGTGGGGGAGGATAAGTATAGCACGCATGGAGTGACCCCCTAAAATCAATGGTTAATACATAAGTATGTGAAAAAATTAACTTTATTGAATTTCTTATTTTATTAAGTAATTAATTACCTTAGGAAGACTGTTGAGACCAACGTTGCAACTTGCGTTTTCACTCTCAATGTGAATTTCACGTTGGGGCTGGTCCGCAAGTTGCTTGTCTTTATTTGTTTTCACCAAGAGGGCCACTTGCTCGGTTAATACTCTAATCTTCTCTAATACTTCCTCGTTAGATGGATTTTGGCGCTTCTCTTGTGAAAAATAACTTCTAGGAGTTACGCCAAATCCTTTCCCCCTCACGCGGCCGGAATATTCAGGAACATTAAACACTTTACCTAATATGTCCCTGCAACTTTCCTTGTTGTCCTCTTGATTTTCCGATTCAAGATTCGCCTAAAATACACATAGGATCAAAAAGATAAGTTAAATAACATTTTTAAAATACGTACAATATTAAAAAATATTAAAGTGATAAATATACTTACACAAAGTTCTATTACTTTTTGTACATTTTCATTATCAACCACTCCATCTTTATTTACACGAGCTTCCTTCCACAATATATGACGACCCAACGGTTGATCGGATTGGGTGTCTTGTAGCTATTATCGTTAAGATCATAAACAAAATATTAGTTAGATAGTATAGTTTATAATATACCACATTAATTAAATAAAAGTGATGAGGAATAACTTACAAGTTTTTGCTCTAGACGAGCATATCCCATACGAGATTTCTTGTATGGGTGGGGAATAATTTTTGCCCTATCGCGATTTGCCTTACTAATATTCTAAATAAAAAAAATAACAATCTAGTAAAAATTTAAAATACGCTATGAATATGAATAATAAAACAAAAATGCTAATAAATTAATCACTTACAACAAATGCGGGGTCGGAACGTTTTGATACGAATGCGCTCCATTCCTCACTTGATATATAATGTTTATATATTTTTGGAGCTTCCGCAATCGTATTTCCTTCACGGTCTTTTAAATAGCAATTAGAGAGGTGAGATCTAAAGCACCAGTGTATTTTCCCGGCAACTCTGAGCACATAGCTCTTTCTCACCTCATCAAGAACAAAAGCTGACTACAAACCAAATAAATATATAGTTTGAGTAAAATACTTCAAAGCAGTATGTAAAAATTTATAAGTAATAGGGTGGAGTAAAAAAATTACCTGTATATCAGCCCACAATACATCTTTGGCATCCTTCAATCCCTTATCTCTCCAATCATCTATTGTGATTGGTATATTTTGACGAACAACAGCTCCAATATAACTAACAAACATGGAACTGTTGGGGTCAATAGGTTGACCACTCTCATTCCATCCAACCTAATAAACTCATATAGTAAGTACCTCAAATTATAAACAGCAAACAAGGTAAACAGCAAACAAAGTATCGTATAAACAGCAGAAACAGAAAACAACAAACAAAGTATACCTCAAATTTTTGCCCAGTACTTTTTGCTTTAATAACATTTTGCATTATTGTTGCACCACGTTTGACTTCATTTTCGTAAGTCTTAGTGTTGCCAACTTCTTCATTTTGACAATCTAACTCCTTGTTAGTATCCATTTATCTACAAAATGCAGTTCAACATCAACATGCAGTTCAGTTCAGTTCAACATCAACATGCAGTTCAGTCTAAGTACGTAGCAAAATAAGTTAACATGCATTTTAGTGAAACAAAAAACTAATAAATACAATACCTGAAATAACTCTTTTTAATGCTTAGGGTTACGGGTTCAAAGACGAACGGCGCAGAAGACGATGAAAAGGAGGGCGAACGGTTACGAACGATCGTAGGGTTACGGGCTTCGCGAAAACGAGGATGAAAACGGTATTACTTGATTTTTTATGATGTTTATGATGTTCGCAGACGATCGTAGGTGTAGGATGAGAGTAAGCAATGAGGAAGAAACAAGGAAAACTGAAACTGATCGTAGGGTTCGCAATGAGAAGGAGAACGCAGAGGAAACTGAAAAATTTACGTAATGAACATGAAGCTGATGAGGTTTACTGTTATATATAAACACCTATTACAACGCTTTTCCAAAAAGCGCTGTAATAGGTCTCATCATTTTATTTTTTAAAAGCCTACTACAGCGCTATTTTATAAGCCTTTTAAAGCGCTTGTGAAAAAGCCCTGTAAAAGACCTCCTTAATTTATTTTTTTAAAACCCTATTACAGCGCTTGTTTAGAGAAGCGCTGTAATAGGGTTTATATATGAAAGTCCAAAGGTTGTGTGAACCTTTTACGGCGCTTATGTAGAAAGCGCTGTAAAAGACCTCCTTAATTTATTTTTAAAAATCCTATTACAGCGCTTATTTAGAGAAGCGCTGTAATAGGGTTTATATATGAAAGTCCAAAGGTTGTGTGAACCTTTTACAGCGCTTATGTAGAAAGCGCTGTAAAAGACCTCCTTATATTTATTTTTTTAAAACCCTATTACAGCGCTTGTTTAGATAAGCGCTGTAATAGGGTTTTATATATGAAAGTCCAAAGGTTGTGTGAACCTTTTACAGCGCTTATGTAGAAAGCGCTGTAAAAGACCTCCTTATATTTATTTTTGTAAAACCCTATTACAGCGCTTGTAATAATTTACATAAGCCCTGTTTGAACATAAGCCCTGTTTCTTCCAAATTAGTTAAATCATAAGCCCTGATGAGGTCAAGTTCAGTATACAATTACATACAGTATAAGCAGAAAATTACAAATTAACAGTTCAAGCTAAATGCCAAAATGCTCAATTAATTATGGCAGATCAAATACATGGATTACACATGAACTCAGTTCAAATTACATGGATTAAAAAATTAAACACATTAAGATGCCCTTCTTCTTTTCTTGGTGGGATTCACATTTGTTTGTCCATTAATGATACGAAACGATGGATTAATCCAAATTCCCTCATCATGATCATCTCTAAGATATAAACCATCATCAGTTGAACCAATTTCATGTGGTTGTGATGTTGCAAAGAAAAGATCATTACCAACATCTTCATCATTATTGTTATCATCACTTATTTTGTTGGTCGATAGGACAACGGACCATTTATCATCAGTAGGATCAGTGACATAAAACACTTGTTGAGCTTGCGACAATAAAATAAAAGGCTCATCTTTGTATCCCACCCTATTAAAATCGACAAGCAAGAACCCTAACTCATCAATCCGAACGCCATTATTATTATCGACCCACTTGCAACCAAATATGGGAACACGAAACATTGTGTAGTCTAGCTCCCATATGCGCTCGATAACCCCAAAATATGATAGATTTGCATATATTGGGTTCTTGTCTTTTGCACTTGAGATATGCATCGCTTCAGCTACGAGAGACTCCGCTACTTTGCATAGTTGTTTGATCATCTTGTTCTTTGGTATAAAATGTGTAGCCGTTAATTACATAACCTGTGTAGGAAAATACATGTAAACTCGGACCATTTGCTAGCCACCTCAATCTCTGTGAAATTGATCCGGGGTCTACATCAAACTTTGACTTTATGTGATTTTTTAACCATGTTATGAAACTTCGATTGTGCTCTCGAGTTATGCAATTTTGATTCCTATTCATGTTCAAACTAGATAATTGATCCATGTGTATTGTAACATACGGTTGAACCTCATCATCATTGTGCAGAACATACAATTGTGCCTGCTCCCATTCTGTCCTTGATATAGTCATTAGTCTCTTTCCAATTATCCATTCTCCTGATAATCTTCCCGAATGACGAGACATGGGAAGCCCTATGGATTCAACATTTGACAGATATTCAGTACAAAATTCAGCAGCTTCTTCAACAATGTACCGTTCAGCAATACAACCTTTTGGTCGACTTCTACTTTCTATGTACCCTTTTAATATTTTCATATATCGTTCTATCGGGTACATTCCATCTCATATAAGCTGGCCCACAAAGTTGTGTCTCCTTAACAAGATGAACAGTAAGGTGAACCATTATATCAAAAAACGAGGGCGGGAAGTACATTTCAAGCTCACACAAAGTAACAACAATTTCCCTCTGCAATCTCGGTAATTTCTGAGGATCGATCACTTTACTACAAATTTACCTGAAGAAGAAACATAATTTAGTTATGGCTCGGCGAACTTTTTCAGGTAAAATTGAACGTATACCTATTGGTAGCAAATGCTCCATTAAAATGTGAGCATCATGGGTCTTCAAAACTTTTAACTTGAGGTCTTTCATACAAACTAAAGTTTTAATGTTTGAAGAGTATCCTTCTGGAACTTTAACTTCGTGTAGAAATTTACACAGAACAATTTTTTCCTTTCTATATGCATCACATCGAGAAAATGTCTTACATACAATGACTTCCAATATGGCAATTCAAAGAAAATTGACTTTTTCTTCCACCCAATTTTGACCAGCTCTCCCGCAAAAGGTTTGCCAAATTTATTGGTCAAACCTTGTACTTTCTCAAGTATTTGATATCCAATCGATGCTACAGGAGCTCTATCTTCCTCTGATTTTCCATTGAATGCATTTCTCCACCCACGATACTGATGACTATAAGGTAAAAATCTACGATGTCCAAGAAATACATTCTTCTTACAATGTTTCAACCGCATCCAATTTGTACTCTCTTCACATATAGGACATACACACTGACCTTTAACGCTATATCCTGATAAATTACCATATGCTGGAAAATCATTAATTGTGCCAAACAACATAGCCCTAAAATTGAAACATTCTTTCTTATACCCGTCATAGACTTCTACACCTGTCTCCCACATAATTTTTAAACCTTCAATTAAAGGAGCCAAGTATACGTCGATATCATTCCCCGGTTGTTTGGGTCCAGAAATTAACAGAGACAACATCATAAACTTACGCTTCATACATAACCATGGAGGTAGATTATAAATCAACAAAATCACAGGCCACGTGCTGTGTGAGATGCTTTGAAGACTATGTGGATTCATTCCATCAGTAGAAAGTGCAAGGCGTAGATTTCTCGACTCTATCCCGAATTCAGGATACTCGTGATCAATTTTTGCCCATTGCGGAGAATCTGCAGGGTGTCGAAACTTTCCATCTCTAATTCTTTCATCTGCATGCCATGTCAAGTGTTTTGAATCTACTTCACTACGATACATGCGCCTAAATCTTGGTATTATCGGAAAATACCACACGACTTTTGCTGGAGTAGATTCTTTCTTCTTATATCGAGAGACATTGTATTTCGGACACGCCTTTAGTAATTCATATTCATTTTGAAATAAAATACAATCATTAGGACACGCATGAATCCTTTCATAACTCATACCAATAGAGCACAAAATTCGTTTAGCCTTGTAGGTTCTACTGGGAAGTTCATTATCATCTGGCAACATATCTTTTAAGAGTGTTAGTAATTCTGTGAAGCTTTTATCAGACCATCCATTACTCGCTTTTAAGTTGTACAACTTTAGTATCGCCGAAAGTCTTGTGAATTTAGTACAACCATTATATAATGGTTTCTCTGCATCACTCAACAAGCTCTCAAACATTTTAGGACAATCACAAAGATCTTCTTCAACTGCTTTTGCAATCTCCTCAACTCGATCCGGCTCATATGTGTCTGTGTCGAAATCAGTTGAAACATATGTATCTGTGCGAGTGTTTCCATTGATTTTCTCACCATGTCTTATCCAACATGTATAGCTTTGATCAATTCCATACCATACTAAATGTCCTTCCAATTCATCTGCTCTAATGCGTTTTCCAAAACAACATTTTAAACAAGGACAAACGACTCTATTTGGATCTTTTGCATTCATCACTGCAAACTCAATAAACTCCTTCACTCCATTTTCATACTCTTTTGTCAATCGATTGGCAGACATCCATTTCCGGTCCATTTATATGACCTATATATATAAATGCAGTTACACAATAAGCATGATTTCAAGTTTGATATATATGACCTATATATTGATAATATTAAACATATCTTATAATATTGGTCCAAGATTAATTGATTTCAAAACAGAACATATATATCATGTAACAATTTATCAGTTTGAATTAGTGACAACAACAATGAAATAAAATAAAGTACCTGAACGTTGATGATCAATTTGTTTTAAAGGAGGAAGAAGGTAAATCAATTTGTAGATGGGCGCACAGGAGGGTTCGCAGGGGAGGGACGATGAGAGTTCGTAGGGTTTGGACAACGTATTAAATTTGTTTTAAATTTGTTTTTATTTACTTAAAGTGAATGTTTTTTATTTAAAATGAATGATTTTACAGCGCTTGTTCAGAAAGTGCTCTAATAGGTCCTATAATAATGTGAAAGGGCAAGCCTATTACAGCGCTTGTGTAAAAAGCGCTGTAATAGGTCATTTGATTATGAGAAAGCGCAAGGATTTTACAGCGCTTACACAATAAGCGCTGTAAAAGCTATGTAACATAAGGTGGGAGCGCTACATTTTACAGCGCTTGTGTTTACAGCGCTCACAAAGCGCTGTAAAAGGCTATGTGAGAGCGCTTGATTTTACAGCGCTTTCTAAAAAAGCGCTGTAAAAGGCTATGTGCAAGCGTATGTGACCCTATATGACCCTACAACAGCGCTTGTCAAAAAAGCGCTGTTGTATCCTCCGTTATTTTTAAAAAATTTATACAACAGCGCTTGTATTTAATAAGCGCTGTAAAAGACGCGCTATAAAATATCATTTTTGGCGTAGTATTAAAAGTCGAGTACAAAAAAAGTAATTAAACAATAGATTATTTAAAATTACATAAAATCATACTATTTAAACAAAATACACGTACGTTGCTGAGTAAGTCGAACAAAACTCCAAATTAAAAATATTTAGATAAACATACAAATGAAAGAAATAAAAAAAAAATTAATTTAATTATATCATTTAATTTTATTTATTTGTGTGCACTCAAATAATTTTGATTTGAAATTGTGGCCAAATAAATTTTTTTTTTATGTTATTTAAGTATGAAACGACATAAAGAGAAATGAGTCTCACCTAATAGTTTCATCCGTCAAAGTTTCCTTATTGACTCTATTTTCTTGCCAAATGCAAAATTTCCCTTTATTTTCTTTATTGAATATTAGATTTCAATGCCATTGATTTCTTGATTTGTGTGTTTGATTTTGCAATAATAAAATTGATTTTGAATGATTTATTTTATAAAATAGATTTAAGTTAAAAATGAGTTGAATATAAAATGATTTATATTTAGACAAATTTAAGTAAAAGTAAAATAAATGATAAATTTGAGTGCAAAAATCACATTTAAAGTTAAAATATACAAATGCTAATTTCAAGTTATAGTCCATTCTAAATACAAAATCTATTTCAATAAACATCATCCAAATATGTCAAAATCGATCAATTTTATATGTCTGAAATTATTTTTGACTCTCCTTACTTTAAAACCACACACATAAAATTAATTGTCACTGCTTAATCAAATATACACTTTTGTGCAGGAGCATTTTGCAATTGATTTCTACAGTTTGGATGGTTATATTTCATTTGTTCTTTATAAAAAACTATGGTGTAAATTTCTCTCATCTAGCTCTTACTTATTATCATGGTTTTATATTGCGGTCGCGGTTATATAAGAACCTTTACATTACAGATAAATATAGATAAATATAACCTTAATTACAACTACAGTATCATTGTAGAGACTTTAAAAACTGTAATATTACAACTGCAATTACAGATCACGATTTAACCATGCTCCTAGTTAAGTGATCTATGCATCTCTTTATATAAGTCCTTTCTTGTAACGAAGAGGTTGATAATATGAATAATACTATTTAATTTTGGGGAGAAAAGACAAAATATAAACTTATAAACAATTGCATCACTTTATTTTAAGACTTGAATTCCTTGATGTCATAATTCTCTACATTTACGCAATTTTTTTTGAATATCGGTGATTTTAGATTATCCGGTTTCAAATTTGGTATTTTTAATTATAAAATAAAAATAAAAATCTCTATTTTTTTAAACCATTTAATTTCGATCAAATAACTCACAAAGTCTTATCTTTGTGAATACGGGATTTAAAAGAAAACCAAAATTTTAATTTAAACGGAAGTTATTTTTGAATATTATTTTTTTTATCAATTAGTTGTTGTGTCATTTTAATTAATAATAATAATCGGTACATTTTGATAAAGGATAAGTAATAAGCACATAAAATTATAATTTTATTAAAGGTGAGAACAAAAACAGAATCGTTGATATTCCAACGACAAGAAAGTGCAACATGGAATCATGGGATATATGATTCTTATGACAACTATTCTCACTAATGCTAGATCACTGGCATTACATGTTATGTAACATCATAGTTACCTAATCCAATGATTCTAAAAATAAAATAAAAAAATTGCTAGAAAGTGAGAATCAAGAAATTCTTTATTGTTGACACCATTAATTTAATTGGTCACTAGAGCTTCAGGTTTCTCAGCCTGCAAGTGAAAATAAAAAAGACAACAATGAAAGTTAAATTCATGAAGATCATATCAAATAAAGAGTTGTTTAATTAATTTGCAGTATTAGTAGTTAGTATATAAATTACATCTTTATAATTTGTGTATCAAAAAATAAAATAAAATAACTTCTTTAATTATATGGTTGTAAGATATTGTTTCTTTGAAGTTTTTTATGGGTGTTTTTCATTTTTCATTCTCACTTTATTACATTATTGTCACATTGTTTTCAACTTATTTTCTATTTTTATTGATTTGTATATGAATAAGCCAAAGACCAATTTTTTTTCATATAAAAATCTTTAAAAATATGAATAAGAGTAAATGAAAAGCAATAGTTATATAACTAAATGTAAAAACCATTTTTTATATTAAATAGACAATTGTTTTAAAATTGCAGTTTACAACCGTAATTAAAACTTCAATATAATAGTCTTATAAGTATCTACAACAATATTACAACTGCAATTACGGTCTCATAAATTGTATTTATCTGTATTTTATATAAAAGTTCACAGTGTAATCACAATTTTCACAACCACATTATAAAAAGTGAAATAGACCCCACCTTATATTAAAGAAGTGAGGTTTTAAAATTTGTTTAAATGAAGATATTGTACAATACCAACTTATAACTAAAAACTTAAAAAATATCATGTATAGTACCTTTTCTCCTCATCTAAGCCTCCAAGGTTCTTGTACTTAGGGAATGGAACTTGACCTGATTCAATGTGCCTAACATCCCTAAGAAGATGTTCATAGTGTCTCTTAACTTCATCAGCAGTCTTCCCTCCACCAACGGCATGGGCGACATTCGACCAACGATCGGGCGTGTCCTTATCGAAAACAGCCAATGCTCTTTCAAATGCCTTATTTTCCTTAGCACTCCATGAACCAGATGCTGACATTGAACTTGAAGCCATTGAGACTAGTGATTTTGAGAGAAAAAAATTGTTTGTAATTCTTAAGGTTTCAAAAGGGTATTAAAAAATGTGGAAGATATATAGTTTAGACAATAAGACTCAAAGGAAGAGATGATTTTGAAATGAGGAAGCAAAGATTGCTCCTTTTTATAAGAAGAATTGGAAGGTGTGTGATGTGTGGGAGAGAGCTAGTTGGAATGAAAATCTTGCTTAAAGGAATGGAATTTCAATGATTTGTATCTTCAAGAACCATAGAATAGAAGAGGACCAAAATGTTGAGCAACAATTTTGGAGAATCAGGATCTTCAGCCAGTGAAAAAACAAAAAGGACAAATGAGTAAAATTGGTGAAAAATAGATAGGACTATACTCAAAAGCTTTTTTAACTTTTCCCCCTTACTTTTCTTGATATGCAAATCATATCAAGTTAAAATTTTGCTTTCTTATCTTTCAACCATTCAAAGTCAGTAGAAAAATTCAATAATGTTCTGATTAACATTTTTCCTATGTTAAATAGTGATAGTGCGTTGATTCAAATTTGAGACACAAAAATGCGATAACGTTAAAACTCTTGATAATTGATAGATAATTTTGTTGCTCATTTGCTTCACATTTGTACATGTGATACATTGTTGGATTATTTATGCTTTTGATTCTTGAAATGCAGGCGAATTTTGATTTTAGTTATTTGAAAAAAAATCTTTAAATTATGTCCATTTAATTTAAAATTCTTATAGTTTAGTCTGTGATGCCATCTACTCATCCAAATTAGATGACGTGGCATTCTGTCATGATATCCCACGTCATATTTTGGTGCCACGTGGCACTAGGTTGCCACATCGTTAATGTCACATCAGCATCCAATGGGTGACTGTTATGCAGTAGAGACGAAAAAAAACTAATATAATTACAAGGATCAAAAGAAAAAAAAAACTATAAATTATAGAGACAAAAACATAAATTACCTAAAAACTTTAATTTCAATTTTCAACATCAACTATATTGCATATGTAAATTTTTCATCACCGAAAAATAATATATTTTCTGTCTATCTTTTTTGTTTTTGCTCTTTTAATTATATAAATATTGTAGTTAATTACTTTATTAAATTATCAATACTACTCACAACACATTATCTTATGGCAAAGCCCAAAGGTAAATATTTTCATAGTTCATCAAAATAAAGTCTTAGTAAAATACTATAGTACTTGATTTCAATACAAAACTACGCCACTTTGAAGCAAAATGTAAAAAGTATTACATCGACCAACACATTTCAAACAAACAATTAGAGAATAATCATTATCTAAAAAGCTCCAATGAAAACCATTCCTAATTCAATTTGATGGTAAACATGCGATCAAACATCAAACATTTTTTTATCATCTCATGCATCATGATTAGCGAATAAATTAATAAAAACACATTGTTACTCCCAAACCATTACATGTCATCATCCACCTAATCATATTTGTTGCACCTTTGTGGTCCACTTTCAAGTTAAGGTCAAGAGGTACGTACAACCCCCATGAAATACTCTAGTAGTTAAACAAGCATTAATGCCACTCAGGTTAAGGTCAATAAGTACAACCCTTATGCAACCACAATTACAATCTAATGTGTCATAGATTTTGTGAGAGTCCACATAGGATAAGGTTTGACAAAGTGTTTATAAGTTGTGGGTAGTCATCACCCTACAAGTCGATTTTGTGGGAGTTGTATAGGGTCCAACTCAAATTCTAAAATATCTTTATGAAATTCTATTTTTGTTGCATTAGTTGTTCTCTATCACATATGAAAATGTAATTCTTGAAACCTTAATCTCAATTGATTGTGCATATGAAAATGTAATTCTTGAAACCTTAATCTCAGTTGATTGTGCATATGAAAATGTAATTCTTGAATTCTTATTGGTAAACGTAGATATTTTATGCACTTTGCTAAAGTATGTTTAAGGATCTCTCAAACACTTCATAGAAATTGGAGGAGTGTATTGTGGAGATTTTATTATTGATGAACTATGAAAAATTTGTATCTATGAGATAATATTTTTGAGTTGTATTGATAATTAAGATAAAGAATACAACTTAAATACAACCAATTTATAGATAAAAGAGAAGATAGACAAAAAATTAATTATTTTATGGTGTCGAAAATCTTGCATATGCAATAGTTAAAGTTAGAAATTGAAATTAAGGTATTTTGAGAAATTTTTTATTTTGGTCCCTATAATTTATATATATTTTTTTTTTACTTTTGATCATTGTAATTATGTTAGTTTTGTTATTCATCGATGTCACGCGACAATCATCCATTGGATGTTGATATGACACTGATGACATGACAATTTAGTGTCACGTGATACTAAAATATGATGTAGCATGTCATGTCATCTAACTTGGATGAGAAGATGCCGTTAGAGACTAAAACAATAAGAATATTACATTAGAGACACATAATCTAAAGATTTTTCTCTAAGGAATAAAATCAAAACTTGTTTAAATGTCAGTCTCCAAAAGCATAAATAACCCTACATTGTTTATACAAAGAAATAATATCTAAGACACCTTGTGTAGAATGATGTTTTAGTTTATGTCTTGTTTCACTTTTGGAAGAGTAAAAATAATAATAATGTTTTAATTTATGTCTTGTTTCACTTTTGGAGGAGTAAAAAAACTATTTCAGAGTTATCAAGTTGATTTTGATATGTTTTGATGTTTTTAATTTGAATTAATTTTTTATCTCTAAAATTGATTCTTACTTAAAACTAAAATTTATAACTTTTTAATTTATTGATTTTTATATTAAAATTTATTGTTTAACTTACTTTTAAATAAATTTATATTCAACACGTAAATCAATTTTATAAAATCAATTTAGTAGATATTTGGTTGACCAATAAACAATTACCGCATGAATTTGAAACTTTTAAAAACTATAATAAGTAGCTTCTAATTCATTATGATTTTAGTAATCTCCAAACACACTCATTTTTTAAAATAAAAAATCAATTAATTTTTATACACATTTATATTATTTTATTTTACAATTAGGAACGGTAAAAAACAGGTGTGGTTCATATCCCAAAAGAAAACATATATACATGAGTCCCCCATCCCATCAAGTAGGTCAGCAAAGTGCCTAACTTTATTTTATTCTCTTACTACTTTTTGGTTGCAATTGCATGAGGGTATTTCAGTGGGTCCATAATCTCAATCCAGTGAATCCTATTTTCAGATATCAAAGCCTTGTTGAGTACGTATGCATCACATAAACCACAATATTTCTTGTCCATTTGCACTCACATAAAAAGTAAAATAAAATCCTTTGTGTGTATGTAAGTGTAAGTTTTTGTTTTTTTGTACTGAACAACATTCCAATAATGTAGCTGGCTACTTGTGTCCGTACAATTATTACTCTTTGTTATAAGTCCCAAGGAAATGTCATATTGGCTATCCTCTTTATCTAGTTTTAAATAGTTTTTTTTATCCGTAATCTTTGATATTATTGAAAATTAAAGTCAAATGTGATTAAGAGATCAAAGTTGTAATTTTATCGAGATTTTTACAACATAAAAAACTATTATGTTGTAATTTAGATTTGCAGAACTTTATTTAATTTGTGATTTCTTTCTAATGACTCACACTATTGGGATTTTGATGAAAGTGTGTATTTGAAAGTGATTACTTAGGAGTTTAAGTGATCTTTGCTTTGGATTTTGCAAAGTTCCCAAATCCATTTGGTGGAAGCTAGAAATCATTCATTTAAGAAAAATTGCATCACAATATGAGGTCAATGAAAATAATTTTTTTCCATTTTTTTCATCATTTAGTTTTTTTATTTATCTTTCATAAAAGATGATTATTAGTCATTTTTCCTATCACAACAAAAATTAAAGCAATATTTGATGTACATCAATACTTGTTCACTATAATATCCTTTAACAAATATTTAGTCAACCCAATAACAAACTTGCACTTAAAATATTCTCCTTACATGTTTTTAAACATAAATAAATTATTTCAAATGAAAGTAATTTATCATAGTTTTATGTATTTAATCTCTTTATTGTTAAAGTTGCACATATAATTTTACGGTTGATGTATGATTAAACTTTAACAGTTCAAGACAATAATCATTCAATCGATTATAAGGTTATTATGAAAATGACTATTATTCATCCATTTATAAAAGATATAAAAAAAAAAGACTAAAACAAATTTTAAGTAAAAGATAAAAGAGAGAAAACATATTTAAGTCTACTTTTAATAATAAAATTGTCGCATTGTTTTCTTTTTGTTTCTTGTTTAAAAGATTTATGCATGAAAGTACCAAATACAAATATTTAAAAGGCGTAATTGCATTTTTGGTTCATCTATTTTCAACAATTCACATAATTCGTCCCCTTATTTTAAAAGTTGACAGTTTTGATTCCTCATTCAGATTTTGAACTAAAAAATTACAATTTCACATATTTTAAATGATGTGACATACAATTTCATGATACAAAATCATCTAGATGCATTAATTATTCATATGTCATTAATTAAATTACAAAAATGAAAATTTTCTGAAGTTGAAAGTTAAGTTTTTAGAGGGTTTTATTACAATTTCATAAGTGTCAATCATTTCACACGTTATTTAAAGCGGGTCGCATCACCATTTTCAGTTCAAAAATTAGAATGATAGACCAAAACTGTTTGATTTTCAAATAAGATGACCGATTTTGTGAATTAGTAAAAATAGAAGAATTAAAAATGCAACTAAACCTATTTAAAATATAAAAAAAAAATTATATTGAAAGAAAAGTGACAAATATGCAGTTTAAAGTGAAAATTGGAAATTCTCAAACTAGACTGCCTAAATTTTCTTTATAATGACCAAAATTTTAACCAAACTAGATTGGCCCAAAAAAAAAATTTGGCCAATTATCCTTTCAATGATCAATTATAGCAACTTATTAAGTTTATGTTTTAAGTAATGTGCAAGTGATTTTATGTACGTTTGATTTTGCGGTGAGATCGATAAAATCACGGTGAACTATTATAATTTTATAAAAACTACGATATGTAATTTTTAAAAAGGCACGGTGGTTTATTATGATTTTGTCAATCTGACTATAAAATCAAACATATAATTTGTGAGAGGCATAACTTTGAAGAATAGCTTTTCAGGTAAAATATGAAAATATTAATTCATACAAAATGTTTTATTATCACCGCAAGATTCATTTATCGGTAATCTTAAAATCATATAATTAAGTGTTTTTTTTTTCTTTCTGAACCCTCTAGGTTTTAAAGGAACAGAGTTTTGATATTTTGGAATTCGACTGAAAAATAAGTTAAAATAATTAAAAATTGTTTGATCTTGTATTTAAACTCGGGTTTTTTTCAAATAATTTGTTCTTAATAATGTTCCTTAACCACTTGAGTCAAATTACTTAAAAGAATACTTTAATAATTCAAATTGTTAAAAACTATGAGATTTATGAAGAAACATATAGATAAGGAAAATACCAATAAATATTAATTATCATTCTTTTTTTCTATAATAATGTTCTAGACAATCTAATAAATAAAAATATAATTTGTATACACATACAGAATATTGAATTTTGTGTTGTCACATAATCTTAAATATATAAAGATCAGAAGCTTCGTATTTTAAGATATATATTTTAAAACCGAATTGATAATATAATCATACTTCATCCAACGGTTCAAATTTCTTAACTTGAATTTGAATTATCTACGGTCAGATAGTCGTGGACCAATCTTTATATGAAAATCAGACAGTTTATATTATGAGTTGTATTTTAAAGACACTTTAATAAAATTGAATTATCCAAACTTCATCCAACGCTCAAGATTTCTTGATTGTGTGCTTTCACAGTAAATGACCTGTTTGCTTTGTCTTTTGCTGTAACATTGGGCCAGTACCTTGAAGCATAACTATAGGCTTTAGGGTAAAATACTTAATAATCATTAATTACTAATTATAATATACAAGCCATTACCATTAGCTACATAGTTTGGTCACACCTTATCCAAACATGACACATTTATGGAGTTTTTCCTTTTCTAGCTAAAATCATGGGTTCACTCTTGCTGGCTTGTTTATCTGTTTGGCCTTTATACTTATAAAGAAGTAACATAAGTTAAGTGTTATTTGTTTGTTCTTGAGCATGTAAAAAACAACAAAGTGACAAATGCTTTTATTAAACTTGTTTCCAAAAATAAATATGAATGATTAACATCAACTTTGCTATTTGAATAAAATTAAGCATTTTTTTTCTGTTTGTTGAATGAATGATAAATACCACCATAAACTTACACGAGATTCTGAGTTTGAACTTAAAATAAAACATCTAAATTAATAATATCAGCATATATCAGGTGTTAAAACTTAAGGTTTAAATTAAACATCTTTAAATATGTCTTTAAACACAATCACAATGTCAATGTCGATGTAATTTCACCAAATTCATCCTAATCCAAACCTACACTAATATATGTAATTTCACCAAATTCATCCTAATCCAAACCTACACTAATTAATATATTGTGATTTGCGATTTTTTTTAAATCGTTGGACAACTTAATTGCTTTTTGTGTTAATTTTTTTAATATTTTAAATATTAATGTAAAAAAATATTCAAAAATTTGAACAATACATATGAATTAACTTAATAATAGAAACTAAAATTCACATGAATTAACTTAATAATAGAAACTAAAATTGATGATGAAAAATATTATGTAAACAAAAATAGAAGAAATTTTTTATTATGACCGAACAATAAATAAAATTTTATAAAGAATAAAATCATATTTAACCTTTTTCTTTTAAAATTCTTAATTCCCATATTTAACCTTTTTCTTTTAAAATTCTTAATTCCCTTTCTACATTGTTGATTCAAGCTCAACATCTTGAAGATGACGTGTAAAAAATTGCTCTCAAGCATTCAAGACCACAAGCTGTTTTGTGCCATGCATGCAAAGACTGTGTAGATAAAAACATGATTCTTTTGGGGTTTGAATATCTTTTTAATAAAAAATAAATGTAATTTCAGTGAATATCACTGAAGAATTATTATGGTTGAATTCTAAAGAAAGAATATATGTATATATGTATATGTTCCCATTTTGGAATATGGCTAAAGCATAAACAAAAGTGGCATATTTAATTTCTGAGGTGGGTGTAGTGATACCATGGCTATAGCTAGGTAGCAACTTGGTTTAGATTGCCACCACCTATGGAACTATTTTTTTATACCATATGAAGAATATGCCGAAATCAATGGTCAACTCAATATTTTATAATTCCAAATTACTAATATCACTACAAAAAAATTGACTTATCGTGACACACAAAGATTGTCACTAAAAGTCAAAAACTGTAGGTAAAAGTCAATAATACTTTAAGTGACACCCAGATTGACTGTCAATTTTAAGGGGGCGTCATGCTACACATTGAGAACTGTCACCACATGTTCTGAGGATTGTCACTACATGCTTTTGATTTCTACCTACAATAATGACTGTCACTAAAAACTAGATAAATATAAGAAAAAAATTGATCTATTCTTACGGTATTGTCTGTCACTAAAACCTAGAAAAATATAAATAAAAAATTAATTTATTCCTATGGTATTGTCTGTCACTAAAACTTATTATTATTTATTAAATTAAATTTATTTTATTTTATTTTATCTCCTACTAATTGTAATTCTAAATTATTAATACCAGTAAATTAAATTTAAATTTCTAATTTATTTAATACAAGAATACAATGCTTACAAGAATAGAAATTTATTTAAATTTAAATTAAACATGAATCACCTGGAACATCAATCATTACAGTAATGAAAATAAAATTAAACATCAAAATCACGTCTGAAATTGGACTATATTGTCGGGTCAAAAATATAAACAATGCACACAAATGTGTACAACAAGAAAGTTATTGGCGGGGTATAAGCTTTGCTTAAACAGTTTTGGAAAGCAAATTATAAGTGGAAAGCTGCAACTTCGTCTTCGAAGTGTTTGAGTAAGTTCTCAATACTCATCACACTATGGTCTGCCTTATCCCTGACTCGTACACTCACCTGGAACAATGAAATAACTCTTAGCTTCCCATCCGCGGAGTAAAAAGACAACAATATTAAACAAGGAGAATCAAATGGACACAAGCCCTAGTGTACAGTACTTTTCAGTGATGGAAATGTAAAATAAATAAATGGCTCCAAAAATCTTGGAATGCATGTCCATTAATATAATAGTCCAAGGCCTAATGTAGTTAACTTCTTCAAACAAATCAGAAACCACTACCACCTCTGAAGTTAATGAATTGGATAAAAAGCCTCTTAAGATTTATAGATAATAGTCTACTTCACTGTTTGGAATTTGAGTCCAGCCTTACATCAAATCTAAGGTTTAAGTTTATCCATACAATAACAGGTTGAGGCTCTTTCAACTAAATTTTAACAAGCCTGGACTGAGACACACTTTAAGCAATCTAAAATCAATAGCCTAAGCTTCCCTTGGAAAATATGTTAAGACTAAAGAATATTGCCTTCTTTCAGTCTCAAACTCTCTTTCAGATTTTGAACTTAAATGATGGTATATGCTTTGCACGTGACATCATTATATAATGTTGTATGCGATAAAATGTTATCAAAGAGCTGCTGTTCACAAAATTCTTACACTTAAATACAACTATTTGTGCTCAGCTTATATACATATATGTAAGCAAACTCGTTCAAAATTGTCATGGACTACAAACCTTAGGTCAAACAAATATGAAGACATGTTATTTTAGCAATGAAAGGGTGATTGAGGTTTTGGGAAAAAAACTAGCAGAGTTAAAATGAAACCAATTTATTTATCAGATAGTGGAAATAGGAAGAACCTGTCCTGTATTAGCTTCCTCTTCTCCAACAACCAAGATGTAGTTGTACTGTGCTAGCTGAGCTTCTCGTACCTACAGAATGACACAAATTCTTTTAATATACAGCTAAGTTCTATTTGATACTAGCAGAAAACAATAATGTATGATCATTAGGAGAACTGGGTTTCTCGGTATTCAAAACAGTCAAATTTTCAATAAGCAGCAGACCAAAACTACAACACTATTTTTCCTTGAATGAATGGCATGAAGTACTAAACAAAATTTATTGGTTCTAAAGATTTGTGATACCTTCTTTTGAATCTTCCTATCAGTTGTATCAGCATCTACGTGATACCCTGCTTGGTGAATCGGATCGCGTACCTAGAAAATTGCAGCACGATAATATGTTATAAAATTAATAAGCGCCTTGCCTTTCACATCAAAATATAATATAAGTATCCCAACAAAATAGAATTAGAACAATGACAAAAGTTAGGTCATAGTACTATTCAAGGAAGATTGATCAAGATTCATGAGGGAGTAACCATAGAAAAAGTTTATAAAAAAATGCATATGCAGACTCAAAAAATACAAAATTGGTTCAACAATTTCAAGATGCAGACAAGCTAAAGAATACTTAGAACAAACAAGAGTTAGTCAAAATTGCATCAACTACACAAGAGTAAAAGATTGCAATGTGACAAGCATGAAAAATTACATAGGATGCCACAAGGTTACCACTCCAAGGAGATTAAAAGTGTTATCCAATGATATGGAGTACACATCATCACACCCATTTAACTGTTACAACTTGGACAAACATACAACAAAACAAAGCTTGAGCTTTGTACCTTCAGTGCATAAGCTTGTGATTTCTCAGACACAGGGCACAAAATTGCTTGGCGAGGACTGAGCCAAAAGGGCCATTTACCCTTGTAGTGCTCTAAAAGTATGGCAAACATGCGTTCAACAGATCCTAGAATGGCTCTGTGTATCATAACAGGTCTCTCAATTTTGGCTTCATCCTCAGCAGAGAATTCCAACTTAAAACGATTAGGAAGCTGGAAGTCAAGCTGCAAACATCCAGTTTATCCATTATGAGTAAAAAAAAGTTAACAATTGAAAGGTGTGAATGCAGGTCAAGCGGAACAATGTAAACCTGTAGAGTCGCACACTGGAATTTCCTACTCAATGCATCAGATACACTGATATCTATCTTTGGTCCATAGAATGCTCCATCCCCTTCATTCAACTGCAGAGTTTTACTCAGAATATAAGTGCACAATTGAAGCTAACAATGTTGCATTCCACAGAAAATAATAAAAGAGATACCGAAATAAAAAGTGGTGTGAGATAAGAAAATAAAAATGGTGTCAAGTAAACCTATAATTGAATTCTAAACATAATAAGCACACTCCACTGTTAGAAGTCCAAACTGAAAAAGTTCTAATCAGAATTTCAATCACACATTCGAAGGAACACCTTATCTTATTGCTGACATTTAAGACATCTATAATACCTGCCATGGTTTGCCAAACTCATCCAAAGCTTCTTTGAGAGAATTTTCAGCTTTCTCCCATGTTTCGATGTCTCCAAGGTATTTCTCTAACCTCTACTTAAGTATTTAACATAAGCAAGGGAAAATAAATAACCGAGTCATTAAATAAATTATAGCAATACGTATTTATGTATCATGAATTAAAAGAAAAGAAAATAACGAGTGGAAGCTACCGAGTCATTAAATAAATTTTTATAGAAATATGGTATAAATTATACCAATTTACTACTGAGTTGACACGCACAATGAAATTTAAATTAGAATCTACTGCTACTAGTACTATTATAAAAAATAAAAAATGCATTAGAGAAACTATTAGTAGGTTAATTAATAGAATAATATGACAATATAAAGATATATGCCCAGCTTTGATGAGATTTTGTGCCATAGGGGAGCCCATGATTTCGAGTTCCAAAAAGCCAACACGTAGAGGTGTCTGAACCCCTGAAAGCAAGAGTGTATGTGTTTATTTAAATGTTGAGATGAATTGAAAACTGGCACTCCAACTCCAATAACACAAATACCACATGCTTCGGCTCCGAACCTCATTATCAATCTGACCTTTGAGATCCTATCAATGAAAACTCTTCACATGGCTTAACCTAAGATGCATACATTACAGACTTAGCAGATTGTTTCCCTGACGTAGATCCACAACAAGCTTTGTATTTCTTTTTTGAACCAAACGGGCAGACCTTGTTTCGAGGAATCTTCCCGATAGAACGAGAAGCAAGAACAACAAACCAGAATGTCAAAGGACAGCATAGTATTAGAACAGTTTTTGTGAATGCGAACAACATATTGATTTTGGATCACCTAACCAACTCAAAGGCAATTAAAACACCAACAAATCACAATACAAGAAGAAAAATAGAAAGAAAACCTTGTCATTTTGTTGTAATGTGATTTTATCATTGGTTTTCCTAGAGCTATTGTTTGATTCATCATTAGTGTTGTCCTCTACAATGTTTTCTTTGTGCTTTTCACGATTCTCATTTACATCACAATCTGCACATCCCAAGAATTCGAGTTAAGAGTTGGAATATAAAGAGTAAACACAAACATGAATGAATCCTATCAAGATGTAATATGCTAAAGAGAACCAAATTAACAATTATGAACAGGAAAATATGATGGTTTGACTTTCAGAAAGTGCAAAATAAAATGACTAGCCATTACCGTTAGTACTAGCCTGACTTTAAAGGCAATCAGAATTTGAAGAGCACTCTTCTGCTCCTTGTTCTGCTATTAACTAAAATCACATTACACCAGCCAGAACACTAAGAAATCACATTAACTAAAATTTAAGTTATTTATCTGACACACCACATTTGCAGTAATTTAATTTACTGGGCCAATTTAAAGCACTTATATTTCTTCAGGTTATGAATGGATAAGCTTAACCGAATTCACTCATGGTTTGAAGAATCAGACATAATCTCCACCAAATTCAATTACATTATTACATTCCACTTGTGTACAAGAAACACATCCCAGAATAACCATCTTCTTCTTTTTGCATCTAATTTATTTTCAGGGCAAGAATTAAATAAAATCAAAGTAGAATACAAACGACAGACAATTATCAACTGCCTGACAAAGGGTTTTATATGAACAAGTACTGAAAAATGACTAAATGACTAAACATAAACTATCTGGTTAATAATCTCATCTCATCAACACAAAGAGGAACAAAAACAATTAGAATTCAATTCAATGAAATTTAGACTGAATGAACAGAACTGCAGAGAAACATCAAACAATTACCGTAGTAGTGTCTCTATCTATGAAGAATGAGTGTGTCCATACAAATCAAACGTTGCCCAAAGAGCATCAAGAGGACATGGTCGTTTAGAATCAAGTCTCAACCATGGTTTACCACTACCAGACCAATGTAGCAAACTAACCGGACCAGCATGCAAATCTCTACAACTACCCTTAACATTATCACCACCTAAACCATGTTGATTCCACCAGTGTTCAATAGGTGCCACGTGTCCTGCAAAAACCAAAAGAAACGGTGGAAGAGAACTAAGCTCGTAGATCCTTTCACTCTTCTGAATCGCCATCCATTTTTCTATCCTCTTCGTGTACCCTTCTTTCCTCCATCGTACCAGATCCATAACCATAACTCCCGTGTTAAAGTAACAAACCTTCTTCCGATTCTCAAACGTCGCTGTAAACCGCGTCTCCGACCAAAACGCCGCCGTGAAATACTTCGTGAAGTTAGCGTGACAATATTCCGGAGCCTGATAATCTGGTGAAGAGGTCTTGAAGGAAATGGATTTCGAGGAAATTGTGATGGAAGAACGATATTCATTTACTTGAGATGGAAGAACGATTTGAAACTTAATTTTTACGATTTTGTGAGACGACGAACGAAATTGAACAAAATTGGATGAACAAAATCGAATCGAAAGGAGAAGAAGAATGATTTGAGAGAAGATGAGCGATTTTACGATTTGAGAGAAGAAGAGCTAAATTGAATTGCAGAAAATCGAATTGCTACGAGAGAGAAGAAGGCAGAAACTGAATCTGCTTAATTGTTATTTGTTATGAGAGAAATCCGATTGAACAAAAAATTGAAGAAGAATATGAATCGAAGAGGAAAGTCGAAGGAAATCAAATTGTTAAACCTAGCTAAATTGTAATCGAGAAGCAAAGAGATTTCACCCTAACTGGAATTGTGGAATCGAGAAGCAAAAATCGATTTCGGAGAGGGAAAATTGAAAAACGATTTCAGCCTAACTGGAATTGTGGAAAAATTTCTAAGTGGGAAGTAAGGGAAACGGGTTTAATGAAACATGAGAGAAATGGGAAGAAAGGGAAAACCATTTTCTACTTAGAAGATTCGTGTGCATTTAATTTTTTTACAAAGTATAATATTTTCAGAAACAGTGACACTCTAACTGTAGCTAAAAGTAGCTTTAGTGACAGATAAAAAAACATCACAAAATCTGAGTGTCACCGTAGATACTTTTTTTTTAGTGTATGATAACTATCTTAAAAATTTTCAAAATGAAAATCTTATGATTGTAACTTTTTTTTATTAGATTGATTATCTAACATTGATTTTCGTGAGTTGAATAAGTATTTTTTTATATATTTACATAAAATTAAATTGAAGAATAAATTTGAGATTTTTTTACTAAAAAAAATGATATTTGTTCATTCAAATTGGTAGAATACAACGATATAATACAAATTCAAAATCTCTAAAATTAAAAAAATGTATTTGGGAATAAACTCATCATCCTATTTAATAGCACAAAACGACACCATAACATAAAATGAAAATGACAACACTCCTATAAATATGATAAAATAAATGCTCAAAATACCCATGTCTCTGGATATATAACGTTGGTGACGTCAAAATGATTTATTGAAATTTATAATGGATCAAAGTTATTCAGTTAATCTGAAACAAACAAACACCATAACAAGACGAAAAAACTAAAAAGTGTCGCACCAAGAAGACAAATAAATTAAAACAAAACAATATCGCACTCGTATGATGAAATCACATAGAAATATGAATGAAAAATTAAACTTGTATGGAAACCACTTATTTATATAAAATGAGAAAAAATGATTTGAAGTAATGATTTTAGACAAAAAAAAAATAGTCTTAAATTATCTCTCTTTAATAGATGAAAAAGACCTAATTTTTTCTAGAGGAGCGCCGCACCAAAAAGACCTAAATGTTCATAATGAATCTATATAGTAAATTTGAGATTAAAAATCAAGTTTTGTTACATAATAGATTAAAACAACAATGCAATATATTACACAAGTGTAAATTTTACAATGCAACATAGGTCCTATTTATTAGACACAGGATTGTAAGTTACAAGCATATGACTAAACGTTTATAAGAGTGAGCAAAACTATTAACTCATAAAAGTTATGGAATATAGAAAAACATAGAGAAAATAAATATTTACTTTCATCTTTAATACTAGTAAAATACGTGTACCTCGTTGTTACTATACTTTTTCTCAAATAATAATTAAAAATAATCAATAAAAAAAAGTTAATTTGTTATTATTCTATAGATAAATGATTTATAAATTATAACTAATAGTGACCAATAAAATTGAGATTGATAATAAGTGGAAAACATTTGATAAAGACATAATCCAGCAAGAAACATTTATCCTTATTTTTCAATAATAAATATTTATCCTGTATTTTTTTAATATTTATCCTGTATTTTTTAATGTATGTTCCGTAATTTTATTTATTTATTATTGATAAATCTTTGTCTATAGTTTTTGTCCTTTATCTTTTATTTTAGTCTTTAGAAATTAGTTTTCATTAGAATGAATCTTTTCAGTATATATAATATTTGATTTTAGTCTTCTCAATTATTAGTATTATAAAAAATTGCAAAAACCAATTTCAATAAAAAAAATCAAATTTTCAGAGACTAAAACAAAAAACAAGAATAAAAAACAAAACAAAAATATTTACAATGACAAAAACCAAACAAAAAAACTTATAAAAACTAAAATTAAAAAAATACATATTTATAACAACCAATCAAATATTTAACCCCTCTATTTATTGTAGCAAATTAAAATAACTTTTCATTGAATCTTGTCTCACTCTCACCGTCCAATTGAATGAGTCATGATCATTGGTCACTGGATCCAGGCACAATAATATGGTAATGAGACTAGCTGCTGCCATCATTGGTTGAAAATGACACCAAGATTCAAAGAATGTTTATTAGAAAAAGAGATGGTCCATGATCTGCCTCATCACCAATATATATCTACTTACATTAGAATCCTTATCACCCAATCTTCTATCTAAAAATATAGTCACATTTATATGGATTCTCCCACCATAGTGGAAGATTCTTATACTATGGTCCTTCATTACCTATTGAACAGTTGGATTCAATTGCTTTTTTAGTAGACGTTATTAAGATGGAACTCTCAACTTTTTTATCATTCTATTCTCTAACTTTTTCATTAAATTATTAACAAAAATTAATAACAGAAAAAATAAAATCTCTTAAATTTCCTTGTCATAAAATTTAGTAACGAATTTAGAGAGGAATTTCATGTCTTCTTTTGCTAATATTATTTTTCTAGTAGTCAAATAAACTCTATATTGCATATTCAGACTCATTTGTTCTATTCCAAAGACTTAATTAAATTGAATAAATTATAAAATTTGTCTCAGAAATTATAGGTGTCGATCATTTTCATCCTTGAATTTTGTCAATAGACAAAATAATCCATCAAATTGTTTGAAGTAAATCAAATTCGTCTATATGTTCACTTAGAGCGTTAATTACATATATAGATTATTCACGTCTGAATCTAGTTAGTGTCATGTAATAAAAACTAAAATGATCGAATTTTTAAAGTTAGTATTTTTATTGCGTTGTCGTCAATAGTCACTTTCCCCAAGTACAGTGATGTCTTCTTTCTCTTCATTAATATTTTCATCTTCTTCAATGATGTGAATTTGTAATCAAATTTTGGTAAGAGAATATGATGAAAGGGTAGAAAAATTAAAGCAACAAAAAACTATTATTCTTCTTCTTTCGATGAAAATGAACCTTAATTTTCTGTCATTAATTTTACTTGTGTTGTTGCTGCGGATTATTATATGTTGATTTCTGTATGAAGACACGTTATATCAATTTAGTCGCTATAATTTACAACTTTTTAGCAAATTGCTCCCGACTTGATTACTCATTCATGCAAACTTCGGCCACTGTCACTAAGGACATCTACTCCCTTCACACTCACACGACAACATACTTCATCGTAAAGATACGTGACCATAAATGAGAAAAATACCATAATTAAAAATTATAAAAAGTGGACAGAGATAATCATTTAAATATGGAATACAAATATTAGGTATTGGAATGCACCTTAAAAAATGTTTAAAAGTATGTATTCAGTGATCTTATGATATATGCATAAGTTATTTTCAACTTATTATTTTAATAAAGTTCCCACAATAGCTTATATAACAATATATAATTTATATGATCAATAAATATTTGAATGAAAAGTTAAACCAGACATATCAGTCGATTCTAAGAGAAGAATTGGACTACTTCAATACAAGATGACTTGTTTTTTTGGGGTTAGTACAAGATGAATTGTTGGAACAATGAGAAAGAAAAAGAAAAATATAACAGTAATTATGGAGTACATGAGAATAAGACCAAAAGTGGAAAAAAAAATGCTTCACTGTAAAGTTACGAAATGTTTTATATACCAGTGAATAATATTTTTCCTAGATGAATGATCAGTAAGGAACTTTATCAATCTGAGTTTTGCCTAATAATGTTATTACTTATTGTTGAGCAAGGAACATGGAATTTTACAGCCAGGAAAAGTGTCTAGCTACATGTTGACCCAAAAAAAGCATCCAGAGGTCCTAATATGGCCGCAAAAGAATAAAGGCAAGGATTCAATCTAAAGGAATATATGGTAAATGACAGAACTTATGCTTAACTAAATTGTGCTTGTTGGTTGTACGGGACGTGCATGATAAAACATGTTTGAAACTTCTATGCTGTCCAACCAAAAAAGTTACGGACCAGGTAGACTGCAGTAAGCAATCTGCAATTGCAGTGCAGTCCGGAGTTTAAATTTAAAAATAATTAAATTTTTTATCTTAATCAGATAGTCTAGATGCACTGATTACAGTACAGTCAACTGAAGCCAATCTAGATTCAAAAAGTACTTTTTTTGTTAACATGTATTTTCATGCTGGAAGCCATATATAATCATGCTGCTCCTAGAAGCAATTATGTATCTATTGCATTTGCCAATTCACATATCGACAATGTAAAACTCCCTCAGTCCCAAAATATACATAAAAATGGATCAAAAAAGTTGATGTATATAACCTTGATTTTAGATCAAATATATCAACTTTCTTTAACTCATTTGTTTATACTTTGGAAAAGAGTAGTAAATTTTATATAAACATTCAATCATCAGCATCTCATCTCATCTCATCACATCTTAATATTGCATCTTTTAATATATAATTTTTTTCATAATGAAATGTAATTTGACATTGTGTAAGTGTTTTTTGTTTTGTTAATACATAGGAAGTATTTCTCAATAGTTATCAAACTCTAACGTAGCACAGCCCTCAATTGAAAATTCTAATACCATCATACAAATGAAATTTGAGAGGAAATAAAAAACAATATACTGAAAGAATACACTGACTGAACTCAATGAATAGATATGAACATAAAGGATATATCTATATGTGGTTCTAAGTATTGTATTAACTAATTACATTAACTAAGGGCTAACTTACAAAAACAACCATTGTATTAATAACCTAATGATTTGCAAAAAGCTTTTTGATAGTTAATTAAATTAGAATTAAATCAAATTGAACATTTCTTTTCAACTTTTTGTTTAGACTCTCGAGATATTTACATTAACTGCTTCTGAGCTGATCATCAATGTGAGTTCATAATATAAACTTAGCAGCTGATCTTACAATCACGTACATTAACCATTCTGACACGAATTTAAAGAATGAACAAATAAAAAATATAATATCAAAATGTAGTACTAATTTAGTAGTACATTAAATGTGACCCTTTTCTTGACTTTTAATCATTTGACAATTTCACTCACGAGAAATGTTATGAAAAATGGTTTGGCAGGAACCTTGATTTAGCTTTTCGACCTGAACAAGCCAACACCCAAAACTCTCTTCATCTTCCTGAAGATACCAGCGTTCTTCGTTGATGTTCCTCTGGCGTGCACTACCGAAGCAAGCTCTCCTGCAAACGACAATTATATAGATATATTATAAACTGCATTCTTAGTAAGTATGATGCATGAAAAAGAGAAGAAAAGACTAAAATTAAATTAAATGATTTATATCTTCTTGACTACTGGTAGTAAAAACAGGGTAAAAGACGAAATGGAAATTACTCAATTTTCATATCAATCTCACTGTGAAATATATACTAGTTTAGTTAATTTTAGTTTGGAGAACATCTCATGTGAACACTGAAGAAGTTAGAAGGGGTTTAAAAAATATTGACAACGAGTTTCAATTTAGCTATATATGGAACCAAATTGATTTGTTACTCTTTATTGTTTGTAGCGTTAAGAGTAAAAATAGGCTTCAGACTCTCCAATTCATCATCAACAAAGTGCAGTTTTCCAAGTCAAGACTTCAGAACACATCACATATTTAACAATCAAACAACAAAATTGCCGAACATCTTGGAACCTTGCCCGTTTTTTGTAATAACTACCTACTGATTTTATTCACAGGGAAGTATAACAAAATAACTTAAATCAAATACCTGTACCCTCAGGGACATTAAAAGGAGAAGGTGCATCAGAGCTCAGAAGATATGGTTTCCTTGCCCAATATTCTTGAAACCTCTGTTTTGCATATTCCTTGTAGTCAAACTCAATTATGTTTACTTGTCCCTGAACAAAATAATCAGAAGATAAGACAATGAACATTGAGGAATAAAATTTCCTTCCCCATTCATTCTAAAATTCTAATAGTCAATATGGAAAAACTATTGTATTCCAGTGTTTATGAATTATATAATTCGTCCACTTTTGATGGGGCAGTACATATAAATGCGCATATGCAGTACATGTACAGCCCACGTCTGATCTGTATGGAATGCAAGTATTTTTTGTTACTGCCCATTCCAATGAGCCTTTCTACACCAGTAAGTCGTAAAGAAGCTAAAATATATAAAGCTCATTATAATTTTTTTTCTTGGTAGCTAAATTTTTAACACACTAACAAAAGTAAAGCATACTCTAAACCGAAAGTACTTTATTGTAGTTGCCTAACATTTAAAATTACAAGAGAAATTAAATAGTAGAACAGAAAATTTATAATCAAACTCTCTAGTCTGGTAATTGATCTATAAATGTTATAACTTTCATTCCCCAATCCTCGAATGTAATTCTCAAAATGACCAAAGTAATTGATCCATAAATGTTATAACGTTCATTCCCCAATCCTCGAATGTAATTCTCAAATGACCTAAAGAATTTTCTAAAAGCTTAAAAGGATAAAAGGGAAAAATGTGTTTCCAAAATGATACTGCTGAAATATATAGTATGGTCGTGAAAAGAAGTGAACAATCAGGAGACAAAGAAATGTATAATGCCTCTAACATTCCAAAATATAGACAGGTGTTGAAGTTGCAATGGGTTTATTAAGACAAAGAAAAGCTCATAAATATAGCTAGATTAAAATAAAGAAAAACGGGTGGGAAAAAAAAAAGATCCCTTCTTGTTTCCACATACCACCTTCCATCAAAAGGAACATTGAATTTCTAGTTCAGTATGGTTTTTTTGTTATATTTTTTGAGTGATGCATTCACCACAAATTATTCTCCTATGAAACTAAGCATGAATAGTTAATACCCTTACCATCACAGTTGCAATATAATAAGAGGGGGAAAATACCAACAAAATGCAATACATATCTATTATTCACTTTTCTTTTGTCATTCTATGAAAACCCTTGGTAAAATTCAGCATTACTATCATTTAATATCCCAATGTATCTATTTATCGAATCGACGTGCAAAAACTTGTTGAATTATTTCTCCCCCTCCAAGGTATCAACCACACCCAACCAAGAGTGATGAGAAGAATAATTATAATAAAAAACAAAATCAGTAAGAAAGTGCATATACCGAAATTATTCCCCAAAGTCCCCAGAATAGATGATTTGCAAGTGTATACTTCTCAACTTCTTGAAGGAGATGCTCCACTTCACTCACACTTGGTTGTTCACCTGCACTTCCAGTTCTTAAGGTCAGGCATATTTTTAGGAACACGACATAACAATCCAGTTCTTAAGGTCAGGCATGATTATATGAATAATGGAATAGAAAAATATTAAATCAACTGTTTATTAAATTTACAATTTAGACAATACAACTTGTCTGTTCCAATTATGACATAGATTTTCAATGCCAGTTAATTGAAAACAAACATCAATTCCTTTTTAGAAGTTTTACACTAAAAGAATAATCAATGTTTAATAAAAGAACAAGACAACAATCACTTAACTATAGATTGACATATAAAAAAATTCATTACCTGAGGACCACAAATATGCCCTAATAAATAGTTCACGCTCCTGAAAATCTGTCAAGAGAAAAAGCCAATTAAAAACAATTTTTCACAAGACACGATAAAATAATGAATGCTTCAAAAAGAACAAGTACCATACCAGGATATTTGTTGTAATCAAGAATATGAGGCATTTTTGTATGATAGTTTGCAGCCATCTCACAGAAGTGGTTTGCTATATCATACGCTACAGGATTGTAACTTGCATATTCATAATCCTGTTACAGACGTAACATTAAATCATACTTGCTTGTTATGATACCTTGATCTTGAGACTAGGAATTTTGGCAAAAAAATAACCAAGCAAAAAAAGACCAACCAAATGATTGAATGAATCAGTTTCTCATACTTCTAGCCATATTTATGAATGGATAAAACAAAGAAGAATGAAAGTGATCACATGAGAGATACATGTTATATGTCATCATTTCACAATTTATATCACACCTGTCATCAATCAAAATGATTCCCTTGACTGCCAAGTTTTACTCAATTTTCAAATTTCAACTTAATCTTAAAATGTAAAAGACTCTAGCAAGAAGGAAACCAACAACACTCGTCAAGCTGCAATCAACAAAACTCAAATGTCTTACACCCACATTCAAAATCTTATCCCGCCATAAATACAAAGAGGTTTAAGTTCTAATATGATTCCTTTTTTTGGGTGGAGTAGGCATCAACGTTGAGTAAGTCAAGGGTAGGGGATTTGGAGGTTTGCAAATCTTAAAACATAATCACTTTTAACAGGACCGTCCCTGAGAATTTAGGTGCTCTGTACAAAGTTTGACCTTTGTGCCCTATATTTATCCTATATTTATTTTGATACATGTTCTTTATTCTTTTTATATGTCATATAAATAATGATAATAAATTTCATTATGTTTGATGCAATATTAATGAATTCGTTATTTTTTTTAGACATATTAATCAATTCTTCTTGAATCTTATGATTAAAATAATGAAAATGATTTTATTATGTTTGATGTGATCAACATGCAAAAAGCATGACAAGATCCCATTCAACAATCATCTCAACAAGAAAGAAATTTGTTTGAGATGAGAGTAGGGACAAACAATTATTGGATAAAGGATATTCTTATGAAAATAATCTGATTTTTTTGTTCTTGTATACAAACTTGAGGGACCAATGAGTAACAAGAGTAGGAGACTTGAGAAAGAAAAAATATTTTTGTTTCTTAGTTCTAATTTTAGTATAAGAATAAATAAAAACTCATCATTCTTTGTACATAAGCAACAACAAGGACCCAACAATTTATAAAATTAGAATTTTGGACTTAGGGTTTAAGAAGAAAAAACCTTGAACCACTCAAACTGTCACTTTTTTTATACTACATTTTTCTACTATATAATTTCTTTATACTATAAAAATGTTTTTTGGTGCCCCTAAAATTTTGGGGCCTTGTGCAGTCGCACACCCTTAACATGCTCAAGGTCGGCACTGACTTTTAAATCATGCTCTTGAAACATCACCTTTTGTATTTTTTTACAAGCACAATTCTTTCCATAAATTATGGTTAAATTCAGTTCAAGGAGGAAACATGATCACATTATACATTTAATGAGTGGCGGAGCTTGAAATTTTTTAATGAGGGGGCCAGCAGTGTTTAAACTACGTAACAATAGTTGTCCAAAATATCATGTCAATTATATGTTATAGCATAGTTGTTAGGGGTTCAAACTCTAAGTCCAGCATTTTTTGTGAAATAAAATACAAAAAAGGGTATCTAATGACTAGAACCCGTGACCTTGGACATCCAAAACAAATTTGACAACTCTATTATGATAGAAGAACTATTTATTGCTGCAGAGAAGGTCTAATGGAAAATTAAATACTATATCATTTGCTCACTAAGGTGTTCCATCAGAATCATGATTTTACTAGGACGAAGAGAAACTTACTATTATGGTCACAGAATTGGTCTCTTCATCAAGCATTATGTTACCATATTGTAAATCATTGTGGCAAAATCCTATCCGTTGATGTGCGCCTGATAGTTCCTTTTCCAAAATAGAGATTTCCTTGTCCACTGTATCCAAATAAAAAGCTTCGACTTCCTTTGGAGAAGACAAACGTTTGGCCTCACTAAGCCAAGTTCTGAAGCATTGAAATAAAAGTATCTTAGAAATGAAGATGTTTGAGTGAAGTTTATACAAATGAGACAACTGAAATCTTATTGTCACAGATAAATTCTTTTTATATACATATATTTCAGGTTGACGCTGGGATGGGTGTTCACATAGCACACACCTCAATGTACGCCAAAGATTGACTTTCTTTTCACCAGGCATAGCTAGATCATGAAACTCCTTCATTTTGGCCGCTATAAGAGCAGAAATAGATGGATCACGTAGATCAGAAGCTGACAATGTCTGATAAATTCAGAATGGAATCATGGAATATATGAGCACATTGAGTTCATAAATTTGGCAGTTTTTCATTATTTAAAAAAATTACAAAACATTGCAGCACAGGATGAATAATGGACAAAGGCCTAACTTTGAAGTGATGTTAGTTTTATAATGCATTCATTTTACGGTTTTTTAATAAATAACAATTTTCCAAATGTTGGTTTGAGTAGACTACAGTACTAATTAAAAATGGTAAATATCAGATTACCCGTGCATGGATAAACTCTTCAACGCGTCCATTTGTAAAGCGTCCCAGTAGACGAGGTCCCTGACCATTCTTTGACATGTATTCAAAGGTTCGTATTTCATCATCCCTATCAAAGAAAATGTCCACACCCTCACCATAGATTCTAACTAGAACCTTCCGTGAGTTTTCCCCAGTTGTAGCTGGCCACTTTATTTGGAATACCTCATTTGTCATAGCCCCCTTGAGAGGGATCACCTGCAATGCACTTGCATCTAGTACATCCTCCCATTTACCTGCCATTGATATCAGTATCTCCTGTGCTTCTTCTGGAAGGCGATCTATTTTGCTGTTTACAGGGGTTTCAACATCATCATCTTCGCTGTTTGACAGTGTATCAATGGTATCTACAAGATTTTCTGCATCATCTTGTTCGTCGTCTAAAGAATTTTCTACAGCATTGTCTTTGTTGTTTACAGGAATTTCATCATCACCTGTTTTGTCATTCATGGAGTTTTCTGTTTCATAATCATCTGCTATATCATTTGTGGAATTTTCAGCAGCATGTGCTTCATCATTCATAAAATTGTCTGAACCACCTGCTGTGTCATTTACAGAATTTTCTGCACCACCTGCTTGGTCCTTTGTAGAATCATCACCTGCTTCTTCCTTTACTCGATATTCTGCACTGCATGCTTGCTCATTCACCAGATTTGCTGCACCACCTGCTTGGTCATTCGCAGGATTTTCTGCAACATTTAATTGGTCATTTATAGGAGTTTCTGTTTCTGCACCACCTGTTTTATCATTTACTATACCTTCCGTACCACCTGCTGTGTCATTTAAAGGATTTTCTGCACCACCTACTTGGTCCTTTGTAGAACCGTCACCTGCATCGTCCTTTGCTGGATATTCTTCACTACATTCTTGGTCATTTACCGGGTTTGCTGCACCACCTGCTTGGTCATATGTAGGATTTTCTGCAACATTTATTTGGTCCTTTGTATGGTTTTCCACATCAACAGCGTTTTCAGCATATTCCGAAGAATCTCCTGTATTAGTTATAGAGTTTTCTGTAGTACCAGTGACGTCGTTTACAGGATTCTCAGCAGCATTAGCTGCATTGTTTACAAGATCTTCACCTGCACCCATTGCGGAAGAATCCGAAATTCCAGGTACAGCAAGGATTTACTGAAAATTTCAAGTTGCCTTTATTTGTAACTTCAATACCTGGAAAAGCAAGGATAATTCCAAAATAAAATAATAAATAGAAGAAGATGATTAATACAAAACAATACCAACCCATCAAATTGATATCCAAATAATTCTTGATCATAAATAACTACAGACTAAAACATGGTATCGCTGTCCCTCTTCCTCCTTCCAACAGTAAGTGGATAAAGTTGTGAACGAAGGGATAGAAATCATAAAGGAATGAGTTGGTTAATGTCAATCAGAAAATCCTAATATTGTTTAGCACTTAAATTGTTAACAACAATCCAGTATCTGATTTATATTCTGTTTATCACTTTACTGCCAAAAAGAAGATAGGCCTAAGTTGTACTATACACTCCAGAGAGGGATACAGGGGAGGACACGCATAGGCTAAGCCCCCTCCCTTGAGTGCATTATAAAAACATTTTTTATAGAGAAACATTAGTATTTTAGTAAGTTAGTGAATTATGCTAGTTTTCAGGGTTTGAACCCTGAACGTACCACAAACATGATACTGAATATATAATACCTATTAGTAAAGGACCCTTCATTTAAGCCTCACACACACAATAATACAAATTCTAATCTAACATGTTTCTTCACAACCATTAACTGCTTGCAGGGACTTCTAGAATCTAACATATATTTATTCACAAGCATTTGACACATAAACTTATAGTGAATCTGCATTTCTTGACACACAATGCTTACTAGAAGAACAAAATCAATAGGCCGTTTTTTTATAAAAAAATCAAGGAGTCATTTTGTCAAATAGTGTGAGGTGAGCTAAGCAAACATGAAATGAAACAAATATCAGTTGTCTATATCAAAATGTTATACTAAAGAAATAAAGGACCCTTCATTTAAGCCTCACACACACAATAACACAAATTCTAATCTAACATGTTTCTTCACAACCATTAACCGCTTGCAGGGACTTCTAGAATCTAACATATATTTATTCACAAGCATTTGACACATAAACTTATAGTGAATCTGCATTTCTTCAAACACAATGCTTACTAGAAGAACAAAATCAATAGGTTGTTTTGTTATAAAAAAATCAACAAGTCATTTTGTCAAACAGTGTGAGCTAAGCAAACATGAGAGTGAAACAAATACCAGTTGTCTATATCAAAATGTTATACTAAACGTGATAGAAAATTACTCGAGCAAAATGCACCAATGTTTGAAGACTCTCTCCTTATCGACTTCAAATTTTTTGGTAACTCCTTATCAACTTTCATTTTATAGGAGATTTATTAATTAAAAAAAATTGAATTCAACAAATTATTACTACATTATCAAAAATGATATTTAGACCTTTTAAACTAATAAAATAATCATTGAATTCATGTTTTCAGCTCCTCATTCGGTAAAATTTTGGATCTATCCCTGCACTCCAATAACATGAAATTCTTTGCAAAACCCAAAAAGTAAAAGTAAAATAAATATATAATATATAATGATAGGGACAACGGAAGAGTCAAGAGAAACCCTATTCATTAAAAAAAGAATTTCTAATTTTGAACGTACCACAACTTGCAATTTCTAACACTACGCCATCTATCTCATTGAAAAGCATGGTAAAACTGCCAAAAGATATCTACGAACCAAAAACAAAACACAGGTTCTATCAAACCAATTCTCCACGTCCAAACAATTCCCAACTAAACACAACAGTTACATCATTTCCTTAATTTCACAAACTACGCATTCTCCTCAACGCAATATAAAGGTTTTAGGAATAATTGAAGCCTAAGATCAATGATTAAAGCATAACAACAACCGCGACTGCAACCACAACATAAAACCTCGCTCCTCATCATCACATTGATTAAAGTTCATTCCAATTAAAAAAAAAAGATATAAAAAATAAAAGATAATCACATTTGCATTGTAACCTTATGGTGCATCAAAATAAATTTCTATTCAATCAAACAAGCGATATAATTCAAACGCCAGAAAAACAGAGAAAATATCATGACAGAGCATTAAATCAAAGATTAATTTGAAAATAAACAAATAAATTAAGTATTAATAAAACGCTAATAAATTAATTATTAATATTAATAATAAAACGCTAACCATAACGAATAAATTTGGCCGAGAATCCAAAGCGCACAGAATCTGGAGCAGGCAGCGCCGGAGATATTGCCGCCGGCGAAATTGTTAGAGATTGCGTTGTTTAGAGAGATGTTTAGAGAGAGAGAGAGAGAGGGTTAAGACGTTAATGAGAGAAATGGGTTTATATATGAAATGAAAAGGGAAGGGGTTTTATTTCCACCGCCAAATCCAATTGATGAAATGTGGTGGCAAGAAGAAGGGTGCAACTTTGCCAATTTGGATGCTTTTAAATTTTTTAGGAATTGTGTGTTAAAATTAGACTCATCTTTTCTAAAATTAAATCAAAATAAACTTATACCAAAAAATCTTAGTTTCTACCAAAAATGTTAGTTCTAAACTGTTAACCAAACTTAGGTGATAAATAATGCTGGCATATGCTAGCAGAATGAATATATATATATATATATATATATATATATATATATATATATATATATATATATATATATATATATATAT
>JBBPBQ010000001.1:5322418-5334619 GCA_037974755.1 Cicer yamashitae | reverse complement strand
AAAAAAATATATATATATATATATATATATATATATATATATATATATATATATATATATATATATATATATATATTAATGAGTTAGTGTCAAAATTCACATAACCACACGCTAAATTTAGAACATATATTTATGTTTTCTTTAAACATATGAGATTTACTTACATGACAGGAAAAATATTATTTTTTATTAATTAAAATTTAATTTAGTCAATCACATATTATATGAAATTTATGTGATTTAGAGGAAAATAGCATCTCATGTATAATATATATAGGAGAGTAAAATATTGTTTTTTACTATTCAAAAATTGAATCTCTTTTTCTATTTTTCAATGATTGTAGATTACATTTTACTATCTCTTATCTAAATTACACACGAGATGATCTATTTTTGTAAAACTATTTAGACATAAATTATTCTGCAATATTGAATCTTTGCAAAATTATTCAATTTAGTCAACACAAATTATGTAAATCTAAATGAGTTAGTGGGACTTGTGTAAAAAAAAAAGAGTTTGTGTGATTTATTTTTAAAATAGTAAAATCCATTTAAATTTTAAAAAATACAAGAAAGAGCTTTAATACTCATCAAAATTATTTAAAATCCATTTAAATGTATATATACATGCATTCATTTAATGAGCTTAAAAATATATATTATTTAATTTATATTTATTATCATCGTCAATGTAATTATTTTACACATACATCACTGTGTATATATTTGTAGAGATATTTTAATATAATGATTTGATTGCAGGTACGTATAAATAAGTTTTATATAGTTAATGCATAACTAATATTGTGTGGCACGACTAACAGAACAATTGAGTCCCTTGAGTGGTAATGATTTCGATAATTTGTTAGAGTATGTAAAAGAATGCTTGTTGTAGTATCTTGTAAGACTCGAGTATTTTATGCTACTTTTTTTAAGATTAAATTATTTCGTTATACTTTGTCTTAAACCAACCTTGATTGATTACCACATTGAAATATTCTATCTTATTTTGATATTAAAATATTTTATTCTATGTGTAAAAGTATTCATCATTGGAATTTGTTAGCAATAGTTACTACAGGTGTTTTTACAAACTAATTAGTATCTCGATTATTTTAATTTTGGGGATGGATGGGAAAATAATTAAAACTTGGTGTTACTAGCATAGTAATTATTTTATTTTAGTAATTGATTTCTTTCATTAAGTTTGACTTATTGATAAATACTTCATTACTTTTTTCTTCTCTTTTAACTAAGTTGTTATACATTTAATTAAAATATTGTTTAAAACTTTTTTAAGTTTTAATTCAATTAACAAATGTCAATATTGTTAGGTTGAACGTTATGTCTTGGATTTGAAGCAGTGTCTCATAGTTGTGTGAGTTAATTATAATGATATTTATCATCTCTTTTAAGACAAAAGATATTGATTAAAAAAAATCATATTATTTAAGGGGTTCAATAGTATGAAATTTAATACCTGAATTTGTTTACTTCAAGAGTAAAAAATAAATAAAACGAGACAGAGTTTTGCATCGTCTAATTGGCTGTAATTTGTGGTTTGATCAAACTTGAACGGTTGGATGCTATGAAACTGTTGTTTTTAAGTTTCGAAAAACTGTTTAGAAAAATAATTTTCAGCCACCAAAGATATTACTAGGTTGAGTCGCGAAAGAAGTCGTTCTCTTTAAGATGTTTTGCGGCACTAACCCAAAATTGTGCAAGATAGACTATCAACCACGATGTCCTCAATATAAAACAGTTCAGTTACAATGTATCGATTTTACTACTGGACTGTAGAAATCGTTCTAAAATTACACCCTCTAAATATGGCGGTTAAGGCCACTCGTAATATGGTACTATGACCACTCGAAAATTTGAAATGACAAATTTTTTCGGTAAAGGGATATAAAGAAAATTTGGGACAAAGTAAAAAAGAGAGAAAAGAAAAACTTAGATTTATTTCAGAGTTTTGGTGTGATTTGTGAATTGAATGAAATCCTTTATTTTTAGAGGAATTCTACATCTGATCTGAGCATATTTCGCGAAAACGGTTTTTGATCAGTTCTCTGAAGACGAATCAATCCACAAAAAACTGACATGTGAAATCGAAGGGAGGTGGAGGAAGACTCAATGATGTGAAAATTGATGAAGAGAAGTGGAAGCGAAAGGAGGACTCGGTCAACACACAAAAAAACATGTCAAAAAAATTTATGGAGAGAAAAAACGAACACATTAAAAAATAAATAGTAAATTTTTTGGGTTCTAAAAAGTAATACACGACAAAACTCAAACTCGAGCACATCGAGCCAAGCCAGTTGGCGGCGGCAGCGTGTGTGTGGTGGTTGGTTTGAGTGTGTTCTCTCCCCTTCAGAAAATTGGGTACCATTTGTAGCACACCTCAAAGGTCATACTTCCTCCTTATAAACCTTACTAGTGTGTGATATTCCTCTTTTGAGGGGCTTCTTTATTTTATTTTTTTTCAATTTACACAACATTAGCTCTAAATTTCAACACTTAGTGTTTAAGTTCCAACATCATTTTCAACAGTCCCAACTTGAATTAGAAAAATATTTCTAAAATAGCGTCAAACACTTCTATAAGATTGTGCATAAAAAAAAGTGTATTTCGACTTGAACCTTTGCATAGTAAGTAAGATTTAGATTCAACAAGAGTGACTCGTAGTCTTGAACTCTATCTCTGACATCAAACCCATACACAACCTTTTCATAGGGTGTATTCTCAAAAGCTCGTGTATTAATGGCCCTGCACTTATATCCTACTATAGTGAACGCTATAGGAATTCTACCTCAAAATTCCATACGAAGCGGTCTCACTTTCGCATTCGCATATGTGAGTTTATCAAAAGTACTATAGCTAAGTACTTTACTCCACATATGCTTCTCTGATTTATAATAGCATGTTCATCTCATATCACTTTATGACTTGTTACCACCCATTGAACCTATTTCTTAGGATCTCCAGTATTTTAGGTCGGGTTACCATCACGAGTGATTCATTGATATATAGGAAATAGTCCCATCCTTTGGGACGTGTTTAAGATTTTCTCTCTAGCTAATCCTTTCGTCAAAGGATTTTCTAAGTTTTTATCACTGCGTACATAATCCACTCGAACAGCTCATTTTGAAAGTAACACTCGAATTGTGTTGTGCTTACAACGTATTTGTCGTCTCTTACCGTTGTAATAACGATTCTCAATTTTTGCAATAGCTGCAGTAGTATCACAGTGGACCAACATGACTGGCATTGATTTTTTCCACAAAGGGATCTCAGCTAGGAAGCATCTTAACCAGCTCGCTTCTTCACTAGCGGTTGCTAGTGTTATCATTTCAGACTCCATAGTAGATACGGCTCCATCAGCTATGCTAAATATATAGCCACTAGTAGCTTTGGAGTCATCTAATAAAATGCTCCAATCAACATCACTATATCCTTCAAGGACGACAAGAAATCTTATATAATGTAATCAGAAATTCATGGTCCCTTTAAGGTATCTCATGACTTTCTAAATAGCGTGTCAATGCTCAATACTAGTTCTACTGGTAAACCTTCACAATAGTCCCACAACGTAGGCAATGTCGGGACTCGTACAGTCAGTGGCATACCTGAGGCTGCCAATGATGCTTGCATATTTAGTTTTTCTAACACCTTCACCAATGTTTTTGAAAAGTTTTACACTTGAATCATATGGTGTGCAAACAGGTTTACAATCAAAGTATTTGTATTTCTCTAAGATCTTTTCAACATAGTGAAACTGATTCAAATAAATTCCCTTTTTCTAACCTAGTAATCTTAATTCTAAGAATTACACTCGCTTCTCTGAGGTCTTTCATATCAAAGTTGTTACACAACAATGATTTCACAGTATCTACAACATGAATGTTTTAACCAAATATGAGAATGTCATCTACATAGAGACATATGATAGTGCAAATGCCCTTTTCAGATTCGTAATAAATACATTTGTCTCTTTCACCCACTTTAAATACATTCGATATAATCAAGTTATCAAACTTTTCATACCATTGTTTAGGAGCTTGTTTAAGACCATACATAGACTTATCTAACTTACAGACCTTGTTTACTTGTCAATGAATCACAAAACCTTCAGGTTGTTCCATATATATTTCTTTTTCCAAGTCATCATTTAAAAAAGCAGTTTTGACATCCATTTGGTGTACCACCAAGTTATGAATAACAACAAGTGAAATGAGTACTCAAATAGATGTAATTCTAGTGACCAGTGAAAAAGTTTCGAAGATATTTATATTTTCTATGTCTAAAACCTTTGGCTACAAGGCGAGCCTTGTATTTATCAATTGTTTCATCGAGTTTTAGTTTCTTTTTTCAAAATTCATTTACAACTTGTTGGTTTGCATCCAAGAGGCAAGTCTACTAAATGCCAAGTCATGCTAGACTCTAGATAATCCATCTCATTGTTTATAGCTTTTTGTCACAGGTCTGCATCCAAAGGCGACAAAGCTTCTTGAAGATTTACAGGATCCTTTTCTAAAGTATATGTCGTATAATCAGGTCCATAATCTTTAGAAACTATAAAGCTTCTCAAGGTTCTCTTTCGCCTTGTTCATTGCTTTTAGTGCTCCTGATCACAGGAGTGTGACTTGTTTCAATGCCCCCCACTATTTCTCAATTCGAAAGGAAATCTATTTTCATATAAGTCAAAATCATTTGTCTTTATGATCACTTTAGAGTTTAGGTAACAAAACCTATACGCTTTGTTGTTTACTCCATACCCAATAAATAGACATTCATAGGCCCTACTGGTAAGTTGAACTCGATTGGGATCGGGGATTCTCACATAAGACAGTCAACCCAAAGTTTTAAAATAAGGTAAGTTAGGTTGTCTTTTCTTCAAAATCTCATAAGGAGATGTTTTGCTTTTAGACTTGAGAACTCTATTCAAAACATAACAAACAATTAATAAAATTCCCCCCCAATGAAATGTAGCATCAAAGTTAAGTATAATAGCAACAACTAGTTCAGTAAGAGTTCTATTTTTTCTTTTAGCTTTACCATTCATTTCAGGCGAGTATGGTGTAATTGTTTCATGTATAATTTCATGCAGTTTATAAAAATTATTAAACAAACTAAAATCATACTTGGTTCCTCTATGACTACGAAACCTCTTAACCTTTCTACTAAATTGATTTTCAATTTTAGTTACAAAGATCCTAAACATGTCAGACGCTTTAATTGTATTTTACATGTGCATCACGTCCTACAGAATCAAAGTCTTTTCGTAGGTGAACATTTTCTCCATATCTCCAATACCAGAATCATTAGTGGTGTGATATTCTCCCAACAACACTTTCTTATCTTCAACAGTAGTGTATGTTTTAAACAGAGCACGATCATAACAGACATGGCGAGAAGCACCAGTGTCAGTCCATCATCCATCTAATCCACCAACAATGTTGATTTCAATTATCATAACAACAAAATGCTCTACAATCAGGTTAGCCTACTGTGCAGAGTTTGACCTGTTCCTACATTTGCGTGACATATGACCTGGTTTCCTACATTTATAGCAGATGAATTGTGAGCCAAAGTCAATTCTAGAAGGTGGTTCGTGCTTCACAATTGGGACCTTTGAGGAGTTCTCATTCTTGTTGGTGTTCTTAAGACTACAGTTCTGATTCTTGAGTGGTTTGCCAATTGGCTTTAGAACTGCACTGATGAATCTCTTCTTTTTGTTTGAAACAACTAGTACTTCATCTTTCTGGTATTGCTTCTGATATTCTTCCACAATTTGTAGGCGGGTTATCAGACTCTCTAGAGAAAATTCTTTTGTTTTATGCTTGAGAATTTTTTTGACATCATTCCAAGTAGGAGGCAATTTTTCAATAATAACATAAATTTGAAATTGTTCATCTAAATTCATATCTTTAGAGATGATCTCATGAGCTATCTTCTGAATTTCATGGGATTGAGCCTCCATGGATATTTCTTCGGTCATCTGATACTTGAAGTAGTGGCTCACAACATACTTTTTAGCACCAACATCTTCGATATCATATTTCTTCTTCAGAGCATACCAAACATCTCTAGCAATATTGTTTGAATTGTAGTAATCCTATAGATCTTTAGCAAGTCTGTTAAGAATATAATTCTTACAGAGGTAATCATCATTTTTTCATTGGGTTAGTTCTAGAGCTTTCTTATCCTTTTCTGTTTATTCAGCTGTTTCTAGGACCATTGAGATGTCATCTTTCAGAACATTGACAACCTTTTTCATAGTTAAGAAAAATAACATCTTTTGTTGTCATCGTTTAAAGTGACATCCCTCAACAAAATCATATTGTTTACAATCTCTTCTAACACAAAAAACATTGATTAAAACAAAATCACATTACTTAATCGGTTCAATAGTATGAAATTTAATACCTTAATTTCTTTTCTTCACGGGTAAAAAAAAAAGGAAAAAAATAAGACAGAGTTTTGCATCGCCCAATTGGCTGTAATTTGTGGTTTGATAAAACTTGAACAACTGGATGCTATGAGACTGTAACTTTTAAGATTCAAAAAACTGTTTTGAAAAATAATTTTCAGCCACCGAAGATATTATTGGGTTGAGTCGTGGACTAGATCGCTTTCTTTAAGACTTTTCGCGACACCGCTTAAAATTGTGCAAGACAGACTATCAATCACGACGTCCCCAAGATAAAACAGCTCAATTACACAGTATCAGTTTTACTACTACACTATAGAAAACCATTCTAGAATTAAGCCCTCTTAATATGGCGGTTAAGGCCACTCGTAATATGGTACTATGACCACTCGAAAATCTGAAAGGACAAATATTTTCAATAAAGGTACAGAAAGAAAATTTGCGACGAAACAGAAAAGGGAGAAGAGAGAAAACTCATATTTATTTCGGAGTTTTTGTGTGATTTGTGAACTGAATGGAATCATCTATTTATAGAGGAATTCTGCATCTGATCTTTGCCAACTTCGAGAGAGCGGTTTTTGATCAATTCCCTGAACACAAATCACTCCACAAAAAAATGACTTGCAAAATCAGAAAAAGGTGGAAGAAGACTCGGGGACGTGAAAATTGACGAGGAGAAATGGAACTAAAAGGAAAACTTGGTCAACACACAAAAAAAAGTGTCAAAAACATTTCGGAGAGAAAAATGCACGCATTAAAAAATAAATATTAAATTTTTCGAGTTCTAAAAAATAATACACCACACATCCCAAACCCGACCGAGCCGAGCCGGACAGATGGTGGCGACGACATGCATATGGTGTTAGGTTTTAGGGAATCTGAATTTTACACAACACTAGCTCTGAATTTCAACACTTAATGTTTAAGTTTAAACATCATTTCCAACCGAAACTGAATTAGTGTTCTATTTGGTTCCAAGCCATGGCTCATGTTTCAAATGATTGACATAATTTGAAGTATATGAAATACGGTGGTTTTTTAATCAAGGTATATGGTTCTACTATATATGAAGGTCAATTTGAAGAATATTAACAATACTTATTCATTTATGCCCATAAGTATTATAACATCTAATAATATCTTATTTACATTTGTCATTGTTTTGAAATTAGAATGGAGAACTTTGATTTAACTCTCTCTACTTAATTTTAAGGGCCCCAGTTTAAAATCATACTCAGTACATAAGAAATACAACCTTAGAGGAAAGGAGTGTGAAACATCACCACTAAAAAAGGGGTCAGTTTGATCATTTTAATTAGGATGCTTGTTAGTAGTGGTTGGAATCATTGCATCTGGCCCTCATCGGAACTTGATCTAAATTAGGTAAATTCTTATTCATTTATTTAATTTCACGTTTTTTATTTCTTGATAAAACTAATGAAATACATTAATTTTACGAAGATTTAAGCGTTAGAAAACGAATCAAGATCCTCTCCATTGATTTTGATAAAAAAATTGAGGATCTCGATCCATATGCAAGAACATCAATCTTCATATGTACACCAATGTACTTCATTAGTTTTATTAGGAGATAAATGCAAGAAGTTAAATAAAGGAAGAAAAACTCACCTGTTTTTGATCAAGATTGGGTGAGGGCTAGATGCAATAATTCCATCCATCACTTTAAAATCCAACTAATTAAACTTATAAAAGATGCACCTTCTTTCAATAGTGAAATTTCATTTTTTTTTCCTCTCAAAGTTATACTTTTTGAATTTTCAGTAATCGACTTAAACACGGAGAAAGATGGGATATATTAATTTTTTTATTTTTATTTTTACTATTTCTCAGGTCGGTTGCCAATATAACCGTGTTAAACGTGTTTAACATATTTATAAAACTGTCACTGCCTCATTTTATTAAGTCGTTTATACAGACAACTGACTTAAATATATCTCCGCCTCATTTGTTAAGTCTGGTGGCACGTAAACGACTTAATTCGCTGTATTAAAAACTCAATTTTTTACTAGTGTGGACACCGAAATTTTGTAGATAGAATTGGTTTCAAAATTGTATTTTCCAATTACAAATAGTGGATATATAGCATTCGTAGTGGCAAAGCTACTTCATGGTACAAATGAAAAAGTACTATTAATAAAATGGTTATTGCATGATAAAATCTATTTAAATAAAGAAAAAAAAGGTACTATTAATAAAATGGTTATTGCGTGATAAAATCTATATAAATAAAGAGATATTTTCGAATTAGGTGATAGTAACGTATACAAGTGAGTTACAAGGTCTATGAAGCACCAATATTTTTAATCTTTGAATTCATTTATCCACCAATATATATGATTTTTATAATAAATTGAGGGTTCCATTTAAGAGAAACTGATATTATATGTTTGAGTGTTGTTGTTGCTATTGATGAATAAGCATGCATGGTTCTTGGTGTTGTGGAGGATCAAATGTGTTTGGCTGGTTGTGGTTGTATTAGTTGTTGTTGATGATTGTCAAACACATATGAGAGATACTCAGATACATAGTCGAAATTTACCATGTTTTAGAAAGTCATATTCTATTCTCCAAATAGCCAAAAAAGAAATTTAAAAAAATATGGTCATGCATAAAAAAGCCTTACATTTGAAGGATAAAGAGACATAATTTATCTTTTTACAATAACAATGAGAGTCACATAGCAAAGAAATTGGTTGGTCTTAACCATATGATTTTTAGAGAAGATGACTTCTAATAATTTTGAATTCGAACTTGAGTTCTCTCCAAACAAATCTTTTTTAATTGAAGTCCATTAACCATTTCAGCTCAATCACTTAATTTATGCAAATGATTTTGATACATCAATATCTTCTTTAAATATTTATAGATATTTTAAATAATTTAAAAACTTTTTAAATGATAAAAAGTTGAATTTATTGTGTTTTTGGTCCCTATAATATGGGGAAATATGATTTGTCTCTATAAATTTTTTTTTTAATGATATGTCTGTAATTTGATATTCTTCTATTTTTAGTCCTTTTGATGAAAAATTATGTTGAAGAAGTAATTTTTCTACCGTCTATAATTACTTAACTTAATAAATTAATAAATTTATAACACTTTACAAACAAAAACACATAAAACCTTGCTCTAAGAATCAAGCTTACAATTAACCACAACAAGAGGTGCCTTCACCTATATATATATATCATTAAAAACAGCATCAATTACTACCCCACCTCTTATTTTTCTCACATAATTCCCCATATTGAATTTTCTTTTTATTTGGTGATGGCGAGGACCTTGAAAGAGTGATGGCAAGGATCAATGTAAAGGCAAAATAAAATAAATAAATAAATAAAATTAATTTAAAACTTCACAAATAGAGGAGATTATATGTAATAAGATATAAGTGAAAAGTCCATTATTGATGATGTAGTATAAATTTTCATATCCCAAGCTTTTATAATTATATGAAGTAATTCATATAATTATAACTATCACTCTCTGCCATATTTGATGTGGATGCTCAAAATTGTATGCAGTGATGCAATAAAGACATTGTATGCAGTGATGCAATAAAGACATTGGTCATCTAATTAAAATCAGAAAGTCTAGATTTCAATTTTGTATTTTAGATTTAATAGAATTTACTTGAAATTTAGGTCATTTGTTCTTAATCGAACAACATAGATGTGCTGATTCCATGTCTCATATTCAAAATGATATCAAACATAAAACAATAAAAATACATATAATGTGAGATTTAGTTCTAGATACTCACCAATCTCAAAGAAGAACCAACATGCCATGCCCCTTCAATCCCTCACCAATGTTTCCATGATGGTTTAAGTAAAACAAACTTGTAAGTGGTGTACTCGTCCAAAACATCTATTTTTATATTTTAAAACAAACTCTAAATTTTATTGAACACCTCACATACTTATGTGTTAATTCTACATTTATGTCAAGTCGCTTATATTCCTTTGTGGCATGCCTCTATAATTAATTTAATATTTTTCATACCTCTATTTAGCTTTTACATTTCACACACCATATCACATCTCTATTGAAAATCCACAAATTTATTTTCCTATATGGCACCCTTTATAATTCATTCCACACATTTTTCATACCTCTATTTAACTTTTGCATTTCACACACCACATCACATCTCTATTGAAAATCCACAAAATCCACAAACTTATATTTCTAAATGACACAAATTACAAGCCTCTAAAATTCATTTCACATTTTTCATGCCTTTATTTAGCTTTTACATTTCTCATACCACATCACATCTCTATTGAAAATCCACAAACAATAGCTATTGATGAACATAATTCTACTATATATATATATATCTTCCCACTCTCATCAACATTCACAACTCCTCCATTTCTTATTTTTTTACTTTCGGTAATACTACTTCTCTAATTCTAACTATACTTATCCCTACATATTATCTCATCTCAAATGTTTTAGTGATAAGTTGCAAATATAGATTCATTTTCATGAAGCCACAATTACTCTACTCATTGCATGAAAAATTTGTCTCTCCATCAATATGATCAAATCTCTCTACAACTAAGGAATTTTTTTAACTATAAATTGTCCACACAGATTATGCATACGTGTTGTGTTGAATTTTGAGTCATTTTATTGGCACAAGAGAGAAACAATGTGAAATCTATGGACATTTCAAAGTACATACTTGATTAATACCTAAGAAAAAATTCAAGCAGTCATTTGCAATCCTCTTTCTTTCTTTCACATTTTCTTTACATCTTTGCTATTAACGTATCATTCTACCTCGAGTCTTCAAATTATAAAGAAAGTTGTTTATATATATCTACAAATTTGATATGATAAGATCTAAATCCATTTCACACCATCAATCATGATCAAATGTTAAAGTTAAAAATAATATGAATTTAAATTTTTGTAGCTATTTTATTAATGAAAAAGTTGATCAATTAATGATATTATATTTTTCAACATTAAACATTGAAATTTTTGACAATTTTTGAATATTTTATCAACAAATTAAGTTTTATAAAATTACTCAAAATAAACAAATTAATATTGCATTTCAAAAAATAAATACATATATAACACTAATTCTATACATAATTTAAAAAATTGATTACTCTTAATGCTATTATTTTATTTATTTATGGATAAAACTTAAAGTTATGTTATTTTTAATTTTCCTTCACAAAATAATAATTACATGTTCATTATCATTATATTTATCATTATTAATAGATAAAATGTATTATTAGTAGTTGAAACATGTTATACATTCTTAGTACAAATATAATTATTGTAATTCATTGTCTAATAAATGCAATTAAAGTAAAATATCAATAAATTTATACAAAACCTTAAAGTTTATTGAATGTAAAATTAAATATGTAAAAAACAAAAGGAACGCTAAAAGTCATAACAATTGATAACATTAAAAAGTTCAAAAATACCCATAAATTCACTCATGTCTAAAAACCCATGAAGATAAAATAAAGTACTAATACGAGGTCTAGACTCTAGAATTCAATGTTACTTTTAATCTTCTTTCACAAAATAATAATTTCATGTTCATTATCATTATTAATAGATAAAATGTTTTATTTGTAGTCAAACATGTTATACCTTCTTAATACAAATAAATCATTGTAATTCATTGTCTAATAAATGCAAATAAAGTATCACGTAAGTTACACTAAAATACATTAAAAAAAATATAAATAAATTTATACAAAGTTTATTGA
>JBBPBQ010000001.1:5307268-5322156 GCA_037974755.1 Cicer yamashitae | reverse complement strand
AAGTAACGCTAAAAGTCATAGTTAAAAAATTCAAAAAATATCCATGAATTTACATGCATGTCTGAAAGCCCATAGATAAAAAAAAAAATACTAATAGGAGTTCTAGACTCTAGAATTCAAACCCTAAAAACTAACATAACCTGTACCATTTGTTCATTTGTTTATCTAAAAAAATTATTATATAATTCAATTAAGGAATCATAAACTCATATATTCATATAAAAAAATATATATATTGTTCAACTATATTTCTATTTTCACAATTAAAATTAATGATGTTTGATTTGATTTGATATTTGTTAATTAATATTGGTGGTGTGCTAATATGTTTTCCGTGCCGGTCCAACACATGTGGAGACCTAAAGCGAAGTTTTTAAATTTTAACATAACATCACTAAATTAATATGATTGATGTCATGTAATATTTCTTTTTAAATTGATTTAATATTGTTGAGACAATATTAAGTTTAGAAAAGATTTATATGTTTAAGTTTTAAAAATAATAAAATTTGATGCCTTCTTATTAAGTAAATTTTTGTTTAGGCATTTTAATTAAATAAAAATTTTGTTTTTCATAAAGGCCTAAAGCGGTTGCTTTAGTAGCCTTACCCTCGGACCAGCCTTGCATGTTTTAATAGAAAAACTTGCAAATTAATTAATTATAAATACAGAAGTATTATAATAATTCAATCTCTTACTATTTATACAACAACCTCATTTTCACAATATAAACGAATAAATTATGCAAATAAACATTCATTCACCATTTGATAGTTATTTTCTTATCTTATCTCTTTCATTTTAAATTGACTATTCATTTGATTGTATTGCATCAAATAACATTATAACATTATGCTTAAAAGTTTTTCAAACACAAACAATTATTACTAATTGCACCGGAGCAACAATGGTACAAACAAACAAAAATTTAAAGGATAAAAATTAATAATTAAAATAAAATAAAGTTTATGAAAAAAAAATCATTCTCCTTTTATTTTTCATAAATTCGAAATGATAATATTCTCATTTTATTCTTAATCATTATATTTTAATTTAATTTAATTTATTTTATTTGTACAAAATAATATATTCACAAATACAATAATTACAAATACAAATATATATATATATATAGTGGTGGATCTTGAACTAAAACAATGGGGTGGGCGAAATTTTAAAATTTTAATTGATAAACAAAAAATATAATATTGTATTGCATATAAGAATTTTAAGTTGTAAATTTATAAAAAAAATATATTGGAGAGAGGTAGTAGATCAAATTTTCGTTTATAATTTTAATAATTAAAAATTAGTTGAAATTTAGATTGGAAAATTTATTTGATTTTATAATTATAGTAGTTGTTTTTGTAATTTTTTTTATAAATTATTCCCTTCGTTTTTTTTTTTTATAATAGACATCTGAATTATTATTTGGTCTATAAAAATTTATGTATTTGGTCTATGATAGTTTTAAAAATTTTGGAAACCCTGTTCTAATCTTAAAAATTTTGCCTAATAAAAAAATACAATGTTAATAATTAAAAAAAATTGGTAAAATTAATTTTGATCTATCAATCTACATTATGCAATGAGGATCTACACATACCAATCTATATGAAAATCTAAATGATGTCATTTGATTAGGTTAATTCGTGTAACAAGAAAAGATGCACAACTAGCATGTCACCTTCACATATTATCTTCAATCAAATTCATATGAAAAAATTTCATCTAAATTATAAGTCAGATCACAATTCTACATTTGACTTTGAAAACGCCATTCTATACTTGTTCCCACAAATATAGAGAAGATAAAGAGAAATGTCTAATAGAATTAGAAGAGTAATTTTAGAATACAGAAAATATATATATATAAAATTTTAGATCACCCACATGGTTAAAGTTCAACTCTGGTCAATAAAATATATCAACTAGATCAATTTTTATTGAGAAAATTATAACTCAAATAAATAAGTAAAAGTAGCAGTAATTTTTTAAAAAATATTGAAAACTTTGGAGTGGCCACCCTATGTCACTCCGCCACTATTTATATATAGACACACTCACGATAATACAATCTAGTATCATTATTAATTTCGATAATACAAGTACATATTTACGAACATATCTTATAAGTGAATGAGTAAAAAATTAATAATAAACTAGCCATGTATTTTATTTTATAGGAAAAGCAACACAAAATAATTAATATGTCTTTTTTTTTATACAAATATATATTTTTGTCTCTATTTTTTATTAAATATTTATTTTGGTCATTTATCTTTTTTTTAATTTTTGTAAGTGGTCTTTCATCTTTGTCACAATCACAATAAAATTATAACAACAGTCGGTCATTGGGATCATTTTCGGCCAATATATCCATTATAATATCCTTAAAAAATATCAATTTAATCTAATAATAGGTTTGCACTTGAAAAAAATTCTCCTTGCATGTTTTGAAACATAAGTAAACTCATTGTAAATTTATCAAAGTTCTATGTATATGCATCTCCTCCTTGTTAATTTTGCACATTTAATTTTATAAATGTTCTAAAATTAGACATCAACAATTTATGACACTAAAATACAACTATTTGAAAATATAATGAGAAAAATGATTAAATTTATAGTTTATATAAGATAAATAATAAAAATGAATAAAAAGAGATACAAAACCAAAATAAATATTTAGTATATAATAAAAGAAGAATAAAATATTTAAGTTTAATAAATAAATATTATAGCAGTTTTTTTTGTTATTGAAAATAATATATTATGTCTTTACTTAAATAATTAATACTAAAGTTATTTTATAAATAAAATATTATTTTGGCACCTAACTTTTTTGCATTGCCAATACATCAGAAATCATTCATGGTTATGATTTTAGAGTTAATTATGGTAAAAGTACATCACAATTATTCATAATTTTAGAGGTAATTATGGTAAAAGTCAAACATATCTAATGATATAACGACCGTCAAACTTTTCTTTGCACTTTTTACATTGACAAAATATATAAATTAAATCCTAATTGAAATTAGTGTTTTTGAAATATATCCTACGTAAAAATAAGAATATAAATTTTAAATTTATTATATAAAGCAAATATGAGAATACATTTTTTTAAATATATTATACATAAAAATAAGAATTAATTGTAGTTTTGGTCCTCTTATTTTATCTCACTAAAGAAATTAATCCCTCTATATTAAATTTGTCCACTTTTAGTCTCTCGCTTATGCTTTGTTTGGACGACAAAAGACAGTGAAATGAAAGAAAGGAAGAGGAAAGAATAGAAAGTGGGATTATTTTTTGGTTGTTTGGTTGGTATGAGAGAAAGTGAATAGAAAGTGCAAAGAAAGATATATTTATTTGAATGACATAAAGATCCCTACCATTAGACAAACTTAATACCCACAAGGCCACAACTAATAAGCAGGGAATGCAATGAAAATACAGAACATCATTTAGAAGCAATGTAGGCTTTTGATATCTTCAGTGCAAAGATTGACATAAAACTACACCTTTAGCAATGACTTAATGAATAGTACAAGATAATATGATCTTCAAAATTAAACTGCAATCCCAAATTAAAAACAATCACAAAAAGATAGTTTAAAGGGAAGTTGGTTTATGGAAATCCTAGAAATAAAAAGAAGAAAAAAAAGGGGGGTCCATAGTAGATGGTTTGTGCACATCCTAAAAGAAATAAGTGTCTTTAACATCACTAAGCCAACAACACACATTATTTCATTTTTTGTAGTAGGAAAACAAAACCCCAAAGGAAATTTAAATCAAATCTATGACTTGTGATAGAAGACTATAAATCCCAACAAAATAGACATTTACCAAACAGAATAGCAAGCAAACAAAAAACATCTTCAAGTACACCAAAATAGAGAAACCGGGTGTGAAAAGATAATCATTAGGAAAATAAGTTGTCATATATCCTTACTTGTCAACTGCAAACAAAATAAGTCATGTGAAATTAAAACCACCCCTTGTACTATTGCCAAGTTTCTCGCCATTAACGTTCTATATTCTGAATCACAATAAAAATAAGATAAAAACTGAATACTAAGTGCATAATTTTGTGAGAAAGAACTAAGATAGATGGCAGATGGTATTTTACACACTCCTATCAAACTCTAATAGTAATACATAAATTGAGATAATTGGATCATTCATTTATATTTTTCAGCGAACTCACTCGATCCTTGTGCATTTCAAATAACTTGGTCAGTTCATCAAGTAAAACATAAACTTCAAACCAAATTTTATAAATCAACAAGAGATCTATTTTTCTCCCAGCAGAGGTAATCCTATTTGTGACTCTGTCGGGCACTAAATGTGAGCGTATCTCCCATTCAAGATTCGAACATTGGTCTAAACAATAACTTAAGTAAATGATTCACATATTGAAGACTCAATTTTTTCTAAAATTAGACTAGGAACATTGCACACACTCCCACAAGCATTTCATCAAACAAAATACAATCACAGATGACATTAAATAAATATTGTGAAACAAGATATGATAATAGTTTACTCAAATAAGAGTAAAATTTAAGGTATAACAAGTTCTCTACACTAAAGTTTCAAATCATGCTAAGATGAGTGGTCTAATTATCATGTGTAAAGAATCTTATTTACAGTATAGTTTACTCAAATAAGAGTAAAGTTTACAATGAAGAGGAGTGGTTGATTATTACACTAATAATCCTACTAGACATATATATCCCTCATAAACCACCCACTTTACATCAATATTCTATAATATCATATTATTATTTTAACTTCAAACTTTTAAGAGTCATTAATCTAAACAAGTCCTTTGATCATTTGGTTTCAGATATATGTTCACCATGATTGGTACATTTAAAATTCTATTTTTTGTTCTTGTATTTGTTTCAAGTGAGTTTGCAAGCCCAATGGGAAACTAATAATTAATTCCTTCAATCGGAAAAAGGTTTTCCTTATAAATTCATGTCTAACAACCCCATTTCACTCCATTAACACCAATCTCATCAATTATATGGGTGCTTAAATCAATCCAGACTAGCTCATCATCATATTTTTTGAAGCAAATGTTGCCCTTCTTCCCAACTCCAATGGGACACTCAATGAAAAGTATGGACCCAATGATGAAGAGTTTAATCCATGATTTCTCCACACCAAGTTCACCTAAAATTGAAATGTAAAAGGTAGTGGTATCGGGACAATTGAGATCAAAGAAATTGACTCATTTAACACCATCAAGTGTCTCAACATCCGTCCAAGTTCACAACCTTCATACATGTCTAACGACGCAGGTGTTGTAACCAATGCCTCGTTGATCAAGTCACACGATACCAAACGTTCTTCAAAATATGAATATCATTTACCCCACCAATGACACATTCCATTGATGTACACTCCGGTACTACGCGAGAATTCATCATTATGGATATAAGACACGTCAATATCAAGCATCCCCCAAGAGTTACTAATTAAACTATAAATCCCCAACACGGGGTCAGGTGATCTATCTTTCAATGACACATCTTCTTCTTCGTCAGTGGTTGGAAAAAACGTTATATATCGAATGACTTGATAGTTATCTCTAATATGGTAATAACCAAGTCCAAGAAAATCAAAAAGAGGGCTCTAGTAAGGTGGTACACACTCTTCAGAGCTAGGAGGAATGGCAAAGAATTTGGCAATAGTCGGGTGATGACTCTTCATGATATGCATATTTTTCATTATTTTTAGTCTTATTTATCTTTTATTCATTAGTTAATTTAAGAAGTTATTTGATATATTTTGTTGATTTTAGTTCTTGGTTTTAATGAAATGTTTATGTTCTTATTTCCTTGATTAAGTAGATATTTTTCGTAGTTTTGCGTTGTTACTTTGTTTTAGTGCAGTGCTGAATTTTGGTGAGAAATCAACATGACCTATGTGGAGTATTTCAGCCATATCTGGAGTTGTAGATGTCCAATTGGAGTCAAACTAAGTTCAAATGAAAGCTAAGATCCATAGCTAAAACTTTCATGCAGACACCGAAACCAAATTTGGACCCCAAAGAGGAGAAAAATGCACTAAACGCCAGACAGAAGATGTTGTGCGCTTGAAGCGCAAAAACCTACGCATGGGGCGCATTTCCGCACCACTGTCCAGGTGTGTCTGGAGCGCAAATTCCGCGCCTGGGCCGCGTGGCACGCGGCTGAATGTATAAAAACGCATTTTTTTTCACTTTCTAGGGATCTTTTTTACTATTGGGAAGTTGGGAGACTTGTGCCCTAGCAGAGAATCTAAAAGACGGCCGTTGCTAACACCATTGGAGCAGTTTTATCAAGAATCATTCATGAATCTTTCTTGTAATTCTTCTCTAATCTCTATCTTTTCTATCTCTGTCATGAGTAACTAAACCTTATTTGTTAGGGATGAGTGTAACAAGATGAAACCCTTATTTTTCTGATTTGATTTCTAGTTATATGAGTAACTAGAAAAATGCTTAATGCTTTTTATTGCTTGATCAACATTAAAATGTTCTACGATTCATATTTTGAAACAGAAGTGGACTTTACGAATGCTTGAGATGAGAAATTCATGAATTTGTAGTATAGGAATATATGCAGGTCATGAAACCAATTAAATTAGTTGCAAAGGCAATAGTTTAACAAGAGAATTCATGTACGGTAAAGCTTAATTCTAATCTTAAATCCACTAAGGAATTAGGGGTTACTTTGGAATTAAAGGTTATGTCACTAAGACATTAGGGCAAGAATAATAACGAGAATTCGGTAATAATTCAATAAAGGAATTCAGTAACTAGGAACATATTAGACACCAAGGTTGGATTCAAAGTGAGACTCATCCCTGACATTTTTCTCATTATAAAGGATCAATTTTATTACTGTTATTAATTTTAAATATTATTTCAATCAATTTGTGAACTTTTTGTTCAACTTTGGTAATTAAATAAAATTCAATAGTAAAATGCAATCTTTGAGTTCGACACTCGGTACTACCGTTTTATTATTACTTGCAACGATTCAGTACAGTTGCTGAAACGCTATCACCGGGTTCCATTATACAATTCGGAGGTTAAATGAATTGTCTGGACATAGACAGATAATACCATTAACACTATTGAGACCTAAAATAAAAATACCACTGCCAAAATTGTCAATTTAATATGGCAAATCTAACTTGATCCTATTATCAAACCGTTCACTTTCACCAGAGAGCAAATATAATGACCAATCACGATGTGAATCATGTGTCACAGGCGATTCAACCTCTTGTAGTAAGATAAAGGTATGACCGTAATCAAAATCGTTATTATTAGATAAGAAATGGTTGCGGAACATTTTCAAAACGCTTCACATATTTGAGAGGTAGTTTTGATAGAATGGAAAAAGAAAGATCATCATGAATATGATGAAGTTTGTTTCTTACCTTTAACTCTTTGTTTCTTCACAGCCATAAGTTTCTCCATCTTCAACTCCAACAAGAACGAGTTTTGCTTGCGATTTAAAAAACACTCAAAGCAAGCAAACCCAACAAATTAGAGATTTTTTTAGTGAAACACATGCATAGCCACCAATACGAAGAGGGCTTTTCCTCATACATTTTTACAATAACTAGCCATGTATTTTATTTTATAGGAAATGCAACATAAAATAATTAATATATATGTCTTTTTTTTAAACAAAGATATTGTGTTTGTCTTTATCTTTTTAAATATTTATTTTGGTCATTTATTTTTTATTTATTTATTTATTTTTGTAAGCGGTGAACTTTAATCTTTGTCACAATCACAATAAAATTATAACAATAACTGGTCATTGGGATAATTTTTGACCAATATATCGATTATAATATCCTTAAAAAAATATGAATCTCACCTAATAATATGTTTGCACTTAAAAAAACTCCTCTTACGTATTTTGAAACATATGTAAACTCTTTGGAATGAATGAGATTTATCAAAGTTCTATGTATATGCATCTCCTCCATGTTAATTTTGCACATCTAGCTTTATAAATGTTCCAAAATTAGATATCAACAATTTATGAAAGTAACATACTACTATTTGAAAGAGTTATGGTGAAAATGATTAAATTTCATCACTTATAACAAAATATTTATTAATTAATAAAAGATAAAGGACGAATAAAATATTTAAACCTAATTAATAAATATTATAGAAGTTTTGTTGTTGTTGAAAATAACAGATTATGTCTTTACTTAATAGATAAGTAATTCCAAAGTTATTTTATAAATTACTAAACATTGTAAAATATTATTCTGGCACATAAATTTTTTGAAAATAATATTGTCTTTTTATCATTTTTTTTCTCATCATTCAACACAAATCTCTTTGGAACAAATCACAATCGACTTTTTTTTTGCGTTTCCTCAATTTTTGCACATTTTGTCCACTATCCAATTTATTATATTTCAATTCAATTTTTACCTTCTTTAAATTTTTTTCAAGTTGTTATTATGCAAATGGATCACTCGAGAATTATTCTTGCTGAACATTGTGTGCTTGATGAAAATATTATTGATGTATCTCACAAATAAACATTACATATATAGATGGAGGTAATAAAAAAGGAGTTGATGAGTGGTGTTATTTACGTGTTGCATACCAAATTGTTACAATAATATATAAATGAATGTTAATTTTGGAATTTTATTATTTTATGAATTTATTGAGAATACTCTACTTCTTTTTGGAAACACATGTATGAGTAGTATGTAATGCTATAATGTTGTTATTGTTGTTTTCTTTGCTTCAATTTGCAATTAGAAATATTTTGTATAGATGGAACCATATCATATATAGCATATATAATTTGTAGTTAAAAATATTTTGTATAAGACCGTTGAGGGATGTCGAGACGAGGCGTGAAGGGACGGTGGAAGGAAATTTAGATCGTTGAATTTAGAAGTGAAAGGGGTATGGAGTGAGTGATTAACATGATAAAAATGAGATTTTAATCTACATTATGGTCATTGTGTTCACTACAAGAAAAACAATTACTTGTAGAAAGAAATAAAAGTGTTCATAAATCTATTAGATGATTTTTCCTCCAAAGAAATAAAAGAGAAAAAATGAAGCTAGGAATAAAATTACAACGGCTTCTAGAATTAATTTGGAATTGGAACTTATTGCAAATCAAAATTAGATAATTCCTTGTAGAAATTCATCATCAAGTGTCACGGTTAAAATTAAAAATGGATGAAATTTAAATTTTTTAATTTCTTGGTTTTATGACAAATTGAATTATGGAATTGGAATTTATTGCAAATCAAAATTAGATAATTCCTTGTAGAAATTCATCATCAAGTGTCACGGTTAAAAATTAAAAATGGATGAAATTTAAATTTTTTAATTTCTTGGTTTTATGACAAATTGAATTATGTCACATAATTGTATTTTGCAGAGAAAGAAGCCACACATTTCATAATTGTATTTTGCATAGAGAGAAGCCACACATTCCATAATTGCCTTTGCTCATGGAGATCTAAAGCATTCAAAAATTATTTTAAGAATCAAATTGTTTTATTAATTTATTTTTGAAGAAAAAGTTAATTTATAATTTTATCGTAATATTTATTACATATTGTAGAAAAAAATGTAAATTTATAAATAAATAATTAATTAGTAGAAAGAGAATACTATATTTAGAAATGGAGTACTATGTTAGTATTAGTTTTGACGTGTTTGTCATCCGTCGCCATGAGTTCAACAGCATTTTACTTTTTTTATGGATAAATTGATTTTCTTAATAACTTTAATTTTCTGTGAAAAAGTAATATTACTTTAATTCAATTTGTAATATTATGTTTAGGCATTTATTGGATAACAACAATTACCGAACACAACCCATTGTTACTTCAGCTTAAACATTTACATATTTGTAATTAAGTCAAAAAATATATGTGTGATTATGTTTTTGGACATAGTCGTCCACATTCTCTCAATTCAGTTTTTCAAATATTATTATGAAATCAGTTTTTCAAATATTATTATGAAAATGCAATATGTATATAACTAAATAAAAAAATATCTAATTTAACATTGTAACTGCACCACAAAATTAATAGTAGAAAATTCAATTTTCAAATTAAACAAGTGATAATTAAGATACAAAAGCAAATGATTTTCTTGTCTCCAAACAAATGATTATATATATGCATACATTAAAACAGCGTGACATATGGATTACAATACCGTTGAAATGAAAATATAATTAAAAGCAACTTTTTATTTTATTAGAAATAAAAAACAACAAAACATAAATAAAAAGAGTAATTAAAATAGTATTAATAAACCTTTGTTGTATTTGTTATTGATTTATTTCATTTGTTATCAAATGTGAGTATATATAAGTCATGGCTTCCATATTACAACATTTCCACAACTGCCGAGTGAAGGGCAATAATTAATTTCAGATTGATCTAAGCACATCCTTATTTCAAGTAACTCATAATTCACACAATGAATTTGAGGGATAGCATTGACACCCATGTGTTTCCTTATGGGCATACGAATGTCTTTTGTAGGATATGAGACATTAATAAGTGGAGAAATATCTTCTTGTTTAAGAATATCGAAAAGGTCATATTTGCTCCAAATATTTTGTGCCAACTCAAAATATTGAGTTTGGTTAAACATGTTGGAAGAGCATATTCCATGCGCGTTCCACTCATAAGCCCAAAAACGTTCATTTGGTTGTCCATTTAAATTTGGCCAAGAGAGATCGAGTTGAGTTTCTAATACACTAATCTGATTAAATAAGAAATAAAGTTATATATTGAAGAGTAAATAATAATAAAGAATAAATAAAAGTTTTTATTATTCTAGATATATATAGAGGAGGAACAAATTACACTCATCTCATAACATTGTATTGGATAATTTTTTTTCAAAATCCACCGTTTGATTGAAAGTTAATGTTATATAGATTATTGAATGAGTGTAACTCTTTGAGTGTAATATAATATTTTTATACATAAAGTACTCACCATTGCCTTGTTGAATGATTGAAGTTTCGGATCTTTCGTAACATATTTAGATGACTGAAGCGAAGTCTGATTAGAAGGCCACAATCCGTGGATTGTGAACCTTCCATGTGGTATTGTAGGACAATACTTATTCCTACACAAATACTTTGGAAGCATAGCACGTCTAACACAAGTTAAATTACATTTTTAATTAGCAATCTTAAACTTTCTATTAAAGTCCGGTTCTTAAAATTTCTAGTAGTGACTACTTGTCTTGTGTATACTAGTTAAATTAAAATTTTTATTATTGACAACTTATTTTGTGTATAATACTTATTTTAAATTTTTTATCAGCGACGACTTGTCCCGTGTATAATAGTTATTTTAAATTTTTTATCAGCTACAATTTGTCCCGTGTATAATAGTTATTTTAAAATTTCTATTAACGACAACTTGTTTCGTATATATTAGCTATTTTAAAAATTTTATCAACGACAACTCATCACATATATAATAGTTATATTAAAATATTTATAGATGACAATTTTTCTCGTATAGTTCAATTTCATATTACGATAGTTCTTGCAAAACATTTAACAACCGCCGCATCATTTTGTATCCCGCGTTCCTCTTTTAATTTATCTCAGCCCTCCACAAAACCAGAAATCTCTATTTCCTTCCCTAACCCTCCGAAATACACTTTTGCTCTTCATATTCTCCCCCAAATCTTATTCTCCCAAATCTAAAGTCATTGCCGTCATCATCTAATCTCTCAACTTTTCACTAATTTCAATCTCTCAATCTGAAATCGTTTGCACTTTCTCTTAACTTTTCCTTCCTAGAAAAAGTAGTCCCACATGAACACTTCAACCTAGGTGTCGTCGCCAGCAACGCATTTTCGAATCTAGCATTTGTGGCTTTGTCTTGTCCACGACGGACAGTTCTTGTTTGAGCTTCAATGATGGGAAGACGGAGGGATTGGGAATGATGAGATTTTAAGAGTAAGAGAGTAGTGTGGCGGCGCTGGCTGTGGTGTGGTGGATGGCAGAGACGATCTGGTGGTGGCAGTTGTCTTCAAACACACTGTTTTCTTACTAAACGTTAAATCTTTCTTGCTTCTTCATAGGTACAAAACGTTCTACTTTTTAATGAAGGCTAATTACTTGTTTTATGGAATATATACTTGTTTTTATGACTGATTTTCTCCATTTTGTTTGGATATAATTTGTTTTTATGAGATTGAAACAAGACTAATTTGATATACTTTGTTTGTATTAGTTAGTGGAATGATTGTTTCTATTACTGCTATTTTCTCTTTGTTCAACAATTATTTTGCTCAATTGTTTTGTTTGGAAATTTGTAGTATATCTTTCTTTATATTGCAGCCCTGCCAACCCATGAAAATAGGTGAGTTCATAGTATAATGAGAAAGAAGTAATGGAAAAATTAGGTCTCTAAAACTCTTCAGGAATGTGAAGCATGTTTAGTAAAGTGAAAACACTTTAAAAGCATGTTTAGTCACTTATTTTTGTTTTCCATTTCATTTATTTGTCATTACTTGGGCTGTTAATTTGAAGTACTCTCATGAAGTGTGTTAAATATGCTTCCTGATAGTATTTACAACTAATTAAAAGCTACAAAACTTCTTAAAACAGGGTAAATGTAATTGTCATTCTACCTAGAAGGATTTTAATCCACTTTAAGAAGATGGTTTCAAAACCCATTGTTCAATTAAGAGATCATTGGTAACTTTTTTTTCTTTCTATTTTCATATTCTCATTTTAAAGTGGGTGAATAGGTTGTTTGCTTTGAATTTAATGTCCTGCATGATTTTGTTTAAATTATTGTTCCCCACTTATTCTCCCTATGCATGGAATTAAATAGGAAGCCATCTACTCTGCTCCATGAATATGTCATGTGAAATTTTCTATGCATTTGGGGGGAAGATCACTCTAGTTTTTGGTATATTATGTTCATAGCTTATGTTTGAATATAGGTTATACTAAATTTTGGTGTTTCTTAAAACTTCGATTGTTTTCAATTAGTTTAGCTTCGTGAATGTGCTTATGCTAATCCTACCTTTCAAGACATGGATCTGCTTCAATCTGATTGTATATGAAATTTGTGGCTGAACTGTGTGATTTCGTAGAGCTGACGAGACATATTTTTGGAATAAAATTGTAAATTGATAAGAAAGACATTCACAAGTCTGAAAAAATGGTACAAAGTAAAACATAATAATATTTAGAGTATGAAATCTGATGAAATTTATGAAACTCTTTCATATGTTTGTGCCTTGTTGAATTTTTGTGTGTGTTCTCTTTATATATTATGTAGAAGATGGAGCATATGTATTGTTTAGTTTTTTTTTCTTTAGTATTATAATGTTCTCTTTGTTTCATATTCTCACTATGGTGATTTTTTGTGCCATCATTCTTTGCCACATTCTATTATCTCTAGTTTAGATTCAATGGTGTCTTATGTTAAATTGCTCTTTTGCCTTTGAGATGATAAAGAAACAAAATTAAAGAATTAGCTACAATATCGTTGGAATATTTTTATTAACTATTTTATTTAATTATTATATTCCAATATTATTTTGTGGTTAAATATCTTTATTTAATTATATTAACTATTTATCAATTAAGAGCATTAATTGATTAGTGATCAAATTAAGTAATAAGGCTTATTAGATTATTATTTTAACAATTAATTATTTTATTAATTATGAGAAACTATAAGTGGATGTCATTGGTCCATTTGGAAATAATGAGAACTTAATTGACCATTACCCTATATATAGGCTATGATCCCCAATATAACAGACACAACGCATATTGCTTATTTTTCCATCCGAAGAACGCTTAGGACATAAAGAGTTTAGGTTGAGGAAAAACCACACGCCAACGAGTGTTTGTCATTCGTATCTCTTTTTAGACTACTCAGGATTGTCAACAATTAGATATGAATTCAAGTATTCCTAAAATATCATCTTTAATCCTAATATATACATGCTCATACATTTTATAAATTTATGCACTAGAACATGATTATATACTTGTAGAGAATGTCTTGTGTTAATAGATAAATTCCTACGCCTTATTCAGAGAAGGAAATAAATAAGGTAACTAACACCCCTATCACTTTTTAATTTCATTATTACGGTAATTTGTATTATTTTCTTCCCTTTCTTTTTATCTTGTATATATAATATAAACTCTTTCAAATATCAATCAGTTTATCTAATGCTAATTTTTGTATGATATTGCTTTTCAGGTTCATTGGTGGAAACTGCTTAGGATGAAGCCAGTTCCATAAGTAATATTATCACACAAACCACTAAATAAAGTGATTCGGTGTTGATGAGAAATACTTTTATTTTGTGCAATGTTATGATTTGGAGATTTAATTTCATTAGTGCAAATTAATTTAAATTAATATGATATCACTCTAAAGTGATGAGTTGTTGAAACAGAAAATTCATAATAATTAACATTTTTTGTGAAACAAACAATTTTTAGTTTTTATAGAATGATGTTATCTTGCATAATAATTAGAAGTCATATATACAAGGTAATAAAAATTTAATTTATTTGATTGAAAACTGCATGTCTCACTAATTTTTCCAAGTGAGTTTATTTGAGTAATTATTATATATGAATTTATAAGCACATATTTGAGAATATATAGAATATTTGAAGAATATAATTGCAACTAATTCATATATTAAATTTTACCATTAAATTATTATGTTAAAATTTTAGCTATATTTTAATGAATGAATAAAATTTAAAATTGATAAAAAAAATATTTAAATATTTGATCAACCGATTTATATATGAACATTTGGAGATTTAATTTCATAGCTAGAACATAAAAAA
>JBBPBQ010000001.1:5218050-5306815 GCA_037974755.1 Cicer yamashitae | reverse complement strand
TAGAATACTTGGAGAACATAATTGCAACTAATCATATATTAAATTTTACCCATTGAATTATTATGTTAAAATTTTAGTTATATTTTAATGAATGAATAAGATTTAAAACTGATAAAAAAAAAAATTTAATGTTTGATCAACCGATTTATAATTTAATGTCTTATAGCACATTTTATTCATTAAAGATTATAAGAAAATTAAACCAAAAATAGTATTATGTAAAAAATATATACGCATTAAAATATAGTAATAAGTATAAAGTTAAGAGTATATTAACCATTAATCATTTATGGTCTATATGATAGACCAAATAATCTATTAAAATTAATATGTTAATCAATAATCTATTAAAATTTATATCTTTCTAATTACTGCATTATTTTAAAGAAATACTAATTGCTAAACATTCATCACTCTCTCAAATATTGAGCCAAGAAATAAATCACTCTCTCAAATGTGTGGTTAGGATTCATAAAACCAAAATTAATAATTTTTCCAAATAAACTCATAGTGAAGACCATCCTACAAACAAAGCTCGTAAATTATATTTAGTATTAAAAATCTTAAAAGTATTTTAATAAATATTAATATATGTAATTATCTACCGTAAAATCAGATTAGTCGTGCTCTTTTTTTACTTGGGTTGTCATGTAATTATAATTTTAAAATGATTGAGCATGAGATTGTTCTAAGTTAGCACATTCAGATGAGGACACAAAATGGAAATACAAAGTAAAAAGTAGAATTAAAAATGGCAAGACAAAATGAGTTAGCAACTAACATTTTAATTTAACTCTAGTTGCTCTCTTATTAGAAAAATATTATTAGATAAAGTGGAAGAACAAATCTAAATTTATTGTCAAAATATTGTTAGAAATATATATATATATATATATATATATATATATATATATATATATATATATATATATATATATGATTTTGTCATTTGGTATTCATTTCATTCTAACCCTATCAAAGAAATGACAAATCTAAATTCCAATGTCTTGAGTATGAGACTTCTATACAATATGACTTAAAAATTTTCACAAACAACTCGTGTATGTACGGTTGAGTAGAAGTAAAACAGATGTAGAAATTTCAAATAGATAATATTTTTAAAAATGTTGACAACATAAAACATCTCTGTAAAAAAAGAACAAATAATTTCTTAATCTAAATATTAAACATTATTCTTTTATCTATAAATGACACATAGTTCTGAATCTCCTGAAGACACAATAATAACACTACTATGAAGTTGAATATGAACAATCTTCTTTGTCTTTTGTGGAGTCACAATATTTTTATGTCGTAGATGAGATCAAATATTCCTACAAAAACAATACTCTACCTAACAACAATCAAGGTTTTGAGAAAAATGAGTATAATATGTTACAAAATAACACTTACTCAAACTATTTGTGCAAACAAAAGAATTTTCCAACTATATCTACTTTGAAAATAATTGGGCTGCAAAGAGGTTTTCTTTTGAGTTAATAAAATGGGATTGTGAAAACTCATACGTATCCGGAAGGTTTTCTCGTGGCACTGGCGGAGCCTGCGATCTGAAAGTTAATTGCATAAGGTGTGTGAAAATGGTTATAAGAAGAAAAAGTTTATCGACAATTTAAACAGTTATAAATTCAAAATTGGACGAGGCACAATACTGGAATGCAACAATAAAAGTTATTAAACTAAGTATAACCACAAAGTAAATATTGGAGTTTCAATTTTATTTTTAATAAGACACTAATTATATAGGAAAATTAATAGTGAGATGGCAGCATCTTAGTTTGTGGTAATGTTTTAATAAAATTGTGAATAAAATATGGACTATGAATAGTTAATTAAATGATAACTATAAAATATTTTATAGATCTCATTAAAAATGAGCTATTTTTTTCATTAAAGATATTATGCAATATTCAATTGGAGGAAATTAAACAATTGTAGAAACAAAAAATGTGTGATATATAGACATTAGATATTTATTATTCTTCATCTGAAAAAATTTAGAGAGTTATGTGCTACAGTTAGAGAGGTATGTGCTATACTATTTGACTTTATGTGTCTAAAGATATGGTGAAACAGATAATATAGTTGTCATCATATAATATTTCATAATTTATCCATTATATCACTGATATTTAAGATGTGTATTGGTTTTTAAAACTTATTTCGGCGTATATCTGAAATATATTCTAGATGACACATAACATACTCCATCTTAAAATATAAGCAAAATTTGGTCAAAAACATTGATGTATTTGCACAAATGTGTATACACACAACACTTGACGATAAACATGTCAAAATATATTATAACTAGATTGTGACCCACGCGTTGCGCGGTAATTGTTGATATATTTTTACATGTGTATATATAATTTTTTCATTAAAATATATAATTATTTTTCACTACAAAATAGATAAAACAAAGATATAATAAAAGTTTTGTATAACTAACGATACAATTATTTGTAATCTTAAAAATTTAGAAGAATGATAAAAATTTAAATATGTCAACATAAAATGAAAATGACTTTTTTTTTCTTCATAAACATCATTTATTTATTTAATTACATACTTTCAATTTTGGTTTACTTGCACCATTGTTGTTGCTCAACGATTTTAGTTGAAAAATTAACCATAATTGTTTTTGTTAAAGAATCTTTAAACATTTGTAACTAATAATGTTATGTTTCTTAATTTGATATAATCAAATGTATTGTAAATTTGAAATTAGAGAGTCGGGATCGAATAACATTTTTTAAAACAAATATGAAAGTGTAAAGACACCATCGTGATTAATTGACATCTCAATTGTATTGACACTTCTATTTACCTATAAATATTTAGGCACCCTAAAAATATTATTAGTAAAATGAAAAGACCGATAACAAAAAAATAGAGGGAGAAAATAACTAAAATCATCTAAGATCGAATAATCTATTTATTTATATTGTTAAAATGAAGTTAATTTTTAAATAGTAAAATGTTAAATCATTTTAATAACACTTTTTTAAATATAATTAATTAAGTTGTAAGATTTTATTTACCAACATATGTTAGCATTAACACATCAAAAAACTAAAATCGATTATATAATTTATTTAAATTGTAAATATGTTAATGTGTTATAGTATATATTTCTTGTTATGGGAATACAATAATTTTAAATCTTTTATTAAGGGAGAGTTTTGTCGTCTATTGTGGTCCAACTTGGTTTGAGAGATTAATTTGCAATTGCGTGCGAAGGATATCATATTCACATAATAAAAGATATTGCTTTTGAATGATAGGTGTATGATTTTTTAAATGTATCCTACACAATCACTTTAAAAAACAACTCGTACTTTATCATTTTGTGTAGCAAAGATAAACCAATCACAATATTTTACATTAAGATCTTCATACAATGATGCTCCAAAGATTTGTAATGACTTTTAGAGTTTTTTTTTAGAGATGTAACGTTTTCGTTTATTTTTTGTTAGTACAATTTAAGTGAGAGACACCGAAGAGTTTTAAGAAGGAGATTTCGAGTCCAAAATCAGATAAAATTAATATAACTACTAATTTACTAATATTTACTTATATAAGAATATGTTTCAGCTATTAATAATGAATTGAATATGTCATTATTATTATTATTATTTATTATTTTTTTTTTTGTGAATGAAGATTAAAAGTAAAATAATAGCTTTAAGGATAACTGAATTTTTCAATTAATTATTGTATTAGTGTGTATTTATTTGTTGAAACATGAAACATTTTGTTTAAGGTAAACTTCTCGAGTTAAAAATCTAATAAAACTAATATAACCACTAATTTACTAATATTTATTTATAAAAAATATATGTTTCATCTATTAATAATGATATTGAATATGTCATTATTATTTTTTTGCGAAGGAAAATTAAAAGTGAAATAGTAGGTTTTAGGATAACTGAATTTTCCAATTAATTTTAGTATTAGTGTGTATTAATTGTGTGAAACTTGAAACGTTTTGTTTAAGGTAAACTTCAATTACAGTTATTTATGAAATAACTTTATCAAACTATTAAAAAAAAAAATAAGATTGCAATCTTTTGTATTAAAGAGTAATATGTCGTTGATCAAATATTTTTATTAAAATTAAAAATATAATAAGTTCAAATTATTTTAAAAATCTATATTTTATCATGGTTGAGTGAGATGCATGATGAATTTGAATCATTTAATATTAAATTTGGATCATTCCTTCAACACTCTTTTCTCTTCCTTTCTTTCATTTCCTTTCTTTCATTTCACTTTCTTTTGTCATCCAAACAAAACATAAGAGAGAGACCAAACATGGACAATTTTGAAATAGAGGGATTCATTTTTTTAGTGAGATAAAAATAAGGGGATCAAACAACAATTAAGTCTTATTTTTATGAATAATATATTTCAAAAAACCTATTCTTATCTATGCTTTGAATAATAAATTATATTCTTAGTTTTATGTGGAATATATTTCAAAAACACTAATTTTAACTAGGATTTAATTTATATATTCTATTAGTGTAAACAAAAATTACATTGTCGGTCAATCGCAATCTTTATATCATTAGATATGTTTGAATTTTACCATAATTACTTATAAAATCATGATTACGAATGGTTGTGATGCACTTTTACCATAACTACCGTTTAATATTACATTTTTAACTAATTGATTAGAAACAAATATTTAGCACGTGTGTGCTTTGAATAATAAATTATAATTCTCATTTTATTTAAAAGATATTCAAAAAATACTAATTTTAACTTATTGATTAATGACAAACAAATTCTTGTATATGAACTTTATACTCCAGCTTCTTTAGTGACCAATGTGCAAAAAACAGCGTGAAAAAAATTAAAGAGTCAAAAATTATAGTTTGTGTATTATGTATTTTATTTTTATTTTTAAGTCGGAGAAATTGAAAAACACTAACTTTAAGTAATTCACTAGAGAAAAATAGTTTTCCGGTATAAGATTTGTATACTTCAACGGTCTCTTTAGTGACTCAGTTGTAGAAAAATAATGTAATAAAATTAAAGAAACAATAACTTATCCTTAATATGTTATAATTATTCTCATTGTGATGTAAAATATATTTTTTTAAAAATATTAATTTGTTCACAAAAAATATTAATTTTACCAATAAAATATATTTGTTCGTATTTATTCTCTATCCTCCAATAGTCTCTTAGAGTGTCTCGTTTGAAAAAAGAAATTGTAAAAAAGAGGATAAAAAATTAATTAATAACAAATGAGAGAATGGAAAAAATGAACAAAACAATGAGACGTAAAAGATAATATTATCCTATTAAAATAGTGAGGTGTCATGTAAAAGTGCTAGACATAATTTTTATAGATATATAATATATAAGATGTATAAGATATTAAAAAAATATTAATTTTAGTTAATCAGTAAATGACAAATATGTATTTTATATATAGTTTGGACTCTCTAATAGTCTCTTGAGTGATCCATTTGCATAACAACAATTTGAAAAAAAATAAAGAAGGTAAAAATTGAATTGAAATATAATAAATTGGATTGTGGATAAAATATGCAAAAATCGAGGAAACACAAAAAACAAAAGAAAATCGATTGTGATTTGATCCAAAGAAATTTGCGTTGAATGATGAAAAAAAATGATAAAAAGAAAAAATTATTCTCAAAAAATTTATGTGCCAAAATAATATTTTACAATGTTTAGTAATTTATAAACTAACTTTGAAATTACTTATCTATTAAGTAAAGACATACTCTGTTATTTTCAACCAAAAAAAACTGCTATAATATTTATTAATTAGGTTTAAATATTTTCTTTTATCTTTTACTAACTATTTATTTTAGTTTTGTATCTCTTTTTATTTATTTTTGTCATTTATCTCTTATAAGTGATGAAATTTAATCATTTTCACCATAACTCTTTTAAATAGTAGTACGTTACTATCATAAATCGTTGATGTCTAATTTTGGAACATTTATAAAGTTAGATGTGCAAAACTAACACGAAGGAGATGCATATACATAGAACTTTGATAAATGTCTTTCATTACAAATAGTTTACATATGTTTCAAAACATGGAAGAGAAGTTTTTTCAAGTGCAAACCAATTATAATGGATATATTGGCAAAAAATGATCCCAATGACCAATTGTTGTTATAATTTTATTCTGATTGTGACAAAGATTAAAGTTCACCACTTACAAAAATTAAAAATTAAAAAAAATAAATGACCAAAACAAATATTTAAAAAGATAAAGAATATATTTGTTTAAGAAAAAAGACATATTAATTATTTTCTGTTGCTTTTCGTATAAAATAAAATACATGGCTAGCTATAATAAAAAAGTAAGAGGAAAAGCCCTCTTCATATTGGTGGGCTATGCATGTGTTTCGCTAACAAATCTCTAATTTTGTTGGGTTTGCTTTCTTTGAGTGTTTTTTAAATCGCAACAAAAACTCGTTCTTGGTGGAGTAAAAGATGGAGAAACTTGTAGTTGTGATGAACGAAGAGTTAAAGGTAAGAAACAAATTTAATCATATTCATGATGATCTTGCTTTCTCCATTCTGTCAAAACTACCTCTCAAATCTGTGAAGCGTTTTGAATGTGTTAACAAATCATGGTCAATTTTATTTGAAAATCATGATTTTATGAAAATGTTCCGCAACCATTTCTTATCTAATAATAACGATTCTAATTACGGCGATATTTTTCTCTTACTGCAAGAGGATGAGCCGCTTGTGGCACATGATTCACTTCGCAATTGGTCATTCTATTTGCTCTCTAGTGAAAGCGAGCGATTTGATAATAGGATCAAGTTAGATTTGCCGTTTTCAATTGACGATTTTGGTTTTGCTGTTTTTACTTTAGGTTTCAGTAGTGTTAATGGTATTATCTGTCTGTGTCGACTAAATTCATTTAACCTCCGAATTGTATTATGGAACCCAACTACTGCCGAATTCTTTGTCATTCCTCCTAGCCATGAAGAGCGTGAACTACCTTACCGGAGCCCTTATTTTGGGTTTCTTGGATTTGGTTATGACCATATTAGCGATGACTATAAAGTCATTCGATATGTAAGGTTTCACCCCATCACTGGCGAAGAACAAGATGTCCCTTTGAAAGATATATCGCTTGACCCTGTGTTGGAGATTTATTGTGTTAGTAGTAACTCTTGGAGGATACTTGATATCGACATGCCTTATATAAATAATGATGAATTCTCTTGTGGTTCCGGAGTGCACATTAATGGAATGTGTCATTGGTGGGCTAGAAGATATTCATCTTTTGAAGAATATTTGGTATCGTTTGACTTGATCAACGAGGCGTTGGTTACAACACCTGCGTCGTTAGACATGTATGAAGGTTGTGAACTTGGACAAATGGCAAGACACTTGGTGGTGTTAAATGAGTCAATTTCTTTGATCTCAAATTGTCCCGATACCTCTATCTTTCACATTTCAATTTTGGGTGAACTTGGCATGGAGAAATCATGGATTAAACTCTTCGTTGTTGGGTCCATATCTTTCATTGAGTGTCCCATTGGAGTTGGGAAGAAAGGCAGCATTTGCTTCAAAAAATATGATGATGAGCTAGTCTGGATTGATTTAAGAACCCATATAATTGATGAAATTGGTCTTAATGGAGCGAGATTGGGTTGTCGGACAGGAATTTACAAGGAAAACCTTTTTCCAATTAGAGGAATTAATAATTAGTTTCGCATTGGGCTTCCAAACTCACTTGAAAAAATACAACAACAAAAAATAGATTTTTAAATGTACCAATCATGGTGTGCATATTTCTGAAACCAAATGATCAAAGGACTTGTTTAAATTATTGACTCTTAAAAGTTTTAAGTTAAACTAATAATATGATATTATAGAATATTGATGTAAAGTAGGTGGTTTATGAGGGATATATATGTCTAGTAGGATTATTAGTGTAATAATCAACCACTCATCTCAATGTAAACTTTACTCTTATTTGAGCAGACTATACTGTAAATAAGATTCTTTACACATGATAGTTGGACCATTCATCTTAACATGACTTGAAACTTTAGAGTAGGGAACTTGCTATACCTTAAATTTTACTCTTATTTGAATAAACTATGATCAGATCTTGTTTCACAATAATTACTTAATGACCTTTGTGATTGTATTTTTTTTTTTACGAAATGCTTGGCGGAGTGTGTGCAAGTGGTCCTAGTTTAATTTTAGAAAAAATGAATCTTCAATATGTGAACCATTGACTTAAGTTATTGTTTAGACCAATGTTCAAATCTTGAATGAGAGATACGCCCACATTTAGTGTTCGATAGAGACACAAATAGGATTACCTCTACTGGGAGAAAAATAGATCTCTTGTTAATTTTTATAATATGGTTTGACGTTTTTGTTTTACTTGATGAGCTAACCAAGTTATTTGAAATGCACAAGGACCGAGTGAGTTTGATAGGAGTGTGTACAATACCATCTTCCATCTATCTTAGTTCTTTCTCATAAAATTATGCACTTAGTAGTGAGTTTTTATCTTATTTTTACTGTGATTCAGAATATAGAACATTAATACCGAGAAACTTTGCAATATTACAAGGGGTGGTTTTAATTTCACATGACTTGTTTTGTTTGCAGTTGGCAAGTAAGGATATATGGCAACTTATTTTCCTAATGATTTTCTTTTCACACCTGGTTTCTCTATTTTGGTGCACTTGAAGTTGTTTTTTGTTTGTTTGCTATTTTGTTTGATAAATGTCTATTTTGTTGGGATTTATAGTCTTATATCACAAGTCATAGATTTGATTTAAATTTCCTTTAGGTTTTTGTTTTTCTTTTACAAAAAATGAATTAATGTGTGTTGTTGGCATAGTGATGTCAAAGACACTTATGTCTTCTAGGTTGTGCACAAACCATATACTATGGACCCCTTTTTCTTATTTCTAGGATTTGCATAAACCAACTTCCCTTTAAATTATTTTTTTGTGATTGTTTTTAATGTGACATTGCAGTTTAATTTGAAAAATATATGATGTTGTACTATTCATTAAGTCATTGCTAAAGGTGTAGCTTTATGTCAATCTTTGCACTGAAGATATCAAAAGCCTACATTGCTTCTAAATGATGTTCTGTATTTTTATTGTACTCCCTCCTTATTAGTTGTGGCCTTGTGGGTATTAAGTTGGCCTAATGGCCATAGTTTGAAACTGTCAAGCTTAAGAGGGATGTGTTACATGCATGCAGGTGGCTACCATTATTGCTTTGGAACATTCATATATGTCATCATATTTTGAGTACAAAGTCATTGTACTTGTTATTGAGTCATGTGTTGATTTACCTTCTCTACTATTTGTTTTGCATGACTTCATGAGCATGATAATCTTTTCAAAAAATGGAGTGATTTTCATTTAATGTTGATGAAGCCTGTGAATTGTGATAATATATGAATTTTTTAAGATTATCATAATACGATTAAGACATTGTGTGCTTATTCTTGATGAAAATTTTATTGTTGTATTTGGAATTTGAACAGTCTTATTAAAAAAGACAATTTTAATAAAAAAGGAGTTGATACAAAAATATATAAATGAATGTTAATTTAGGCATTTTATTATTATATGAATTTGTTGAGAACACTCTACTTCTTTTTGGAAACACATGTACGAATAGTATGTAATACTCTAATGTTATTGTTGTTTTCTTTGCTTCAATTTGCAATTAGAAATATTTTGTATAAGATGGAACCATATCATATATAATTTATCATGATGTAGAGATCACATTACATGAAATTTTCATGCCAGTTATCCATATCGATCTATGTCATCAAGTGCATTGATGTGGTGGTCATCGGAGTTTAGTCACATTATACGTCAGTGACGACCACCGCGGTGGTCCTATTATTGATGTATGAGATGAATCAGATTGCAAAAGACAAATCTAAAGATAAATAACATTCGGATGTATGCCTAAAAAATCCTGATACAATTATTAAGATTTACTGCCTAAGTGGAAGATTTTTGGAATATTTTGACTAACAATTTTATTTAATTATTATATTCCAATATTATTTTGTGGTTAAATATCTTTATTTAATTATATTAACTATTTATAAATTAGGAGCCTTAATTGATTATTGATCAAATTATGCAATAAGGCTTATTAGATTCCTATTTTAACAATTATTTATTTATTTAATTAATTAATAATATGAGTGGATGTCACTGGTCCATTTGGAAATAATGAGAACCTAATTGACCATTACCCTATATATAGGCTATGATCCCCAATATAGCAAACACAACACATATTGTCTGTTTTTCCATCTGAAAAACCCTTAGGACATAAAGAGTGTAGGTTAAGGACAAATCACACGCCAACGAGTGCTCGTCATTCGTATCTCTTTTTAGGATCAATGGAATGGTTATAGACTACTCATGATTGCCAACAATTAGATATAAATTCAGGTATTCCCAAAACATCATCTTTAATCCTAATATATACATGATCATGTATTTTATAAATTTCTACACTAGAACATGATTATTTAATTGTAGAGTATGTCTTGTGTAACTAATTGTTCATTGATAAATAATTGCAACTATATATTTTGAGTAAATATTATATATGAGTTTACAAACACACATTTGAGAATATGTAAAATATTTGGAGAACATAATTGCAACTAATTCATATATTAAATTTTACCCATTGAATTATTACATTAAAATTTTAGTTATATTTTATTGAATGAATAAGATTTAAAATTGATAAAAAAAATATTTAAATGTTTGATCAACCGATTTATAATTTAATGTCTTATATCACATTTCATTCATTAAAGATTACAAGAAAATAGATCAAAAAAAGTATTAAGTAAAAAATATATACACATTAAAATGTAGTAATAAGTATAAAATCAATTGTATATTAATCGTTAATCATTTATGGTCTATATGATGGACCAAATAATTTATTAAAATTAATATGTTAATCAATAATCTGTTAAAATTTACATATTTCTAATTACTACATTATTTTAAAGAAATACTAATTGCTAAACATTCATCACTCTCTCAAATGTGCGGTTAGGATTCATAAAACCAAAAATAATAATTTTTTCAAATAAACACAAATTGACGATCATCCTACAAACAAAACCCATAAATTATATTTAGTATAAAAATCTTAGAAGTATTTTAATAAATATTAATATATGTAATTATCTACTGTAAAATCAGATTAGTCATGCTCTTTTTTTTACTTGTGTTGTCATGTAATTATAATTTTAAAATGATTGAGCCTAAAATTGATCTACGGTCTCATTTGGTATTCATTTCATTCTAACCCTGTCAAAGAAATGACAAATCTAAAATCTAATGTCTTGAGTATGAGACTTCTATACAACCTGACTTAGAATTTTCACAAACAACTCGTGTATGTACGGTTGAGTAGAAGTAAAACAAATGTAGAAACTTCAAATAGATAGTATTTTTAAAAATTTTGACAATATAAAACATCTCTATAAAAAAAACAACAAATAATTTTTTAATCTAAATATTAAACATTATTCTTTTATCGATAAACGGTACATAGTTCTAAATCTTCTGAAGACACAATAAAAAACTACTATGAAGCTGAATATGGACAACCTTTGTCTTTTAGGGAGTAACAATATTTTCATGTCGTAGATGAGATCAAATATGCCAGCAAAAACAATACTCTACCTAACAACAATCAAGGTTTTGAGAAAAATGAGAAAATAGATATAATATGTTACAAAATATCACTTACTCAAAAACTATTTGTGCAAAAAAAGAATTTTCCAACTCTATCTACTTTGAAAATAATTGGACTGTAAAGAGGTTTCTTTTTGAGTTAATAAAGTGGGATTGTGAAAACTCATACATATCCTAATAGAAATAGAAAGAAATTACTAGTAGCATAATAACAGATACAAGATATAGCAATATCAATGGAGTAAATAGATATATATTAATGGTAAATGAGGATAATGAACCAATACAAAAGGAAAATTCCAGAGCCTAGCTCCTGACCAGAGACACATCATTCAAAAATGACACTTCATCAAGTTTTGGACTAAGATTCAGCTAAAATGGGGACAAATAAAATGGGAGGACTATTTTCGTGATTAAGCTAAAATAGGGAGACCAAAACTATTTTCGTAATGAATTTTTAGGAACCAGTCAAATGAATTTTTAGGTACTTGAAAGGTACAACAGGTCATGGTATTATGTTTAGCAGTGGATATGGGGACCCTTCAGTTGTAGGATATGGTGATTCTGATTATGCAAGTGATATGGATAATAGAAAGTCTACAATAGGATATGTATTTACCCTTGTAGGAAGACCTATTTGTTGGAAGTCATCAGTTCATTTCATAGTGGCTATGTCTACAACTGAAGCAAAATACTTGACAATAGTTGAGGTTGCCAAAAAGGCTTAATAACTTATATGATTAGTAAAGGAATTGGGTGTTAAGCAAGATGGAGTTAATTTGCATTGTGATAGTCAAAGTTTCATTTATTTGAAAAAATATCGGGTGTATCATGCCAAAACCAAGCATATGGATGTGAGATTTCAAATGATCAAAAAGTTACTTGCTTCTAGACAAATATTACTTGAAAAGGTTCATACTTAAGATAATGCAGCTTGTAGTATTCCAATTTTGTCCGACTAATTAAAAATAATTCAAAAAAGTAATAATATGTTTAATAAATATTTTAAAATTAGTATTATAAAATCTAAAAAATCATCCTTTTATAAATCTTACCCAATTTTGAGTCCATAGTTTACATAGGTATTCCTATTAAAAATACAATAACATAAAACAAAATAAGAAAAGAAAAAGAGAGTTGTACTACACATTTTCCTTTGCCTACGCGTTTTCCTTTGCCTGCTTTTGTATCCTCTGTGTGAATCACAGTTACAAGCTGGTTCCAAACTGGTTCCTTGCTTTTTTTTTATTTTTTTATTTTATTTTTGTAGTTTAATAAGGTCATTATTTGTACTACTTGTGAACTCAATAAAAAAGGGATAAGCCACTTTTTCCCGATTGAGATCTGAGGTTGCTTAAAATTTGCTACAAAACAATACAAAATCCGGAACTTAATTTCATTTAATGAACACAAAAGTTCATCATTTTAGCCTATAAATTGAGACAAAAAATCAGAAGAAAAAAAAAGGGAGAGGAAATTTGGTTGAGTAGAAATCTGGTTGAATAGAAAAAAATAGAGAAGAAAAATGGAGTTTTATTTTGGAGAAGAAAAAAATCAAAATATAGAAAAGAAAGTTTTTTTTTTCCTTTTGTTTCTGAACTCAACAAAGAAAAGAGAGGAAGTATATAAAAAAAAACTGAGAAGAGAAGATAAAAAAAATTCAAAAATCCACCATCCTCCTTCCTCAAATCAACTCATAACCATAAACAAACTAAGCCCATTTTAATAACACAACCAACAAACATCAAATAGAAAAAACTGAAACTAGATGAAGACCGGAGAAGAGAATCGCATCTGATACTTCTATTTCACCGTCTCAAAGTCCAACGCTATAGTCTTCATCTCCTACCCATTTACGGCTTACGGTATCGCTTCCATATCACTTTTTTTTGTAATTTAATCTTCGTTTATTTCTGGTTCCCCAAACCCATTCCTTTTTTTTTCCTTTCCAAAAAAAGAAACCTATTTCTCTTCACATTCTACATTTTAAATTTTGATTTAGTGAAAAAAGTTGGGTTGAGGTAGGGTTATGATTTTTTACAACCCTTTATTTTATTGAAAAAAGAAAAAATTGAAGGGTTGTTTTCTTCATGCGTGGCATGTTGCTTATTATATTATTATTATTATTATTATTATTATTATTATTATTATTATTATTATTATTATTATTTTTCTTGTTGTTGTCAAAAGGACAAAATAAAAATTGATAGTTGCATACTGAGAAAGCTGCATAATGAAAAATCTACATAATCTTATTTAATATTCAGTAAAAAAAATTTAAAAGAAGGGAAAAAATAAAAACATAACCAAATATTGAAAGGTTAATTATGTGTGATATATGTTTAACTTTTGAGCTATTAGGACACAAGTCATACCATTTGATAGTTCTAAAAATCATTATATATATATATATATATATATATATATATATATATATAAATTAATCTAAAATGAACGTTTAAATATTAATTAATTAGATGCGACATCTTTTTAATCTTTTAGAACACAAATTGTGACAACTTAATAGTTTTAACACTCGATTTTTTCAAATTAATCCAAAATCAACTTTTAAAATTTGATTAATTTAGATATGACATCTTTTTAATCTTTGAATTTTTGAGACACTGTTGTACAACTTGATAGTGTTGAAACTCATATTTCAAAATAATTATTCAAATCAAACAAACTCATTTTTTGGTCAAAATAACTTCTTTTTTTTTTTTTTTTATCAATAACAAAACATGTTTTATTTAAAAAACAATCATCACATCCGAATTTTTCTACCTAAGAACTACGTAGCTTTGATTTCTCCATTGCACCAAAAGATACGTAGGAGAAAGATAACACTCTTGTCAAGTACATTAATAAAAAATGTCTTTTTTCTCTCTTTCTTAAGCACACATTTATTTCAAAATCATATTTTAAAAACAATTGAGATTCATATTTAATAATAAGGAGAAATAAATATATTTAAGTTAATATTAATTATGCTCAATTAATTATAGGTAACCGTATTTTAACGGATGTCGTAGGGTGGTAATACTTTCCCTATGCATAATCGACTCCCGAATTCAAAATTTAGTTTCAAAGACCAATTTTTTTTTTCTTCTATTTTTAAGGGTTTCCCAATATTTTTCCTATTTTAAAATAAATTTTGGTGGCGACTCCATCGAATTTCGATAAACACTTAGGCCGCGACACAGCTAACATGTTGACCAAAATAGTCACCAGTGACAGGTTCAAGTATTTCTTGTACCCCCAATTGTCAGGATGTGAGCGTCATACAGTAAATCTTCTTAGGAGTTTGATATTCAACAATGTGGAGATTGTTGAGTATAGCTCATAAGTAGTATCAAGTGGGTTGTTTGGTACAACTGTTTGTGGGGGCAACTAGGAGGTACGAGGGCGATAGCTCTCGCAAATATGGTTCAGGAGTATTGTTGTAATCTGAATCTTATTATTACTATTTAAGGGCAACTTGTACCTTGTAAATCATGATTCTTTCATGTAATAAAAAGGAACTACAACTACTCTATAGTTAAAGACGTTGGCATCTTTAGTCAAACTTCGTTACCAAATGTTTTGCGTTCTTGTTTGTGATTTCGTTCTCTCTATTCTTTTAAGATTGTGTTTTTATTCTATCAATTTGCAATCTATGGAGCGCATAGGTGCTATAGGACTAAGACTCAACAGTCCATTTTGACATCAAAATTTAGAACTTTGTATGGCATGATTTATTGTTGATTCCTTGTATTGATGAAATGCAGTTAAGAAATCTTTAAAATTCAATTTAGGACCATATGATGTGAAGTTTGTTTCATGCGTCCTTAGCATGTCTTATGCTTGATTTTGGTGTACTTTTAAAAAAAAAATTCTCAAGAAAAAACTGTGTTCATACATGAACCATCTTCGGAAAGTTTACTTTGAAAGGGACACTTAAGTCTTTGATGTTAAAAGAGATAGATTAGTCCTTACAACATAAAAAAAACCTATTTAATTTATTTTGTGTTAGTTATATTAACTAATACAATTTTTAGTTCAGCTTTTAGTTATTGTTTAAATACATTTTATACTTTTCAATTTTATATTAGAAAATTGCAATAAGTTGTTAGCTTTCTTTGTTGGCACAAGTTGTTAAAGTAACAATACATCATTATTATAAAATAGAGTAGATGTCATTTTTTGAGTTATTTGAATTGATTTGCTTATATGTATTATTTTAATTTATTCATCTTTTAAATGAAATCTTGGCTAACATATATATATATATATATATATGCATGTTGAGATCACGTAATATGGGTGACTAAGTTCATTTTTTAGAAATGAGTTACAATGATTGTCAAGTTTGTGAGAGTGCATACTCATTTAATGGACTCGCTCTCAAGGGAAGATATTTGATTTATTAAGTGTGAATAAGAGTTTCACATTTAATAAAAAAAGAGGATATCAAGCATCATACAAGTGAAGAGCTCATATACTCGATGTTTTTTAAGATTTTAGGTGAAAATGTGATGTCTAACTTATTTATGTAGTTACTCTTAGTCTGATATGATGATCTCCTCGACTCCGCACAAATCAACAATGGTATCAGAGTCGATAGTTCGACATGAAGGGATCCTTGTATTGAAATTCATCATGACAATAAAATTGTTATCAGAGTCGATAGTTCGACATGAAGGGATCCTTGTATTGAAATTCATCATGACAATAAAATTGTTATGCGGTGTGTCAACTACTAGAAAACCTTCATTGAGCCTCCAAAATTAGTGTCGACCCCAACTCTGACGCTAATGGTGTCAGTTTAGCGTCGACTAGACCCACATTACATCATTAATATCTATAATGTATACAAATGAGAATAATTTAGAAGCCATCTATCTTATCCACGTCATCGTTTACAATTGACATGTTCACCTTATCTTCTCTAAATATGTATTATCCGTTACAAAATGTAAATCATTATAATATAAAAACATTAATGAAAAGTAAAATCTATTAATATTAAAACTATTATATGGATGATTGTTTCCTATAAATTGATCTAAGTTTAGTGTTCTATTTAAAAATGAAAAATGTTATAACAAAAATTGAAAACGTAACAACAAAAAATTTTAAGACAATAATTAAGTGTATTTATTTATTTTAAATTAATTAATTTTTAATAAAACTTACAAAATTTGAAATCAGTCAAAACTATTTTTAAATTGTTCTCTTCTTTTTCAATGATTCATTTTCTTTTCAGATAAGTTTGTTTTCTCAAACATATTTTCTTTGGTTTGAGTATTTAGTATCTAATACTATTTCATGAATTTGCAAGCATTGTTGCATAATCTTTCTATTTTCTAATATGATTTTTTATAATTTTTCAAAAATGTCTTTTAGTTAAAGATCTTGTGTCAAGTGTATTTACATCTCCTCCTCTCAACTATATTTTCTGATCATTTTCAAGTGTTAGGTTCTTCAATATATTCCAAAATACCATGATTTTCGAGTTCTCATATTTGAAATGTAGGTGTAATTTTTTTAATAGAAAATTAGATTTAATTAAATTTCGACTTGAGAACTATATGTTATAATCTTATGATATCATAATCTCTCTAATCTACATAGATATTTGCCTAGTGCATGGCACAAATTATTACACTAGAAAAAAACAATTTTGAACTTGTCCATTCTCATTTCTCTTAGTCTCACCACAACTTCCAATCCATTCTTTGTCAAACCCATTTTAAATCAATTGAACATTGTACTCATTTAGATTTGCTTGTTGAAAAAACGGATGATTAATTGAAAGTTATTAAGGAAATTTTTATATTATCTCTTTTTAATTATTATTAAGGACCTAAATATCCTTTTAATTATTGTTAAAACCTTATTATTCATTTCGAATGGCATTTCAAATAAGAATTATATAGTTCTAATTTATTTTTCTTAAAAATTTTATAAAATTTTGTCTTTTGTTTATATGTAGACGGAATAGTATAAATATCATAAAAAATACACGTAATTACGAGATTTCGCATTCAAACTCAAAACATCATATACAATTTCAAAATTCTGCAACATTATTAAAGATTAAAATAAATAAACATCATATACAATTTCAAAATTCTGCAACATTATTAAAGATTAAAATAAATCTTTACCCTTATAAAAAAATTGAAATGAATGATAAAACTTAAAGTAGCTAAAATAAAATTCTTCTCAAGTACTACAAACATTTTCCTACGAATAAATGTTACTCAAAATGCGTGCCACGTGGCGATGCCCGACAACTTGCAGCACTACAAGCTTGATGGGTAGAAACAACATGGCCGGCCCAACAACCAAGTTACTAAACCAAGCATTTTAGATCTCAAAAAAAAAAAAATTGCTTAATAAAGAAAAAATGCAAAATATTTTATGTTATTATTAATTATGTTATCAATTATTTTTAAGTGTTAGTTCAACTAATAAATATTTATTATTAGATTTGACGTTTTGTTATTTTAAATATGAGATTTTACCATTGTCTTGAAATTTATTGCAATATATGTTATCTTTTTACAGACAAAAATATAATTTTATAAATTTATTTATAATTATATGTTAATTTAGTTTATAAAATATAATATTTCGAGTCTTTTATCTATTTTTCAAATCTAAACTAAATCATTGTTTTTATGTTTTTATATATTTTAAAAAATATATACATTAAGATAGACAATTAAAAATTAATTTTAATGTGTTTTAAAAATGATAAACAACATTTATATTAAATCTTATTTGTGATATATATATATATATATATATATATATATAATTAATAAGTTTTTATTTATTATTGTAAGATTTATTATTGTAAATCTCTTCATCTTTATAAATAAAAGAATGATATAATTAATGTCAATTTAATACAAAATATATATTTATTTTTTATTTTATTTTTATTAAACTGATATTATTTATATTACTATTTTAGTCATAAATTAAAAATAATCTATTATCATCTACGTTAAAGAGTTGACAATATAATTGTTAAAGTTTAAACATTTTTTAAAACCGATACGTAGTAAACCATGGTTGATGTTAAAATTTAGTTGTAAAAATTTTCCAATATATAGCATTTGTCTTTGTTCCCCCAATAATTAAAACAATAAAAAGATAGCGACAAAATGATAAAGCCCCAATCTAGGGATGCAACGTGTAAATTAATATTTAATTTCTAAATAAACAAAACAAAGATTTAGTCAATAGTCAAAATATATTACTCTATAGACACCATTTGACCAAGCCACCCCAACTCACCAACCTCACTAATAAGCCACCACACAATTTTCAAAATTGGAGTACGCATAAAAACAAGAGAATAATATTTTTAATAAATTAATTTTGTTAAATATTTTGTATTTTATTTATAGTATTAACTTTTAATATTTGTTATATTATAAATGTATTGTAAAATATATTACATTAAAATTAATTTAAGTAATATTAATTAAATGATGTAACTAAAAAATGTATATTGAAAATTAAATTTATCTATTAATGAGTCACTTATTGTAAGATCCAAAAAAAATGGTATCAATTTTTTCAGCTATAAAAAGGTGATAGCAAAGTTGAGTCCATCATCAATCACAACTCAACAAAGTGTAACAATCTTATATTGAATTTTGTCAATCCAAAACAACAACAAAAACAAAAACATGGGTAGTATTATTGAGATCCCAACAAAAGTGCTTACCAACACATTTGATCAATTAAAGATGCCAGTTATAGGAATGGGATCAGCCCCTGACTTTACATGTAAGAAAGACACAGAAGAGGCAATCATTGAAGCCATCAAACAAGGTTATAGACACTTTGATACTGCTGCTGCATATGGCTCAGAACAAGCTCTAGGAGAAGCTTTGAAAGAGGCATGTCAACTTGGTCTTGTCACTAGAGAAGAGCTTTTTGTCACTTCCAAACTTTGGATCACTGAAAATCATCCCCATCTTGTTGTTCTTGCTCTCCAAAAATCTCTCAAGTAAGTAAATTTTAATTCATATTGTTAATAGTTTTATGTTGAATTAGATAATGTCTGAAAAATGTTTATAAACAGTGGATAATTCTATATATCGAGTTTCTGAGATTATGTTAGATTCAACTCAAATTCTAAAATAATACAAGAGTCTCTTCAAAATTTATTGGACCACCTACTATTAAGTAACTGTTATCATGTCACTCAGATCATTCTCTAATGTCCAATCCTGAGCGTGTCTTAAATTATAAAACAAATTAATATTGCTTTCATTTGGAGTACAAAGTTTCTAGTATTTATATATGTAATATTTTAGACTAATATGCAAAATTATTTGTTTTATACTAGTTAAGTATAACTCATACAGGTTTTTAAATATGATTCTTAGTCAATATAATTTTTTTTAAAATTAGCGTATGTATATAGAGAAAAAAAATTACATACGAAAATTTCGAAAACAAAATTTTCAGTTGATATATAATCAATCATATATATTATAGACTAATATGCAACATATTCTATATTTACGCCCTCAAATACACTTAGTATGTGTTTAATTTGTCAGTGACAAAAATTAATTTTAAATGAATCAAATTTTGTAAAAATGATTTGGTTATAAGTAAGTTAAATGTATTATGATCATATACATTCACGTAAAATGAGTTGAACAATATGCTTGAAGTTAAAAATCATATTTAGAGGCAAAAGTTCTAAATTTCAACTTCAAGTTCTAAATTTCAACTTCAAGTTAAAATATACTTTTGGTATAAAAACACAAAATTTACCTGAAACCGTCTAAATACGTCATAATCAAGTATGTGTGTCTAGAATGACTTTTGTATCTCACAAAAGCTAATCCAAACATGCACTTAATGAGATGAAGTTGAACTTGCTTATTTTGTGCAGGACTCTTCAATTGGACTACTTGGACTTGTATTTGATTCATTGGCCACTAAGTTCTCAACCTGGAAAATTTTCATTTCCAATTGATGTGGAAGATATCTTACCATTTGATGTGAAGGGTGTTTGGGAATCCATGGAAGAATGCTTGAAACTTGGACTCACTAAAGCTATTGGAGTTAGCAATTTCTCTATCAAGAAACTTCAAAATCTCATCTCTGATGCCACTGTTCTTCCTGCAGTCAATCAAGTAAGTCATCAACCAAACCAAAGTTTAGATTGAGTTCTAATTAACTCATAACAAATTTTTTACTAAAATAAGTTCTCTCAATTGAAATAATTTTATAGAGACTTTTTTTAAAGACTAAAATTATCAATTTTTACAAAAAAAAAAAATTAAAATAAATACTAAAAGTGAGTAAAAAAATTTATAAAAAGTTGAAATTTTTTTAATAGAGACAAAAAATAAAATTTTGAAATTTTATAGGGACGAAAAATTTATTTAACCCTTAAATATATAGTTATATAATGAATCCATATATGTATAGGTGGAGATGAACCTAGCATGGCAACAAAGGAAACTAAGAGAGTTTTGCAATGCAAATGGAATAGTGTTAACTGCATTTTCACCATTAAGGAAAGGTGCAAGTAGAGGACCAAATGAGATTATGGAAAATGATATGCTTAAAGAGATTGCAGATGCTCATGGAAAATCTATTGCACAAGTCTCTCTTAGATGGTTATATGAACAAGGAATCACTTTTGTTCCCAAAAGCTATAATAAGGAGAGGATGAACCAAAATCTTCAAATCTTTGATTGGTCATTAACAAAGGAAGATCATAAAAAAATTGATCAAATTAAGCAGAACCGTTTGATCCCTGGACCAACTAATCCCAGCCTCAATGACCTTTGGGATGATGAAATACAAAAAAATAAAATTCTTAAACTTAAAGTACTTCAGAAAAAAAAAAAGTTAAAGTCCTTTAAATTTACCTCATAATCTATCTTTTTTTTTAAAGTTAAAGTCCTTTAAATTTACCTCATAATCTATCTTTTTTTATTTAAATTATTAGATAACTCTTTGTTTCTTTTGAGTTTTGAATTTCCTGTATTTTTGTATCTGATTTATATAATCAATTTTGTATTTCATTTTCTCCAAGTTATTTACATTTATATTTTATTTTACACTTGCTTGAATGTGTATTGACTTCATTATGCCGTTTAATTAAGAGGCGTGTGCCCAACAAGTAAAACAAATATTGTATATTAAGATTTGCAAAAGAGGTCGATAAGTAAATCATTTTTAAAAAAAAACTATATGTATTCGCTCAAATTAATAAAAATTAAATATATCGAGATCATTACAACTCAAAAATCGCTAAAACTAAAAATGATAAACCTGTGAACAAACTCACGACACTCTGGTTAATAGCATAAAACAGAAAAATATCTACAAATGTGACAAAAATAATTATGTCTCAAGAACTGTAACATTGACAAAATCATTAATTGAAATTGCACTTTATCGAATTTAATTTGTCAATCTGAACAAAAGAGCATCGTAGCAAGACAGGAACAAAACATCATACTAAGACGACGAACAAACACGGCGTCACACTGAGATGACGAAACCACAAAACAAAACAAAATATGTGTAAGTATCACTTATTTGAGTAAAGGAGAATAAAAAAAAAATAGACTTCAATGAACTTTTTGTCACTTTATTTTGCCTAAAATGAACTTTTAGTCCATTCATTTTTAAAATCGGTTTTTTATCCCCTATTAACAAATTCTTAGGGTTTTTTGAGTCTCCTACAATTTTTGATGTTGTGATACTCTCATAAAGGACATGATACTTACATAATATTCGTAAGTTTGATAAATATTTTTCATGTCGTTATTATTGTAGTTATTTTTATTATTATATTTTATATATTAAATATTTTAAAATTTTAAATTATTGATGGATAAAAATAAATTTAATTATTTTATTTAAATATTTAAAGTTTTAATTTTAACTTAAATATTTTAATTTATAAATAAAATTAAAAAAATTACTTTTTTAATATTTTAATGAATATATTAAATAATATTAAAAATGTAATAAATTTACATATTAAAACTTATATTAAAAATAAAATAAATAAATTTTAAATATTTTATATAGATTTTAAAAATTAAATTATTTAAAAAAAGTCAAATAAAGTAAATAAATTTTGAACATTTTAGTTTCATATTTTAAAATTTTAATTTAAAATTTTTAATAATGACATGAAAAATATTTTATTCAACTCACAAATGTCACTAAGTGTCATGTCATTAATGCGATTGTCACGTCTTAAACTCTAGTTCAACTGACAAATGTCAATATTGTTAGGTTTGAAGTCTCGGATTCAAACTCGGGAACTCATAGTTGTGTGAGTTAATTATGGTAGAATTTATCATCTTTTCTAAGATAAAAAAATTAATGAGCTTATCACATCATAAAAAATGATAGGGCCAAAAAAATCCTAAGAATTAGTTAACTGGGGACTCAAAAACCGGTTTTAAAAAAGAAGAGGAGGACCAAAAGTGCATTTAAGCTAAAAAATTATTTAATTAATGAGCTTATCACATCATAAAAAATGATAGGACCAAAAAAATCTTAAGAATTAGTTAATTGGGGACCCAAAAGTGCATTTAAGGTAAAAAATTATTTAAATGGATAATTTCAAACCAAAAATTAATCATAATTCTCTTAAGTGAAACAAAATGAGCAACTAATCAACAAAAATTAATCATAATTCTCTTAAGTGAAACAAAATGAGCAACTAATCAACAAAGGAGGAGAAGAGAAACTAAATGTGGCACGTGTATATTGAGTTTTTTAACGGTAAGTAGAGAAGTAAATCATGAAATTAAAAGTTAAGAATCACTACAAAATATTTATGGTTTAGTATTGAAAAATGTTACAAAATCGTTATATAATGTTATTATTTAAATTTAGTAACATTTTAACAAATTTTACATAAAGTCTATATTACTAAGAAGATTTAGCAACCGTTTTAATATCATTAGTAACATTTAAAATGTTACCAATTTAGTAGCTAATGCGTGGTTCATTTCTAGAATTGTGGAGCAGCTATTGAGTATGTCATAACATAGATTAGGAGACAATTTATATAGTTTATTTAAAGTTAGGAAAATGTTGTTGCAAATTTCTAGTTAAATTTATAGTAATTTTTAAAATATTCATAGCAAATTATGATTTTTTTTATCGTGGAAAAGATGGTAAATTTCACTTTAATTAACTCACACAATGTAGATCCTGAGTTCGAATCAGGACAAATCCAACTTAACAATATCGACATTTGTTTGAACTAAGACTCAAATAGTCAGTTAATTTTTAAAATAATAAAACTATTAACTAAAAGAGCTAGTAAAACTATTAACCGAAAGTGCCAGCATATTTTAAAAATACACAACTCACATTATTTTTAATATCCTTAAAAAATGTAATATATTGTTCATATATTGCTATGTGTGATCAAAAAAAATTGCACATATACTGTTTCCATTGGAAATAAGTTTGATATTTTGAATATCTGAAAAACATTGAATGAAAGGACATACTTAAACACCTAAATCTAGAATTCAAAAAGATAAATGTTTTGAAACAAAACTTGTATTGGAGACATTAGAAATCATGTGATGATTGGAATCAAAGGGTTATGTCATACATATTATTAGGAGTATTTGCAGCATCCTTCTTGAAAAATTGAAGAAGACTTACCAAGAAATGGCAGTCCTCTTTTGATATGGCATTGATATTATCTTCAAGATTTGCACCATTGGGCTGAATTTCCTTGGAGACAAAAGTAGAAGATAAATTGAAATCACGATTCTTGGTGTTTGAAGGTTATGGTGATGGTGTTGAGCTTGCATGTGCAAGAAAATGAGCAAACTCATGAAGGAGTTTAATGGAGATCTTCTAGCTCATCAATAAGAGGATCTTTAAATTTGGGAAGATTGTTGATAATGATCGATCTCTTTGATTGATGGAATGAATGTCTCGAAGAAGGTTAGAAAGGCGAAAGTGATTACTTTTTGTGAATTAGTAGTGAAAATAGATCAAATATCAAAAAGATACCCTTCATTTAATTTAAAAATATTTAATGTGAATAATTCAATATTTGACTTATGTTTTACTTGAAATCTAGAAAATTAATTTTATTTAATTGAATTTCTTAATAACGATGAAATTATATTTTTACTAACCTAATTGGAAAATTACTTCTATAATAATATAATTTTTAACTAATTAATCAAAAGAAATACGACTAAGTCAAATATATACATCAACACTCTCCTTTTGTAGAAAAACAGGAGACAATGTTTTGCTCCTTGCTCTTCCAAGACATGATAAAATCTCCTAACTAGAAAATTTAAAAACCTGTAATAACTATGTAATTAGTGGGGTCACCAACTTAATCAATACTCCCTATATATTGAAATATAAGCAAAAGTTAACTTATCTCTCATTTAATAATAGAATCTCTAATTTATCGTTTATTTAATTTTACTTTTTCTATTTTTAGTTATCAAATTTATTGATAATGGAGAGTAATTTAGACAAAAGACTTCAATTTTTATTTTTGCTTATACTTCCTTAAATATAAGACCCTCTTGAACATTTTAATTGCCTCGTTTTATAAGAGCTTTTTGAATTTTCAACTACATAAATTATTTTTTTTATTAATGTACATTTAATTAATTTACATATTTTTCTACAATCAACTATTAATTAGAGATGACAAAACGGGTTGGGTCTGTCGAGGCGGGCCGTTTAGCCCATCGTTTTTTACAAGGAGAGTTGAGATTTTCAACCCACCACCATTAGTTGGCCCCTTCCGCCTAACCCGTCAAAAAAAAAAGGGACAGTGCGGATTGGCCCATCGGGGATCTAAATAAAAAGCACATTTTTTTGAAAATTGAATTTTGTACCCCACAATTGAACTTCTACCCCTCCATTTAAAAATTGTATCACTTAACTTACTAAAATACCCTTATGTGTACAGTAAAAACTTAAACAAATTCTGAAAAAGTAATTTTTTTCTTTAAAATTCTCTTACTGAAAATTTCAGGAATGAAATTTCCGATAGTTATTTTTCAATACCGAAAAGTTCATTTTTGAAATTTTCAAGAGTTAGTCTCATCCAAAAATTTGAAAATCCAGTAGTTGTTCTCAACCGAAAATTTCATTTTTGAAATTTCCAGTATTGAAAAATAACTACTGGTACAACATTTTTTTTATTTTTTATTTATACATTTTTTCATTCAATTTTTTTTCCAGTGAGGACTAGAGGAGCAAAAAAGATGGTGGAATATCCTCGAGTTCAACCTGCTACACAATCTAATAGGAGAGTCGTCGTTGAAAAAAGAAGAAAGGTTAACTCATTGTTTGTGAATTCGACACATTAAACTAATAATACATCACTTCATTCCTCTCTTTCCGGTCTCTATGTCAGAGTGAGTAATGATAATAGTAACTCGATTTTGTCGGCCAACCTCTCTTGCCCATGATATGACAGCTTCTCGTGACTCAAAAATTTGATCAGTTGTGATTGTTCAGTCAAATCTATACATAATGATGTTTTTTCCATCCCTATTTTAAAAGAAAAAGTTTAAAAAATCAGAAGAAAAAAGTTACGTACAAATTTTGGAATTTCATGTAGAATAAAATTAACTACTGGAAATTTCAAGGCACAAATTTCCGGTAGAATAAAAGTAACTACTAGAAATTTCAAGGCACAAATCTCTGGTTGAATAAAAGTAACTACCAAAAATTTCAAGACACAAAATTTCCGGTAGAATAAAAGTAACTACCGGAAATTTCAAGGCACAAATTTTCGGTAGAATAAAAGTAACTACCGGAAATTTCAAGGCACAAAATTTTCGGTAGAATAAATAGTGCAGCGGAAATTTTATTGGTAAAATTTCTTGTAGACAATTTATACTATTGGAAATTTTGTGCGTTGAAATTTCCGGTAGTGTTAATTTGTGTACCGGATTTTTTAGGGAAACAATTTAATTACCGGAAATTTTAGTGAGAGGGTAAGATTTTGGATTAATTTTTTTTACCTTTGATTGAATGAAAATGAAAGGGACAAAATTGAGTTTTTTAAATTTTGAGAGGGTATAAGTCTAACTGTGGGGGTACAAAATCTAATTTTCCATTTTTTAAATCAAAAGTCTTGAACTATTTTTTAAAAAAATTCTCTTATTTTTAGCCCAACACAATTAACCTAATCAGTAATTAATTTTAGGGTTAGTATAAAAATTAATATTTACTACGTTGCTTGTAGAATAATTACTTACAATTTCACAACATATTATAGAACTTTGTTAAGGTTTTATGGTTTCATGATTTTAGTTTCATGTTTCTAATAGTTTGTGAATTGGTATGGCAGAGTCTTTAACTTGTTATGGCATATTCTATAGTTTTGGATGATGTTTGAATGATAATTTATATATTTTGTTTTATCATTAGTTTTATATTTTGTTTCCTTGAATGGTCTTTAATTTTATTTTATATTATATTTTTTTCTATAGTTTTTATGAATTTATTAATTAATTAAAAAAAATCAAAAAGTTGATGGGGCGTTCCGCCAACCCGCGAGTTCACCTTGTAAAGAAGTGGAGTAAAATTTTCAACCCGTTAGCACTAGTTGGCTCGACCCCTTTTTAGACAAGGTTCATGACGAGGCGGGTTGAATTGTTCTATCATTCCTACTATCAATACTACAATAGAAACATTAAGTTTTCAAAAAATGAGATTGAGATTGAAAAAATATCAATAACAAGATTGAAAGAAAATCAGAAATGCTTTTTCAGTTTTCAAACACAAAGTTAGATACAGTATATTCATACAGTTTTTAAGTTTAAAATTAAATTTTCTCTCTCCTATAACGTTGTTTTCTTACTCCAGAACTGATATCAACCCTAAATAGTACACCTATTAGGATTAGAAATATTGAAAGAAAAGTAATGTTCCTCTAATTCATTTTGTTTTCAAAGCTTTATACAAGTTGTTATCAAAAAAACAGTTATATCTAACTCAGGTTTACCTAATACAGAAAAACTAATTAAATTGATTGGGCTACTCACTATAGACTGAGTTACAAGGCCCAATAAGTTCTAATCAATTATAGTAGGCCCAACAAATTTATCCCTTAATCTGAGTTATTTAACCATATCTTGCTTACTCCTAGTCTTCCTCTTAATTTCAGAAATGTCTTGCTCTTTAATGGCTTTGTCATGACATCTGCTACTTGTTCTTAAGTGTGACAATGTACCAGCTCAATCACTTCTTCTTTAATTAAGTCTCTAAGAAAATTAAACCTTACATCTATGTGTTTGCTACGGCCATGTAGGAATGGATTCTTAGACAGTTTTATTGTAGAACTATTGTCACAAAATATCATAGTGTATTCTTTTGAGAGACACCAAGATGCTTCTCAACCAAATGGTTTGGCAAACACATGAGGCAGCTCTTATAAATTTAGCCTTTATAGTGGAAAGTGTTACTACTGACTACTTCTTTCCAAACCAGGATACAACTCCATATGCTAAAATGAAAACATACCCTGATGTACTTCTTCTATCATCAACATCTCCTGCATAATCAATGTCTCTGTATGCCACTAAATCTTCTTTTTCTAACTGCCTGTATTGAATTCCAAGATCAACGGTGCCTCAAACATACCTTAGAATTCATTTTGTTGCTTGTAGATGCAATTTAGTTGGTCACTCCAAGTATCTATTGATTAATGATACAACAAACATCAAGTTTGGTCTAGTTTTTGTCAGGTACATTAAGCCCCCCAACTAGATCCTTGAAGTTAGTTGAATCCACATCTCCACCACTACCTTCTTTTGATAGTCTAGTGTCAGGGACCATGGGACTTGATACTAGCATGTTATTGTACATTTTGATCCTTTCTAGAATTTTAGTAGCATATTTGGTCTGGCTTATAAAATTCCAGTCAAGTTTTGGATTACTTCAACCCATAGAAAATAGTTCATCTTGCCCAAGTCAATCATGTCAAGATGTTTCTTCATTGAGTCTTTAAATTCCACAAACATTCTTTCACAGTTTCCCGTGAAAATTAGGTCATCAACATAAAGGCTCACAATTAATAAGCTCCATGTGTTTTCTTTCTTCACAAAGAGTGTATGCTCAAAATGACATTTATCAAATCCTTCATAAAGACTCAATCTTACTATATCATGCTTGTGGTGCTTGCTTTGACCTACAGTATCCCTTCTTTAGCCTATACAATTTGTCTTCTCTTCCCATCTTCAAGTATCCCTGTGGCTGGTCAACATAGATACTCTCCTTAAGCTCTCCATGAAGGAAATCACTTTTAACATCAAATTGAAAAATGCACCAGTCAAGTTTTGGATTACTTCAACCCATAGAAATAGTTCATCTTGCCCAAGTCAATCATGTCAAAATGTTTCTTCATTGAGTCTTTAAATTCCACAAACATCATTCTATCACAATTTCCCGTGAAAATCAGGTCATCAACATAAAGGCTCACAATTAATAAGCTCCATGTGTTTTCTTTCTTCACAAAGAGTGTATGCTCAAAATGACATTTATCAAATCCCTCATAAAGACTCAATCTTACTATACCATGCTCGTGGTGCTTGCTTTGACCTACATTATCCCTTCTTTAGCCTATACAATTTGTCTTCTCTTCCCATCTTCAAGTATCTTTGTGGCTGGTCAACATAGATACTCTCCTTAAGCTTTTCATGAAGGAAATCCCTTTTAACATCAAATTGATAAATGCACCAGGATTGAAAAACAACTATATCAATTATAGACCTAATGGTACCCCACCTTGCCACAAGTGCAAACACCTCATTGTAATCAATTCCTTGTTTCTGGAAATACCCCTTGGCTACAAGCCTTGCCTTGTGTTTTTCTACTTCACCTTTTTCATTTAATTTTGTTTTTGAACACCCATTTCACCCCAATTTTCTTTGCATGGTTTGAAGATCAATCAGCTCCCATGTTGAATTCCGTTCAATGGCCTCAATTTCAAGATCCATTGCCTATCAGTTTTGCATTCCTTCCAACTTGAGTTTCTTCCCAATCCCACTTTTCATTTTCTGAGAAAACCATATCTCTATTTATCTTCTTAGAGACTGGATCATACAATCTACAGGCCTTGGATTCTTCACTAACTCCAAGCAAGTAGAACACACTTAGTACTTCTATCATCAAGCTTCTTTCTTTGTTGACCAAGCCCATATACAAAACCAATGCATCCAAATACAGTAAAGAAATGGACAACACGTTTAATTCCACTCCACAATTCTCTGGTGTAGCATCTTTGATTACCACTGTTGGACTCCTTTTTTGAACAAACACTAACCAATTCACAGCTTCTGGCCAGAACTCCTTGAGAACACCTTTTTCAGATAACATACATCTCACCATATTGGCACAATTCAGGAAGTTCTCTTACCATATCTTTCTTAGCTAGTGTGATCAGTCCTTTTTGGCCCAAGTGGCCATACAAACAATGCCATAGGAGAGCATTGTCTTCACTTGAAAACTTAAAACATGATGGAAGTAGTACTGTAGGAAAAAATGCAAACATCCTATTAGAAGACATGTTTGACTCCAAAATCAATCCATTTTCTTCATGAAAAACTTTACATTTATCATGTTGGAAGATTATGGTTAGGTCCTTTTCTTGCAATTGCCCTATACTGAGAAGATTATTCTTTAGTTCGGGGATGTAATAGACATTGGTGATAACTTGTACAAGACCTGTAAATTCCAATTTAATACTTCCCTTTCCCATAACCATCATTCTTGAATTATCACCCAATTTCACAAATACCCTAAACTCCTTATCTAAATCAAAAAACCATTCTTTATGTCCACACATGTGATTACTACAATCTGAGTCTAGGAACCATACATTTATAGAATTGGACTCATCATTGGTGATTGCCATCAACAACAATTCTTCATCTTCATCAAACTCGTTATAGTTGGCCATTTCTTCCAAACTAGGACATTCATATTGAAAGTGCCTTAGTTTGTTATAGTTGAAACATTCAATCAACTCACTGTTGAAAGGTTTGCCTCTGCCATGTCCACCCTTTCCACTGGTTCGACCTCGTCCTCGACCACTAGATCCTTCTGCTATGTGAGTTTCAATGCTGGTTCCTTTTCCTTATGCCCCTTCATTCTTTGCTTGTGCGCCATCAAATTGCTTTGAAGCTCATCAACAGAAAGATTTGTGACGACATTTGACTGTTCTATGGAACACACAACATAATCAAATCATGCAGAGAGGGTTCTTGCAAAGCGATTTGAATTCTTTACGCAACACCTGTAATTGTGCTCGTTTAACTTTTGTTGATCCCTGATACTTTTTCTTCATAGAATCCCAAATATCCTTGGAGATGTCTTTGGAAAGGATCGTCTCAAGAATGATTTTTCCATTGATTGAAACAAGTAGTTTTTGGCCCATATATCCTTTAATTTGCTATTGGATCCCATCTTTGATTTGCTCTGATGTTGTATTTACAAGAGAATTGAAAACTCCATCTTCAATTAAACTTCAATACTCTTTTGAATGAAGGAGATTTTCCATCAACATGGACCAATGATGGTAGAGACCATCAAATTTTGGTATCGTTGGTTGCTAGAAATTGCTTTATTCCATCATATTATATGCTTTGGTTTTCTCTCGCCTTCTCTCAACACACTCATGAAACTGCGATTTCAGGATCAAGCCTCAAATGGAACTTTGATACCAACTGTTAGGATTAGAAATATTGGAAGAAAAGTAATATTCTTCTTATTCATTGTGTTTTCAAAACTTTACACAAGTTGTTATCGAAAACAATTATAACTAACTTAGAAGGTTTAATTGACGTATTAGTCCTCCTATTTTTACTAATTCACGAAATTAGTCCCCTTATTTTAAAAGTCGACAATTTTGGTTCATTCCTCTGATTTTTTCAACTAAAAAATGATAACGTGTGACTTTAAATAACGTGACATATAATACGATGATATAGAATGATTAACACTCATGAAATTAAAATAAAACACCATAAAAACTTATATTTCAACTTCAAAAAATTGTCATAGGTTAGAGATTATTATTGAATTATTATTGGCATATATAGATGTCACCAAAGATTGTCTCTTAACTCGATCAGCTAGAGATTCCTTTGACAAAGGACCACAAATACTATTCTGTTTCGAAGCAAGTTGCACAATAGAGTAAAAAGTGTATGGGAAAATAAGTTTTGGATGTAAAGATAATGGGAAGGTACTATGCTCGAGTAATGGTTCACAACTTCACATGTAATAATTCTCTTAAAGTCAGTTATATTGTTTTTTTTTTTTTGTGAAAAATCAAACCTAATGTATGTGTTCGTGGTTGTAATCTATTTTTTAAAATGATTGATATTAATAATTAATTCTTATATTAGTGTTTTTTTCCTTCGCTACAATTTAATATCTCAGATGATGTTTATGACCTAAACAACCTACTATACTCACGCACGCACGCACAATATTTCAAATGATGACCTGGTTGGAGAAATGCCCCCCACATACTTTTAACACTTTCTGCCAAAACACAATTTCAATGTTTCAGAATCTATCACTTTTCTACTATTATGACCTACCCTGTTTTCATGGATCACGCACCTTGTTTTCATGAAAATTGTGCGTGAAATATTGTGCGTGCGTGATCCATGAAAATATTGTGCGTGCGTGCGTGAGTATAGTAAGTTGTTTAGGTCATAAGCATCATCTGAGATATTAAATTATAGCGAAGGAAAAAAAAATAATATAACAATTAATTATTAATATCAAAATAGATTACAACCACGAACACATACATTATGTTTGATTTTTCACAAAAAAAAAAAACAATATAACTGACTTTAAGAGAATTATTACATGTGAAGTTGTGAACCATTACTCGAGCATAGTATCTTCCTATTATCTTTACATCCAAAACTTATTTTCCCATACACTTTTTACTCTACTGTGCAACTTGCTTCGAAACAGAATAGTACCTATGGTCCTTTGTCAAAGGAATCTCTAGCTGATTGAGTTAAGAGACAATCTTTGGTGACATCTATATATGCCAATAATAATTCAATGAAAGTGTACCTCTTTCTCCAACCTATGAAAATTTTCATAGGTTAGAGATTAAATTGAAATAAAACACCATAAATGGTTTGCCAACTTCAGAAAATTGTCAGAATCTATGTTGGATCCAGAGGTATAGTTGGTATGAGCCATCATACCCAAATCTTCTTGTTCATCGTCAGAGGATTCCTCAGAATTATCCCATGTAGCCATCATACTCTTCTTCTTGGGTCTGGAATCTTTCCTCAGGTGTTTCTCTTTCTCCATATTTGAACATTCTGACTTGATATGTCCAGGTTCATTGCATCCATAGCAGATCATGTTTTTCTTGTCATATTTATCATCATTTCCTCTATTGGATCGCTTGGAATATCTTTGGGGAAATTTCTTCTTTCTGTTATGCCACATCTTCTGAACTTTTCTGCATATAAACGTCAGTTCCTCTTCCTCTAAGTCTTCATTCTGGTCATCTGAATCACCATCCTCTGATTCTATTGTTGCCTTCATAACTTTCTTCTGCTTTGATTTCAATGCCATGGTTGGTTGCTTCTTCTTGGGCTCATCCTCTACAAGCTCAATTTCATGTGATCTAAGAGAGCTGATTAATTCTTCTAGCTTTAGAGTATTCAGATCCTTTGCTTCCTGAATGGCAGTGATCTTAGGTCTCCACTTGCTTGTCAGACTCCTAAGAATTTTCTTCACATGATCACCAGTAGTATAACTCTTATCAAGTACCTTTAATCCTAAGACTAGGGTCTGGAATCTGGTAAACATTGTTTCAATGTCTTCATCTTCTTCCATCTTGAACAACTCATACTTTTTTACTAGGAGGTTGGCATTTGCTTCTTGAACTTGCTTGCTTCCTTCATAGGTTAGAATCAGACTATCATAAATACTTTTTGATGTCTCTTTGTTGGTGCACTTGTAAAACTCCTTGAAGGTGATTGCATTTATCATGAATGTTTTGGACTTATGATGCATCTTGTACATGTTCTTCTTATCATCATTCATCTCCTTTCTTGGAATTTCAATACCATCAGTATTCTTCGAAGCAATATAACCATCTTCCACCAAGTCTCAAAGTTCAGGATCTTGTGAAATATAGAAACTTCTCAGCCTCTCTTTCCAATACTCAAAACGTTCTCCATCAAACAAAGGTGGTCTGTTGATGTTTCCTCCAGCAGCTTCTTCACGGAATCCAGACATATTGAACCCTTGGATCTTTTCTCAAACACTCTAAAGTGCTCAGCCTTGAGACCGGGCTCTTATGTCAATTAAAGGTGCAAACATGAGAAGGAGGGTTGAATTGTGTTTGCCAAAGTTGATAACTTTTTGCTAATTTGATGAAGGTTGGTTGGTTTTTATAAATTACTTAGATAAGAAGCAATCGGATTCAGAATCAGCAAACAATGAAAGCATAAATAATTTGACACATAGCGTTATCTTGGTTCACCATTAACTTGGCTAAATCCAATCCCCTCATTCAGAAGGCTTTAATCCACTAATTCAAATACCTTGAATTACAAAGCACTTGACCCTCCAAATCAGTCTTCCCAAACAGTCTAACAACCCCTGATTTTTGAGGAACTAACCACCTTGACCCTACAAGCCAAGTCTTCTCCTAACAATCTGACAACCCAGATTGAAGAAGGAACTAAACCATTGTCGGGTTGGATAAAAAATATTGGAACTTGAGTAGTTGCTTCTAACAAAGCTAAAATAATAATAACTCTCACACTCTAAGAAAAGAACACTCAAAATATTTCTCATTCGAACAAGTGTTTCTCTCTTTGAACTCTAAGATGAATTTGGAATCTTGGACTTGAGTTCTTCTACTCTTTTCTACTTTTTTGATACTTTTCTCATTCAGCCTTAGTGTCTATTTATAGTGAAAATTTGGGCTTCAATTTAGTCTTTGTTTAATTATGAATTGTATCTTGTTCAGATTGATTCTGTTCCTATTTTGTGTAGATTGAGTTTGTAAATTCTTCAGATTGATTATGTTCCTATTTTGTGTAGATGGACTTTGTAAATTCTTCAAATCAAATATTCTTCAAATCTTCATCAAATATTCTTCAAATCTTCATTAAATGTTGATAAAATATTCTTCAAATCTTCATTAAATGTTGATCAAATATTCTTCAAATCTTCAATAAAATATTTTTCAAATATTTTTCAAATCTTCTTCAAATATTCTTCAAATATTATTCAAATACTCTTCAAATCTTGATCAAATCTTTTTCAAATCTTGACCATATTTTCTTTTCAACTTGGTCAAAGATTTTCTTCAATTACAAATTTGAATCAAATCTTATTTTAATATTCATCAATTATAAATTTGAATCAAATCTTATTTTAGATTTTCTTCAAAAACATGAATCTTCTTTCATACTCTTTGAAATCAAATATATTGTTCTCATAAAATACTTTTGTTAACATCAAAACTCTAAATGTAAAACCAACTTGGTTCCAACATTAGGGACCATGGGACTTGATACTGGCATGTTGTTGTACATTTTGAACCTTTCTAGAATTTCAGTAGCATATTTGGTCTGGCTTATGAAAATTCAAGTCAGGTTTTGGATTACTTCAACCCATAGAAAATAGCTCATCTTGCCCAAGTCAGTCATGTCAAAATGTTTCTTCATTGAGTCTTTAAATTCCACAAACATTCTTTCACAATTTCCCGTGAATATCAGGTCATCAACATAAAGGCTCACAATCAATAAGCTCCATGTCTTTTCTTTCTTCACAAAAAGTGTATACTCAAAAGGACATTTCTCAAATCCCTCATTTAAGAAGTAAGACTCAATCTTACTATACCATGCTCGTGGTGCTTGCTTTGACCTATACAATCCCTTCTTTAGTCTATACAATTTGTCCTCTCTTCCCATCTTCAAGTATCGTTGTGGCTGGTCAACATAGATAGTCTCCTTAAGCTCTCCATGAAGGAAATCATTTTTAACATCAAATTGATAAATGCACCAAGATTTAAAAACAACTACATCAATTACATACCTAATGCTACCCCACCTTGCCACATGTGCAAACACATCATTGTATTTAATTCCTTGTTTATGGCAATAACCATTGGCTACAAGCCTAGCCTTATGTTTTTCTACTTCACCTTTTTCATTTAATTTTGTTTTTAAACACCCATTTCACCCCAATTTTCTTTGCATTGGGTTGAAGATCAGTCAGCTCCCATGTTGAATTCCTTTCAATGGCCTCAATTTCAAGATCCATTGCCTATTAGTTTTGCATTCCTTCCAACTTGAGTTTTTCCCCAATCCCACTTTTCATTTTTTGAGAAAACCACATCTCTATTGATCAGGATCTTCTTAGAGACTGGATCATACAATCTATAGGCCTTGGATTCTTCACTAACTCCAAGTAGAACACACTTAGTACTTCTATCATCAAGCTTCTTTCTTGTTGACCAAGCACGTGTACAAAATCAATGCATCCAAATACTATGAAGAAATGTATTGCAGATTTAATTCCACTCCACAATTATCTGGTGTAGCATCTTTGATTGCGACTGTTGGACTCCTATTTTTAACAAACACTAACCAATTCACAGCTTCTGGCCAGAACTCCTTGGGAACACCTTTATCAGATAACATACATCTCACCATATTGACACAATTCAGGAAGTTCTCTTACCGTACCTTTCTTAGCTAGTATGATCAGTCTTTTTTGGTCCAAGTGACCATACATATAATGCCATAGGAAAGCATTGTCTTCACTTGAAAGCTTAAAACATGATGGAAGCAATACTGTAGGAAAAACTGCAAACATCCTATTAGAATACATGTTTGACTCAAAAATCAATCCATTTTCTTCATGAAAACTTTACATTTATCATGTTGGAAGATTATGGTTAGGTCATTTTCTTGCAATTGCCCTATATTGGGAAGATTATTCTTTAGTTCGTTGATAGAATAGACATTGGTGATAACTTGTACAAGACCTCTAAATTCCAATTTAATACTTCCATTTCCCATGACCATCATTCTTGAATTATCACCTAATTTAACAAATACCCTAAACTCCTTATCTAAATCAAAAAACCATTCTTTATGTCCACACATGTGATTACTATAACATGAGTCTAGGAACCATACATTTTTAGAATTGGACTCATCATTAGTGATTGCCATCAGCAACAATTCTTCATCTTCATCAAACTCGGTATAGTTGGCCTTTTCTTCCAAACTAGGACATTCATATTGAAAGTGCCCTAGTTTGTGACAGTTGAAGCATTCAATCAGCTCATTGTTGAAAGGTTTGCCTCTGCCACGTCCACCTTTTCCACTTGTTCGACCTCGTGCTCGAACACTAGATCCTCTTGTGTGTGTGAGTTTAATGCTTGTTCCTCTTCCTTATGCCCCTTCATTCTTTGCTCGTGCACCATCAAATTGCTTTGAAGCTCATCAACAGAAGATTTGTGACGTCATTCGACTGTTCTATAGAACACACAACATAATCAAATCATGTATTTAGTGATCTAAGAATCTTTTTAACAATTGTGACCTGGGTAATTTGCTCACCATTCATCTTTATACGATTGACTATAGAGAGAGTTCTTGCAAAGCAATTTGAATTCTCTGCACAACACCTGTAATCATGCTCGTTTAACTTTTGTTGATCCCTGATACTTTTTCTTCATAGAATCCCAAATATCCTTGGAGATGTCTTTGGTGAGAATCGTCTCAAGAATGATTTTTTCAATTGATTGAAACAAGTAGTTTTTGGCCCTGATATCCTTTAATTTGCAATTGGCTCCCATCTTTGATTTGCTCTGATGTTGCATTTACAAGAGAGTTGAAAACTCCATTTTCAATTAAACTTCAATACTCTTTTGAACAAAGGAGATTTCCATCAACATGGACCAATGATGGTAGAGTCCATCAAATTTTGGTATCGTTGGTTGCTAGAAATTGCTCGATTCCACCATATTATATGTTTTGGTTTTCTTTTGTCTTCTCTCAACACACTCTAGAAACTGTGATTTCAGGATCAAACCTCAAACTGTGATTTCAGGATCAAACCTCAAATGGAACTTTGATACCAAATGTTAGGATTAGAAATATTGGAAGAAAAGTAATATTCCTTTTATTCATTGTGTTTTCAAAACTTTACACAAGTTGTTATCGAAAACAATTATAACTAACTTAGAAGGTTTAATTGCAGTATTAGTCCTCCTATTTTTACAAATTCACGAAATTAGTCCGCTTATTTTAAAAGTTGACAAGTTTGGTTCATTCCTCTAATTTTTTTAACTAAAAAATAATATCGTGTGACTTTAAATAACATGACATATAATACGATGATATAAAATGATTAACACTCATGAAATTGAATAAAACACCATAAAAATTTAAATTTCAACTTCATAAAATTTTCGTATTTTTAATTTAATTAATAACATATGAATAATTAATGTGTATAAATAATTCTATATCATATAATTATAAGAAAAGAAAAAAAAAAGTTTTTGAAATTTTTTTCCTTTCTATTTAATTCAACATCAACGTCACAGTGTCGGAAGTCATTCAATTTTTCCCGCGGAATCCGCTTCCTCATCACAACCCCCAACTCCAACTGCCTCTCCCACTTCATTAACACTAAACACTCTTTCCCATGCACACCCACCACTTTCTCTCTTCACACTTTTCAACAACAAAAAAAACACTCTACTACTACTTAGGTCCTCTCTCTCTCATGTCCACAGCAGATCCACCGTCTTCCACCACCACCGTCACCGGCGTTGGTCTCGGCTACGGCATCGCAATTGCCGTAAGCATCCTCGTTCTCATCTCCACCATCATGCTAGCTTCTTACTTCTGTGTCCGTATAAAAGCCCACGGCCGCCGCGGCACCTTTCATTTCCACACCGACATAGAAAACATCCGTCATGAAAATAACATTAACAACTCGGCCCAGCCCGGCCCGTTTATTTTGGGCCTAGAAAAGCCCATGATTGAAGCATATCCGAAGATTATTATTGGAGAGAGCAGACGGTTGCCTAAGCCCAACGAAGGCCCGTGTGCTATTTGCTTGTCGGATTATCTTCCAAAGGAAACGATACGGTGCGTTCCGGATTGTCAACATTGTTTCCATGTGGAGTGTGTTGATGAGTGGCTTCGGATGAGTGCCACGTGTCCTTTGTGTCGGAATTCTCCTGCTCCGTCGCCGATTCCTACGCCGTTGTCGGAGCTTGTTCCTCTGGCATTTCACGCTAGGTGATTCTTCATTTTGTGCCCAAATATTGTAGCTTTTTTTTTATAAACCAATACTCCTACGTACCAAAATTCAAAATTCGTTCATACTAAAATAATTTACTATTGTTTCCTAATTTTATATTTATCACATTGACATACAAGTTTGAAATTAGTTACTTTTATATTTGCTCCATATTGGTCAGAAAATTAGAATGCAACGTTGAATAGAAATTTAATGCAATCATGCACATGACTCATTGATTCAAACTGCATTGCGGACAACATCATGTGATGCAGTCGCAATGTTGCGGTTGCGACAGTGACCACAACTGCTCTGATAATAATTCACAATAAAAACCGCATTATGACGCTGTTGCAACAGCTAAAACTCAGTTTGTCATAATTACAATGTTAATTAGAGCTAGATGTTATAGTTACAAAGTGAATTAGAGTTTTAGTTAGTTAGTTAATATTCTTTTAAGCTTTTATGAGTAAACCTTTTTAATATCTTTTCTTTTACTTCTCTTATAAGATTAATCTTAATTTCTATGATTATGTTATTTCTAATATATTTATAAGATTAGTAATAAGTATAGTATTTGATTCTAATAAAAAATAAATTTCCATTACAACAACCGTAATACGCATCCCAATAGCTGAAATATATGGTTCGCCATAATCGAAACCGCAATTTTAAACCATGCCGTATGACTATTGAGTATATATATTAAACACAAATCTGGAAAATAATAAGCTAACTGAAACTTTCAATGAATTAAATCTTTGTGTAAAGCTACATATTACATTAGCATTGGAGAGTATAGTGAAATATGCAGTTATTGTAGATTTTGTGACATTAAGCTGTGCTGTGATGAATACATTCGCTTTACGAACAATTTCGTATAATTCAAGAGAACATTACTGAAAAATCTATCATAATATTCACTTATGAAAAAGATCAAGAGATCTTGTTTACTGTTGTTGCACCGAAACTGCTCATGTGTTATCATAAATTAATAAAATATCCGTGCTTCTTTAGGATAATAATTAAAGATAATTAATAAAAAATTAATATTTTATTTATATTATAAATAAATAATTTAAATTATTATAACTAACAATGATTAAATAAAATTGAAATTTGATAATAAATAAATAAAATATTTGACAACGACCTAATTTTATCTGATACTTTTGTATGTATGAGCGAGAAGTATTTATCTTGTGATTTTTTTTAATATGTATCCATGACAAATACTTTTCAGTGTTTTTTTCTAATATAAATGACTTATATTTGTCCCGGTTTTATCATATAATTAGTGGCTAATATTTATCCTGTGATTTTTTATATTTATCTTCAACAAATATTTATTTCGTATTTTTCATATATTAGTTATAAATATTTATTTCGCATTTTTTAATATTTATCAATGATAAGTATTTGTTCCATGTTTCTTTTATGTATCAATTATATGTATTTGTCGTATTATTTTTTTATATTTATCACTGATAAATATTTGCCTCATTTTTTATGTATCAGTGATAAATATTTATCTCATAATTTTTATATTTATCATTGACAAATGTTTGTCCATTATTTTTTATGTATTAATGGAAAATATTTGTCCCACAATTTTTATATTTATCTTAAAAAATATAGGTCTAATTTTTTTATGAATTATTTATAAATACTTTTCTTATATTTTTTTAATATTTATCACTCACAAATATTTGTTATGTGTTTTTTATGTATCAGTGACAAATATTTGTCTCATTTTTTTTATATTTATCAGTGATAAAAATATGCCACGGGTTTTTTTTAATATTTATATTATCAGTTACAAATATTTTTCTCGTGTTTTTTTTATGTATCAATGACAAATATTTCTCCCGTATTTTTTATGTATCAGTAATAAATATTTCTCTTATATTTTTTTATATATTAGTGACAAATATTTATTATGTATTTTTTTATCACATATTTTTCCTTTTTTTTCTTCCTATTTTATCTATATTCTCCTATATTTCCTTTTCTTATGCATCAATAGTATAGGTTTTCTTCTCTGTACGTAAATCAAGTAAAATCACAACTTTTGCAGTTTAATCTAGTTGAAAATTTGTGGAATGACTTTGTTGTCCCCATTTTTTGTATCAATGTTAATTAAATAAGGCAGTAATGTAATTTTCATAATGATTACATTTCTTATATTTATAATAGATTGAATTCATCAAAATAGTGCCTTTTAGTTTTTGCATATTTTTAAATTATGGTCGTGGTTGTAATTGTGACTACCATATAAATATTTTATGAGGTTAAATTTATCGTTTAATTCATTTTACGTAAATGAATCAAGACAAAAACTACTTTATATTTAATTTATTTTTAAATAAAATTATAAATTGAATTCATTTAAAATAATATTTCTAACTATAGAACTAAACAACACTAAATGGTAAAAAATTATAAATTACTTGCAACCGCTTATACCAACATAGTGCGGTATATACTTATATCTTCTTATTTTGTTGCCACACTAGTTTAAGTATGTGAGTTTAAGCTTAGGTGAACCTTACAATGTTTGTTGTAATAGTAAAATTAAAATGGACTTGTTTGCCACAATTTTTATTTTTTTTTATCTTGAGGTGGGTTATCATTGTGTGTATGCACAGTGATTTTTTTTATTTTTTATTCAAGGTGAAAATTGGATAATAGATAAAAGACAATTTTTTAAATATGGGTAAAAATGAAATTAAAATGTTATAACTCACTCAATTCTATCAACTTTTCAAACAATGGAATAGAAAATTTAATATCTTCCGTCATAAATTTACCTAAACAATGGAATAAAATCTCTTTAAATATAAAATTTGATATTTCATAATTCATACTCTCTTTGTCCCTAAACATAAAATTCATTTTGCATATTTGTTTCTCCCAAAATATAGGGATATTGTACCCAATTTTGTTCAGCCAGTTAAAAAATTCAAAAAAATAACAATAATAATGTGTTTAATTTATATATTTGTCATTACATTTTATTGTATTAAAAAATTTTCAAAAAAAAATTAAAATCAGACTCATAAATCTAGTCTAATAATTAAGCTCACATTCTCATTGATCCTTTAACAAAGTGTCCAATTTACATCATAAAAATATAATTAATAAATAGAAGATAAAAAGTAACAATAACTAACAAACAAATAAAAATAATGTTTTTGGTAGAAATAGAAGGGCTCTACAAGCCTCCCTCCTCCACATTTTAAACTTCCATGTTTCCCTCATTTTGAATCTTCACCAAATATGTACTCCGTTAAAAAGTTGAAGTCCTATCATTCATTTACAACTCCATAATTTCTACAAAACAATTAAAAAAAATCAGAACTCAATTTTATCTAACGGATGAAGAGATTAACCATTTTAGCCTATAAATTAAGAGGAAAAAAAAAATAAATATGAGGTATTATTTTTTTTCAGAAAAAAGCATAACATACAAAAAGAAGAATTTTTCTACATAAATAAAAAAATAGAGAAGAAAATGTAGAGAGACAAAAAACCACCATCTTCTTCATAAAATCAATTGATAACCATAAACAAATCCAAACCGTTTTTAATAACACAACCAACAAAAATCAAATTAAAAACCTGAATAAAAATGTAGAGAGTTAGAGAGCATGAGCCACACATCACCACCTCCATCGTCCTTTACAAATCCTCTATGAAACCATCATCTAATTTTTTTTTAATATTTTCTTTTCTTTTCCTTTTTAATTATATATTAAAGTTATATTTTGGGTTCCAAACCCATTTGTTTTTTATTACTCCATGACTCCAGTATTCATTTTTTAACGGACGTCCAACTTTTTATTTATTTATTAAGTTTTTTTAACAAATATTAACTTGATAGTTTTAAAACTCATTTTTATAAATAAATTAATCTAAAATCAACTTTTAAATTTGATTAATCAGATATGACGTCTTTTTAATCTTTGAGTTGTTAAGACATAGGTTGTACCACTTGGTGGTTTTAAAACTGAAAATAATAAAAAAAATATTTTTAAACGGATTAACTAGATGAGACATCTTTTTTACTACTTGAGTTTTTGAGATACAAGTTATACAATTTGATAGTCTTAAAACTCGTATTTCAAAATAATTATTCAAAACAAACAAATTATTATTTTTTCTTCGTCAAAACAACTTTTTTTAACAACAACAAAACACATTTTCTTTAAAAGCAATCAACACATCCGCATTTTCTACCCAAAAACTACGTAGTTTTGATTTCTCCATCGCACCGGGAGCAAGATCGCACTCTTGTCAAGCATAATAATAAAAATGTTTATCTTTCCTTATATTTTAAATACATTTTTATTTCTAAATTCCTTTCATAAAAAAAGATTATATTTGCATTTTCAAATGGAGAAATAAATTTATATAAGTTAACATTAATTTTACACAATTAATTATAGGTAACCGTATTTTACAGATGTCGTAGGGTGCTAATACCTTCTCTACGCATAATCGACTCCCGAACTCGAAATTTATTTTCAAATACTATTTTTTTGTTTTTTTAAAGGTTTTCCAACGTTTTTTTTTCTATTTTAAAATAAACTTGGCGGCGGCTCCATTAAATTCGAAAAACATTTGAAATTTTATACCGCGATAAAGGACAAATTGAATATTGATAAATGAAGTGTTAAAAAAAAACCATTACAACCTTGATTGCGAGTGCATAGTTCAAATTTTGCAAACTTCGATAATTGCATCACAACTCTATTTGTTTAATAATATATATATATATATATATATAAATAAATAAATAAATAAAGTAAGGTGGTGTAATTTTAAATCTCAGTTCAACTAACAATATCAATATTGTTACCTTAAATTAGAAATTAAATATAAAAAGCAATACTAGTAAAATTTATAATATTTACTATTTAGTAATAAATGCATTTATCATTTACATCGTGACTAAAGTCTATTATTTAATGAATCATTAATTTTTGTTACTATTTTTTTGACAAATTTTTTGTTACTACTATTATGTCTATTTTATTTAGGTTTAATTGCAATTTTAATCCCTCTATTTTTAATGATTTTCGAAATTGGTCCCTTATTTTAAAAGTCGACAGTTTTGATCTCTTCTTCTGATTTTTTAACTAAGAAATGATGATGTGAGATGTTTTAAATAACATGAAATATAATACGATAATGTAAAATGATTAACACCCATGAAATTGGAATAAAACGAAGTAAAAATTTAGCTTTCAACTTTGGAAAAAATTCATATTTATAATTTAATTAATGACATATGAATAATTAATAGATTTAAATAGTTCTATACCATAGAATTGTACGTCACGTCAATAAAAATATGTCAATTCCGCATTTTTTAGTTCAAAAAACTAGGAGGAACCAAAACTGTCGATTTTTAAAATAGGAGACCATTTCCGTGAATTGATAATAATAGAGGGACTAAAACTGCAATTAAACCTTATATATATATATATATATATATAAGGTTTAATTGCAGTGTTATTATATATATATATATAATAAAGTATGTTGAGGGAGTTGTAAGATTTTTCCGTTAAAATTTAAAATGTAGGGTATTTTAGTAATATTATAAATTATCAATTAATTATGAAGGAATATTACTAATATTTATAATTTATATTATTAATATTTAATAATAAATGAATTTTTCAATTATATATATATATATAATATGTATATATAGAGGGTGTAAGTAAGATGAGTATGTTATTGTGGGAGTTTAGAGCACTAAATAACAGTCATTTGATATAAATGAATGGCCATGATTAATTTTTTATTTATAATGCACACACGTTTCTATTTTTGGTAAATGTATTGTTTTTTGTGTGCACATGAACGGCTTCTTCGTCATTGTCTTTTCTCTATCTTGTCTCTCGCGTAGACACTAACACCCACAAAATTGGAGGAATTATATCCAAAATCAATTAATTGCAATAATTAGATAGAGTTAAAAACTTTGTAATCTCTAGTGAAATAAAACTATGTAGATTTGATTCATTGCAATTGCAATTTTCCCTTCCTAATAGAATGGCCGTCTAATTAAATCGAATGACTGTTATTTAATGCTTTTATCTCTATTACAATAAAATTTTCCTCCCACTTAATACATCCCTTTTGTATATATCTATCTAGAGTAAGGCGATGTTGTTACAATTTTTTTTTTTTTTTATCTTAGGTGTTGTTACAATATTTTACTGCATATATTGAGGATATTTTAGTAATTATAAATTAGAAATTAATTATGAAAGTAATGTTACTAAAATTTATAATATATTATTATTATTATTTAATAATAAATTATGTAAGCAAAGTCTATTATTTAATTTAACGGGGTCCTAATAAATAAAATAGAGAAAATATACATTTACTAAATTATTTTTATTAGTATCAGTGACACATCATTTTAAATATTACCTAGTAAATAATTTACAGTAGACAAGGGTGGTTTGAGAATTTTTAAGAAATGTGGTGTATACCCATTACATGTGGGGGTATACGTAGTAATAAGCCCAAACCACTCCCCCTTTGGAAGAGGCCCATCCATCATTCATGGCCGCTTTGCCCTTGTAGTAGTATCAGAAACAACTTTAGATTGAAGTCGCGCTCAATTCAACTCGCCGGGGAACGCGGCCGGAAAACGACGTCTGCCGCCGTAAACAGAACTCCGTCGCTACATATTTAACCGCACCCCGCACTGCGCTAAAGCAAGCGGCACGATTTACAACACAGGTACTATTATTTATCAAGAAGCTATATTTATTATCTTGATTGTTAGAGTTAGAATCTGCATTTGCTGCATGATTTTATTGTTAATTCGTCGATTCGCTTTCTGTTAGTTCACTAGAGAGATTACATTTGCTCGTAAATTAACTGTGTTGTTCAGATATTTCATTTATCATTGTTTATTTAGTGTATGTTTGGTTTCTCTTTTGGATTGAAGCAAATAGCGGTGTAAAGTTAATGTATTCAAGTAGAATAAATTTTGCCTCCAAAATTGATTATAACCTGAAAGCTAAAATTTGAAGCTTTTGCCTCTACAATTGACTTTTACTCTCTCAAATTTATTGTTCAACTTACTCTAACATGAATGTATTCTAGTGTTGTTAAATATCGGTTACACCACTATAGACCTATAGCAAAGCGGAATTTGAACAAATTGTTATTGCTCTTCTGTAATATGCTATTTAGTACATAATATTGTCAAATAGCGGCTATTAGTGACACCATAGAAATATTGCATAGCGAAATTTGAACAATTTGCGGATTGTGATTGACAACACTCTTGTATTCAAACTTAAATCAATTTACGCTCAATTCACTTTTAGCTAGAATCAATTTTTCAAAATCAGCTATTGTCTCTATAGCACTGACACATCTGATCGATAGTATGTCCCGATGTTAGACACGTGTCAGTGACACGATGCCGGCACCTTGATTACATTAAATTAATTAATTTTCTCAAATTATTACGGTGTCGACATGTCAATATCAATGTTGTGTCCGATGTCCGTGTCAATGCTTCATAGATTATTGTCACCACATAACCAATCACACTTAATTTTCAGGAAATACAGTACCCAAAACTATCATTGTATTTTTTCCCCTTCTCTGGGATGACTTGTTCTGAGTTTTGTTGAGAATATAGTATTTCATGTGCATTCTCTGTTTTTAAGCTAAATCAGTTCTTGAATCTTAAACAAGTTTGCTTGAACTGGCTGTTGGAAAAATACTGATTCTTAAATTGGTTGAACCAGTTCTCAATTGGTGCTAGGAAGAACCTGATATGATGTAAATTATTTGACTGATTACGTTGAAAATTTAGTTACATGTGGTAGTTGTATATAGGACTGTGCAAAAAAAAAACTAGTGCACCAGAACAGTTTTAAAAACCCGGTGCTCCAATTTAAAAAACCTAATCCGTTTTTCATAAAAACTTTCCCATCCCCATTTCATTAAATCCACAAAAAACCGGTACCCACTGAGGGAGTATAAGCCCTTATACAAAGTTCGAACCCTAATCTCCCAAAATTGCAGCTCTCACATCTCAGATCAAAATAGACCCAACCTATTTCTCAGCTCTTGCAGTGCAAACCCTTGTCTAAGCAAAGAGGTAATCTAATTTCCCTAATCCTTTCATTTTGCTTCAAATTTTTTACTCACAAATTGGGAATTTCTCTTTCTAATCTATTGTTGTACAGAAAATGGATTTCCCTTTCTTCTTTAGTCAGATTCGCTTGTTTTTCAAAATTGAACGGTGACTAGAATGCGCATTTTGTTGCAGATTCCGTCAGATTTGCAGAATTTGTTTCGGTGATTCTAGGTTTTTAAATCATTTTCGATTTATTTTCATTATATCGTGTGGTTTTGGTTGGTGAAAGGTTATTACTTTCTGACCTAGGCCATTTTGTCGTGATTCACTATTCATGATTATATCGGGTCTTTGCCGATTTAGTTTGTTCATCTCTCGATTGTGTGATTTCACAGTTATGGTTTTGTTTGTTATTCGGTTTTTACTTTTATGGATTTTGTTGGTTTTGCTTCTCTCTTTGCTATGGAGTTTTGCTTTTATGGATTGCCGTTTTGCTTTTATTCTTGAGGTGTGATCTCGATAGCATTATGTTCGAGATGTTAATTTTAGCACTTCTTCTGTTTGATGGTTTTAAGTTAATTTTAATTCTAGCATTGTGTTAGAGATGTTAAGTTAACTCCTAGTTTAATCTCTACTTTGGTAGGATTAGCACTTCGGTTTGATGGTGTTAAGTTAATTTTAATTTGATGCAGATGTTATGGGTACTCAAAGTGAATGAATATGCTGTTGGATCTGGATTTTGTTGTCTCTACTCTATTTGTTTTTGATACCTGCATAATTATATTCATACATGTATTAATCTGGGTTTTTAAAGTGTAGTTCATGTATTGCGATTAATAATCTAATTTATATATTTATTAGAGTCATGACCAAAGAACTATGATAGTTGTAGCTATTTTTTCTTATGAGTATAGTTGTAGCTATTTTTTCTTATGAGTATAGTTGTAGCTATTTTTATACATCTGAATATGCTTTTTGTATTGTCTTTTGCACATGGCTTTCATAAAGATTGCTTGTTACCTCCCTCTGTCCTTGTCGTGTCATTTTTGTTTTCTTTTCCTTGTATTAATTTTGTTTGAAACCAGTAGCTTCGGGGACAGGTTAGGAAGCCATACAAAAATTCTAATGATTCTTCACTATCAATTATTGAATGCTTTTGAAGGCGTGTATTTTTTTTTTTATTTTTTTTATTTAGGATTAACTCATAAATGACAAGGTACAATGTGTGAAAAGCTCATGAGTGATTGTGTGGGTAAACACGGTTTGCATTGCAGAAAAAGTACTTGGTTTTCCAAACTTCAATGTATAAATGAGTGACATTGTTCATCCGGTTCTCATGTTCCTTTTATTCGAATTGGAGACACTGCTCATTTAGAGATTTAAGTTAATTCACTTTTTCTATTATGCATGATGCACCCTTAATAGAGAATTATAAACAGCACCAATTAAATATGCGTCTGTTCTTGCTAATTTTTTTAATTATTTGCTGATTTCTGTTGAATTTAGTTAATTGGCACCGATGCTGTTAAGGAATTTATGTAGCTTATACTGATTGTAGTCATTGTATTTTTTTTCTGTTACAAGTTTGTAGTTATTGCTCCCACAACGTCTATAAGTATTTTTTATTTATATATGCTGGAAAGTTAACTAATTAAGCCTTATTATTCATTAATTGATTCACTATGATTTTGTTTTAATATATGGTCAGTATTTGTTTATGTCCCCAAATTAACGTTTAATTTATGCCCAAGCATAATCATAAATGAGTTGTCACATAGGTCATAGATTTGAAACAGATTCATGATTAAAATCTGGTTCAAAATCCAGTTTAAAATCTAGTTTAAATCTGGTTTTTAACAAACCGTTAAAAAACCAGTTATAAAATCCAAACAGGTTCATTAAATCTTGAACTGGTTCATAAAAAACGATCTTGTTTGGTCTATAAATGCTGAATTTTAAAATGGTTTTTGTGTTGTGGTTTGGTTAACCACCCCATGCACACCCATATATGGAGTGTAGGCAACATTGACTGTTTTGCACATTTGATTTGACTCTCCTTAAATCTTTTACCTGTGAAGATTGTGCAACTATCATTATTATTGTTGTAGTTGTTTGGCTTCTAATTTAACTAAATCTTCTTACAGGAACTTATTTGTTTTCAGTTAATCCTGTACTCCATTGGCCAAATTAGGTTTCTGTCTGAGAAACATGTTGAAGCAAGCAATTGGTAGAATTTGCAGAGCAAATGTTTATTCTTGTGAAGGAAACAGAGTTTTGCCTTGGTTTTATGTGGCCTCGTGCTTTTTCCACAATGGACAAGTAAAGTCTCAAATTCTTCCTTCTAAAGCTTTGGTTTTATTTCTTTCAGTTAATTATTTACTGTTATTACTTGAATTTCTTATTTATCTGTTTTATCAGAATAGTTGCATTTGGCTGCATATAGATTTAAGTGACTGGCTCTTAGTGCAGCATATTGTGGAAAAGGTCTATGGTTCAAATGTAAAGCTTTGAAAACAAATTGTGTCCAACACTTGGTTTCCACCTGGGTTGGCTCACCACGGGTACAAGGTCTAGTGAGCCAGGAATATACCAATCCAACTTGACCCATCCCGGATTGGGGGCAGTGTTGCTAAATAGCGGCTGTAAAGCCACTATAGCATAGCAAAATTTGAAAAAATCGCAAGTGTTCTTGGATACACTATAGCACTATAGTATTGCTGTGTAGTTTAATTTGAACAAACTGATAATTTGAGCTATTTGCGATCTCACAGACCACAACTCATTTTGACAGCTCTAGTATGATAGCCTTAATGCTTCTAATTGAAATAATTCATTTCGTAGATAAATCAGGGAATTAAATGCAGAGTATTAGAACAAGGTAGGAAATCCCAAAGCTTATAAAATTGGACGAGGTTGAATTGGCATGTTGATTTGGTGAATTCCGGTAATTAAAATAATCTCAGTAGGCTTTTCAATATTTGATGATTGCAATTTCTATTTTGTGACTAAGCCTAAGATTAGTCATTTCACAACATTTTTTTTTTTCTTTTTAATGACTGTCGAGGTGATTGGTTTTGAGAAATTTTAAGGATGATCTGTGTTCCATGCTCTGTGCATTTTTTTTATTTTAGCTTGTATAAGGATTTCAGAATGGATTTCTTGTTTCTATGAGTTATGCAATATATCTGCATTCCACGAGTTATGCCATTGAGCCAAAGGGCCGTTACAGAAATTATTTGTAATTTTTACTGCATAGTTTTTTACAACAGAAGAAAAGAATTAGGGCTTGTTTGATCTTGCTGTGAAATATTTTCTTTTACAAGAATTGCTTTCTATAAAGTTATCTTGTCACCCATTGTCTTTTAGCATAGGAGGTTCTTGCTTCTCTGTAATGGCAGATTTATTACATCTGTTGTTACATAAAAAAACTTGTATACTACTATACTTTAACCAAAGATCTCAAATTATTAATTTATAGTTGCCTATATTTAGTTCCCTGATAATTGCCACCATCTTTAGATGCACATTTTGTTTGCAAAGCTATTGCTTTATAAATTAGATGATCCTACATATACTTCTATCTAATATCGTTGTGCATCACAAAGCAATTCATTTCAATAGGATATGTTGCACTTTGTAACTCCTAATTTGTTTATCTATGTGTAAAGTTATTCATACAAGAGCCAATGTGCGTTTTTTCAGATAAATGTTGAAATTAAAGTTGACATTCTGCATTCGATCATTTTTCTATTAGCATCCGCATTCAGTCTTGTTGAGTCTTCAGGATCAAACTCACCTAAATTTTTGTTTTAAAAAAAAGTTGACATTGGAAAGCAATAGCTCAGATGATGATATATGGAGTATTAGTAAAGCATATATGAAGTATTGATACTCATTTTTCGTGCATCTTTGTATTAAGGTACATAATGCACCAAGAAGCTTTTTTGGCGTAGAGGATTTCATCGATGATGACAACAGCCGACCTTATACATACCAAAAAGGGAAGAAGTCAAAGAATCCAACCAAGCATATATCATTCAAACAAAGAACAGTTGCATACATGGAACCTTTTACACTTGACGTGTTTATCTCAAAACGGTTTGTATCAGCTGCACTCACTCATAGAGTGACAAGTAAACAAGTTGCAGTTGCAGGTACCAACTCCAAGGACATTAAAGCTGTTCTCAGATCTCGATCCGACATACCGGCATGCATAGCTATTGGCCGGATTTTAGCTGAACGAGCTAGGGAAGCAGATGTTTACACCGCTTCTTATACTCCAAGAGATCGGGATAAATTTGAAGGGAAAATCAGAGCTGTAGTTCAATCACTTATTGATAATGGGATTGATCTCAAGGTTTATCTTGATTGAGTCACAAATAATCTTTTAAAGCTAACACTACCAGCCAGTTAAGTTATTGAGATTCTGGTTGAAGCATTGTGTTTCATTATGCCCATGTAGCTTTATAATTAGTAATTGATATCAATACTAGTTTTGTGAACTAGAAATTATGGCATAATGAATGTAATTTATTTTTATATTTTTATGCACATTATTCAAATTTCATCTAATTTTCTTATTCAGTGTTCACAATTAGCCTCAAACACACCATAACCATCTTCTTCAAGGGTTACAATTTTCCAATCATGTTGTCCAACTACCAAATCATACCAGGAGTAAAAAGCACTTTTAAAATCAATTTGATGTAGGATGTGAGAATTGGATAGATAGATATTTATCTACAGCCGTCTGAACCCAGAGTTTTCCAGGTTGGTGAAGAATCTGCCATCCTAGCTTTTCTCATGCTAAGACCCGCTGAATGTAAAGGTTGAGCCACTTTGTTCCATTTCACCAAGTGACAATTTTTACCTCCCCAAATAAATTGTTTGATGCATGAGTCAATGGAGTCACAAATATCTTCAGGAATCTAGAACTCAATACTGATGTAGCCAAAGTCACTCTCTCTGCTCGACTTTTAAGTCTTTCCTTCCGACCAACAAGCCTGCAACTTGTAAGAAAAATCTGATTTGGTGAGCTTGCAAGAAAGTAAGGGGAAACCCAAATATTTCTCAATAGTGAAAGTATAACAAAAATCCAGAATAGCTTCAGACTTAGTGGTTTTAGGCCAAGAGAGATTCCTAGAAGGGTGGAGTATAGATTTTTGTATGTTAACTTTTAAACACGAGGCTAAGCAAAAGGAGCGGAGGACCTCGTGAATCAAACAAACTTGAGAGGATTTGACCCTAGTGAAAATCAAGCAATTGTGAATATGTTGTATTTCTTATTGATTTTGTACAAAATACAATATGATATAAATAGCCTAGGGGTACAGGTAAATCAGGAAGTTAATTAAATCCTAATTAACTCAATTATTTACAAGAAAGGAAAGATATTATATAGCTATCAATGATAATATAATATTCCTATGATACAACTAATGAAAGTTGTACAGTTGTCCCTTAATGGACATAGTCGTAACCAACACTCTCCCTCAAGTTGAGTCATAAATGCCAATCATGCTCAACTTGAATCTTAAGTTTTCATAGGTGACTCTAATAAGTGCCTTGGTCAAGATATCAGCAGTTTGGTGGCTTCAGGGTGTGTGCTGGAGAGAAATTAGCCTATTGTCAACGTTTTCCTTGATGAAGTGTCTATCAATTTCCACACGCTTTGTACTGTCATGTTGCACAAGATTTTTAGCAATGCTTATGGCAGCTTTGTTATTGCACAACAGACTTACTTCATGGTCAGTGTAAACGTCTAGTTATGCAAGCATCCTTTGCAGCCACATCCCCTCGCAAATCCCATGTGCCATGGACCTAAATTCAACTTCTACACTGCTTCTAGCAACCACAAATTGTTTCTTGCTTCTCCAGGTCACTAAGTTGTCCCATACAAAAGAACAATACCCACTGGTTGATCTCCTATCAGTCACTAAGCCGACCCAATCTGCATTAGTGAATATTTCTATTTTCGTACTTGTGTCCTTCTTGAAACGCAACCGTTTCCCTGGTGCCTTTTTCAGATCCTGCAGGATGCGGTTAACTACTTTCATGTGAGCCTGCCTAGGGTCATTCATGTAGCGACTAACCATGCTAACAGAAAACCAATATCTTGTCGTGTGTGGGTTAGGTAGATAAGCTTCTCAATCAGCTTTTGATACCTTTCTTTGTCAGTAGGTTGACTCTCATTTTCCTTTCCAATTTTCACATTAGATTCCATATGAGTGTCTGCTGGCTTGCATCCTAACATCTCTGTTTCTTGAAGTAAGTCAAGTATATATTTCCTTTGAGATAAATAGGTTCCATGTTTGGATCGTGCCACTTCCATTCCCAGAAAATACCTTAACTGACCAAGATCTTTGACTTCAAATTCCTTAGCTAAGACCATTTTCATTCCTTCAATTCCCGTATAATCATCACCTGTAATAATAATATCATCCACATAGACAATGAAGATGGTTGGTTACCTTGCCTTCCTTTGAATGCTTTAAGAACATTGTGTGGTCCGTTTGACACTAGGAGAAGCCATGCATCCTAACCACCCGTGTGAACCTATCTAACAATGCTCGAGGGGATTGCTTGAGTCCATATAGTGATCTTTTGAGTTTACATACCTTTCTTGAATTTTCTGATGTTTCAAGTCCATGTGGTATTCTCATGTAGACATCTTCTTCAAGTTCACCATTTAGGAAAGCATTTTTTATATCTAACTGGTGAAGTGGCCAATCCAAATTTACTGTCAGGGAAAGGAGTACACGGACTGAATTCAACTTTGCTACAGGTGCAAAGGTTTCTTCATAATCCACCCCATAGGACTGGGTGAATCCTTTTGCCACCAGCTGAGCTTTGTACTTGTTTACACTCCCATTTGCATTGTATTTTACTGAGAATATCCACTTGCATCCAACTGCCTTCTTCCCCCTTTGGTAGGTGGGAGAGCTGCCATGTGCCATTCTTTTCAAGTGCCTTGATTTCTTCCATTACAGCAGTCTTCCATTCTAGAACTAGGACAACTTCATGAAAGTTTTGAGGAATGTCGAAGCTATTCACAGAGCTGATGAAGTTCTTGTACTCCTGCAATTGGGTGTTTGGTACAAGACCTTACTTCCTTTCTATAGCAATATGTAAGTCTAAGTTTTGGTCATTAGTGGCATTACCAGATAAATTAGAGGAAAAGTTAATGCACATTATACTACCTTTGTGAGTAGGTTCAGGATCTGAATTTTGGGAAGAGTCTTGGTTCTGCTTTGGAAGAGTGCATGCTTCTACTTTCTCAAGAGTTTGTTGCTTGTTCTTCTTCCTGATGTATATTTTCCTCCATTTGGTTTTCTTTATGGACCAATTGTTGGTGCTCCATTTGTAGGCTTGGTAACCTCAAGCGTGGTTGTTTGTTGGTCCAGTTCAGGTTCAACCATTATTGGGACAGATTATGTGTTTTTAGTGATTTGGACAGGATCTGATGGGATGGTTGAGACAGGTTCATGTGGAGCAGATTCTGGTATTGTAATTTCCCAAGGTTGGTGTTCATCGATTGTAACTTTCTCCCCCTGAATGCCAACTTTGGAATAAAAAGCCTTATCTTCAAAAAAGGTAACATCCATAGTATGATAAATTCGTCTTTTTAGAGGGTTGTAGCATTTGTATCCTTTCTTGGTAGGAGAGTATCCCAAGAAGATACACTTGATGGCTTTCGGGTCCAACTTATTGAGGTTAGCCTTTTGGTCATGTACAAAGGCAGTACTTCCAGTAGGTGCCTATTTTTCCTCTATGTTGTCGCATGATGTTTGGTGTATAATGCCATTTGTGGTAAGGTAACTACCAAGGGTGTGGTGGAAGTACTCCCCTCCATTATCAATTCTTAGTACTTGAACATTGTTTTGAAATTGGGTTTGGACCATTTTATGGAAGTTCTCAAATATACTCCCAACTTATGATTTTTCTTTCATGAAGAACACCAAGTGACTCTTGTATGGTTGTCAATAAAAGTGACAAACCACCTTGACCCAATAACGTTGCTCACTCTTAAAGGTCCCCACACATCACTATGAATGAGTGTGAAAGGTTTAAACGCCTTATAAGGTTGTATGGAATAATGGGATTTGGTGTGTTTGGCTAATTCACTCACTTCACATTTGAAAGAACTAGAGTCTTTATTAAATAAGGATGAAAACATTTTTTTTAAATACATAAAATTTAGGTGTCCTAGGTGATAATTCCATAACATTACATCATTATCATTCTTTGATGAGCGCATAAGGACAACCTTGTAGGATCTCTTATTTTGATCTTCAACTCTAAGGAAGTAAAGGCCTGCACTCTCCTCAGCATTGCCAATCATCTTCCTCGAATTCATATCCTAAAATTCACACAAATGTGGTAAGAACTTAGCAACATATCCTAAGTTTTTGGTTAATTTACAGAAAGACAATAAACTGCAATCTAGTTTAGGAACATGCAAAACTGAATCAAGAGTAATATCTTTAGAGATAACCACCGAACCTTTACCAGCCACCTTGAAGGTGGTACCATATGTTATTCGGACAAAAGGTCCATCTTGACATGGAGTGTATTTGCTAAATACATTGATGTCCCTAGTCATGTGATCCGAGGCACCATAATCAACAATCCAAGAAATTGTTTTCTGGTGATTTACATGAAGGGCAGCAGAAAAATAACCTTTTTGGGCAAGAGTGGCAGTGAAAGAAGATGTACTAGTGTTTTGTAGTGCTTGTTGCATCAGTTTCTGCAGCATCTCTATTTGTTCTTTGTTGAAAGGGCTGGCCTCTGCAATGTTTCTGGACTTACTTTCATCAGCAGCAGCATATCCGCGTGCGTCCTTGAGTTGTGATTTTAGATCCGTGGGTTTTCCATGAAGCACCCAACATGTTTCCTTCGTATGTCCAGGTCACTTGCAGTGATCGCACCATCCTCTACCTTTCTTTGGTGGACCTCTTGCTGCAAGTGCAGAGCCTTCAATGTTTGAAATTGCACTTTGACTTCCCAACATGATTTTCCATGTGCTTTCTTCCCTTCTCACTTCTACAAATGCTTCACGAATGCTAGAGAGAGGCTTAGTTCCAAGAATCCTCACTCTCACTTCATCCAAATTTTTATTTAGTCCCAATAGGTACTGAAAGATTTTGTCCTTCTCGACTAGTTTCTTGTAGATTTTGTCATCATTTGTGCATTTTCACTCTATGTCTGTATAGATGTCAAGTTGTTGCTAGTATTTTGTGAGTGTATGATATAATACTCAGTGATCGGAGAATCTCCTTGTTGAAGATTGTTTAGAGACTTTTGATTCACATATGACTGAGTCCACATTTGAGTAGGTCTCCTTGGCTTCCTTCCATATTTCTGCAGCAGTGTCATAATACATGAAATTTTCACCAGACTCATTAGTCATGGAGTTGAGCAACCATGGCATAACAAGATTGTTTTCAAGTTTCCATTTTTCATGGCTTGGATCAATCTTTTTTGGCTGCTTAGCCTCGCTAGTGATGTAGTCTTCCTTTCCTTTTCCTTGGAGGAAGATGCGGACATATCTAGACCATTGTGTGTAGTTCTGTCCAATAAGTGTATAGCTAGTAATAATAACTGTTTCATGATGACTGGTGGTGTTTCTAGTCGCTCCTACCTTAGGGTTAGCATCTAGGATGCTTGAGTTGTTCTGTTTTTCTTCTATGAGAAAATCCTAATTTTTTTTATCGGATCAAAACTGTAGCTCTAATACCATGTGAGTATGCTATATTTCTTATTGACTTTCTACATAATACAATATTGTATAAATAGCGTAGGGAGTACAAGTAAATCAAGAAGCTAATTAAATCCTAATTAACTCAATTATTTACAAGAAAGAAAAGATATTATATGACTATCAATGGTAATAGAATATTCTTATGATACAACTAATGAAAATTGTACAACTGTCCCTTAATGGACAGAATCCTAACCGATAGCAATCACCAACAAAGAATAAGTGTGAAATAGCAGAACCATTCCTACTAACCTTGATAAGAAACCACTAATTGTTTGCATCTTTTTCTTGAATGAGAAGTGCTAACTTTTTCATGCACAAAAGGAAGAAATGAAGAGACATAGGATCGCCTTGACAAAGGCCCTTAGTAGGAGTAAAATTGTCGAATTCTCATTATTCCATTTAATTGACAAGGTGAAAGAAGAGATGTCACTCATGATCAAAATTTATAATGCAGATGGGTAAGCCAAATTTCTAATGGGTAAGTTTCATAATGGGTAAGCCAAATTTCTAATGGGTAAGTTTCATAAAGTGTCAATCCACATATTATAAGCCTTTTCGAAATCAATCTTAAACATTAGAAGACCAGACTTACCTTTTTGTGTGTGCATGTAATGAACAATTTCATGTGAAACAAAAGCGCTATCAGTTGTGCCACAGTTCTGAATGAAGTTGTTTTGAAGAGGGCCAATGAGATCATTCAAGTAAGGCCTAATTCTACGAACCTAGATTTTTTACACCAATTTCAATAACACATTACATTGGCTAATAGGTCAAGAATCTTTCATGCAGTGAGGTTCATCAGTTTTTGGGATTGGAATAATATGTCATAAAGTCTTAAAGATAATTGATTGACATCTGGTTTGGAGGCTTTGTAAGAGCCCATAGAAAAAAGAGAGTCATTCACATCTTCCAAAGAGACTAATTGCAATAGTAAATCAAACAACTCTTGTGGGATTTAAGGAATTGACTCTAAATGCAAGCTGCTATAATAAAACAATCGATATATTTTCTTGTTCAATAAATATTTATTTCAGACTTTATCTTCCTTCAGTTTGTTCAACTCCTTCACACAAGAATATGGTAACCCTATATAGTGTTGTATAACATGTAGTCATATACCTTTAACCAACACACATCTAAAATATTACATGTGTATCTAGAAGTGTACTTTCAAATTACATATTTTGTCCAAAAGTGTACTTCCAAACAGTCCAAGATTTGCGTTTTTTCATGTGTACATCTGAAATGAAGTTAGGGAATGTGTAAAGTATTGCCTGATATCTTAGAAGCCTTGCAAATCTAGTTAGGGGGAGGGTAGAATGAGCAAGTGCCATGAGAAAAAGTCAAAACTCTCCTTATATGCACAAATGCATGCTTCAATCAGAAGAATAATGACCATTTCTTGGTATCATATTTTTTTCAATTTAATAAAACTATCATGATGTTATTCAGATTGCAAGCTAAAAGGATCTACAACTCCTTAAATAAGTGATCCTGCTGAAAAAAGTTATCATTATCTCTATATTCAATTGTTTTTGCTCTATGAATCGGTTGTGCATGGTGGTGAAAAGAGTAGCAACATTAAATTCAAAAAGCATCATCTAAATGATCTCACCACTCACCATCTCCTCATAATTGCAACCACAACAAAATAGTACTAATAAGTTTGGCACATTGCATGACATAAGTACTACTCATCCAGAGATAAATAGTGATGATATTCTTAGAATAGATGAGAAGCAAGTTTTGGAAATGGTTACATTTGTTTTTGGCTTAGATACATCATGTAACTTTTCACCTTTGAGTAGAAATTCAATATAACTAATAGTTGATATCTCTTTCCAAACACTGCAAAAGAAGTTGATGCTCCACATGTTGTAGTATAACATATCTGTGCTAACTATATGACTCCATGCTATGCAGCACCCAACGCCTTAGATTGAAGGTGTGTTTGGTATTCGACACGACACAGATGCATGTAGTGTTTACGTGTCGTGTCTGTACCAGTGCTTCCTAAATTTCATGGGAATATTTCTAAAGGCAGCTCAAGCAAACTAAAAAGTTAGTACTGGTAATATTTGATGAACTTATGTTACCTAATTTAGTCAACACTTTATAATTATTTTGTTCTTTACTTTAATCCTCATCATGGAACAACTTGATCTGGTAGAGCTATCACTGGCAGAATATGAGAAGATGAAGTTCTCACCGTCTTTGCTAGTTGAAGCTAGCTGTGGTCTACAAAGCTCAATGCACTGCCAATAGTTTCAGAAAGAGATGTCGATCACATACAAAATATATTTAGACATTTGTGATCATTCCAAGTGCAAGCCGCCGTTGGTATGTACTCTCTCTCTCACTCTACCACTTCCCCACATCATGGATCAGAAAAAATAATGGTTTATTCATATTTTGCTATACTACAGTGCTATTGCGCTACTATAGTTGCTATTTAACAAACACTTTGTACTAAATTGTGTATCACAAAACAATAGGAGTTTCTTAAAATTCTGCTATAGATCCCCCATATCGCTATTTGACAAAACTGCCACAAACACACACAAAGAGAGCACAAGTTTCAAATTTCTCACACTTCAATGTTTTCTTTTCGGCAAACTAAGCCAACAGTTTAGATAGGAACATCATTAATGAACCAACTATTTCAATATGTTCATCAACCTACCGTAAGATATGAGATGCTTCCAGCTCATATTCTACTTGCTTTGTTCCCACTTTCAAAACAAAGATTAATAAATAAAATGCAAACATAGGATGAGTAATTCAAAAACTACAGCAATCCCACAGAAGAACCCAATGCATAGCAGTAAAAATTAGAACAAATTTTCTTCCCCTTAAAAATGTAAGAAAGCAAAAAAGATAAAGGTTTGGAAAATTATACAATGAAAAATCACTCAATCACTCTAAAAGCTGGGGTAAGAGTTGAAGGAAAATGGTGTATCTATAATAATTTCTTTCATTCTTCAGCCTACATATGTATATCGATGTCAATGCAAAGGGGACCGGAAAACACATGGTAAATTGAAGCTAACATGCAACTAAATCAAACCATGTATAACTACAATAAAAAAGCCGAACTCACCCTCAAACACGTCCCCGAAGCTTGCAAATGCATGCCTCCTTAAAAGACTGATAATCAGCTGCATATGAAAGTCCAAAAATAGCAAAAGCGAATATATCAAATGCAGCATGAAATTGCAACAGATAGCGGTATAAAAGGCTGTGAGTCAATAATAGGACTTGAGAGAGAGAGAGAGAGAGCGCTGATAGCAAAGCCTCATTCGAAATCAAATACAAAGCACCATAATTTGACGGCTCAGTATCCGAGACTGAAATGATATACAGATATAGATAACCTTGTAAGCAATGTTGTAGAAATAAGCCATAAACAAAAGAAAGAAACATTTGTGACTGGTGTTAATAGCAATTTTTCATACAAAAACATAGATATAGGACAAACAATGTGATAGAACACTGCAAATTAAGAGGAATGAGGGCCCAAAGAGTGGGCCCCACTCACCCAAGTCACACACCTCACACACATTTAGTTTCTAGAATGATGGATGGAGGGAATAAAAGTTAGTTAATAATGTCTCTTATTCTACTGATATTCCATTAAATGAATGGGGGAAAGGAAAGTGGGAAAGACATTCAGTTTCAAGAAGGATGAATGGAAGGAATAAAAACTAGTTAATAACGTCTCTTATTTTATGTTATAAGAATGAGGAAATAGGAAGAGGGGAAGGTATTCAGAAAATATTCTAAGAAATAATTAGGGGAATTCTTTCTCTGATTAGGAGCAATTTTGCTCTGGTTTAGGAGTTCTTAGAACTCTAGTTTAGTTTTTTCTTTCTGCATACTTTCTTGATCTCGTCATTGTAAGAGATACTACTCTGAATTTTAAGAAATAATATACCTTTTTCCTCCATTAAAATTCTGAGTTCTATCACAATGACATCAAACAATAGCTATCAAGCATCCAACAAACATAGCAAAAACAAACAAGAGATGAATCAAAATGAAACAAACCGGCGAGAAAATTGAAGACTTCTTCAATTGTATGTATTAAATCTCTTTTCAATCTAGTAATACATTTTTATTGCACCTTCATCCTATACCTCAGCCAAAAAAGGAGACAAAAAACAATAATATGAAAAAGCAAAACAGTACAAGGTGCATTGTAGAATTGTATCCTATTCAAAAAAGTGAGGCTAAGTTTGGGAGTAAAAGGAAGGAGGAAAGTTAACAAAAAACTAATCAGTTAACAAATCTATGGCTTGAATGACACAATTTTGTCCTCACCAATAATCGCCACAAGAACAGCGACCATTTTTAAAATGGTGAAATCTACTAGCATCTCTTAACACAATTTCTCGTCCTGTAACCACGGCTATGAGTTTGATTGCGTTATGGCAGTCACTGCAAACACGATGCCTCTGTATAATTTGCAAAGGTAACCAATTCGGAGAGTTGATGATACCAAAAGCTATCGCCAGCTTTTCACTATGATACTTTAGAACGCGTTGTTCATCTTCATCCACGTCAGGAAGCAGCATTTCCTTCTCCATAACATAACCATGTCTTGATATCTCCACCATCAGGTTGTCCACTTTTTGGTATATTTCTTTTGTTTGTTTGTGAGATTTGTCTCCGCAAACGAAGGCATATGGCTGTTTCTTGACATCGACCCATGTACATGCCTGAAGCATTCTTAAACCCTTTTTCTTTAAGGTTTGCAAAACACCAGCAGCTTCCTTCAATTTGCCAGAACTGTTATATATATTCAGAAGCACAACATAATTGCCGAGCTTCTCAGGCTCCATACCGTAAAGCTTTTCAGCTGCAAACTTCCCAAGCTCAAAATTCTCGTGCATTCTGCATGCTGTCAGCAATGCTGCCCACATATTTAAGGTTGGTTTGAAAGGAGCACTTCTTAATAATGCAAAAGCTTCGTCTAATAACCCCTCTCGACCTAATAGTTCAATCATACATGCATAATGCATTGCTCGGGGTTTAATTTTGTGATCTCTAAACATAGACTCAAAAATCTCCCAACCTCGTTCTGATAACCCTGAATAGCTACAAGCGGATAAGACAGCAAGGAAAGTTACATGGTTGGGAGCCATCCTTTCTTGAAGCATTTTCTCGAACATTTTTATCGCCTCTTCTCCCTGACCATGATTACCATATCCACCAATCAATGCATTCCAAGATATGACATTCTTACGGTGCATCTTGTCAAAAACATGTCGAGCATCTTCCATCCTTCCCCATTTGCTATAGAAGTCAACAAGCGCCGAGTTTGCAACCAAATCCGTGCCAAAACCGTGACGAACTAATGCAGCGTGAGCTTGTTTCGCGTGTTCTGACAATGCCAATCTTGCACAAATTCTTATCACTATTGAAATAGTAAAATGATCTATTTTAGCACCACTATCACGCATCTCGTAGTATATACCAAGAGCTTCCTCGCTATAACCACGAAGTGCATATCCAGCAATAATGGTGTTCCATCCAACAGTCGTCTTCTGCGGCATCTGATCGAAAACACATTGAGCATCTTCAATGCTACCGCACTTGCAGTACATGTCAATCAATGCACAATCTACAAACGGATCTCCATTCACTCCCCTTTTCAAAACACAAGTATGAATTTGCCTTCCAACCTCAATATGACCCAATCCAGCCGACGCACGAACCATGGTGGCAAAAGTGCGAGATTTTCCATCATTAACCTCTTCCCACATACACAAAAACAACTCAAAAGCCTCAGAGTAATTCCCCGAGTTCACTAATCCGCCGATCATGGTCATCCAAGATGACAGATCTCTCTCGGGCATATCATCAAACAGCTTACGCGCATCAATCATAAGAAAACATCTCACATGCATAAACAAAACCCTATTCATCATATACAAATCAAGCTCAAACCCACTATTAATCATATAATTAAACACCCTCTTAACACATCTAATCGATCTCAAACCAATACAAGCACTAATCAAAGCATCATAAGTACTAGCACCAACAAAACAACCATCATCATATTCAAGTTCCAACATTTCAAACAATTCCATTGCATCCATAAACTTTCTACTCAAAACCAACTTCTCAATCTGACTACAGAGAGTAGGGGATAACAATCCCTGTTTCAGTACATGAGGTTCATAAAAAACATGTTCTTTTTCCTCAAACCCAACTTTTTTCTTTGGTTTTGTACGCAACCCTTGTTCCATTGAAGAACAATAACAAATATGAGAAATGGGTTTGCTCCAATTTCTCAACTTTGATAGAAAAAAACAGTTTTTTCTTTGAAATGAAGAAGAACCAAAAAAGGAAAAGGATAGAAACTGATCAAGAGAGAAAGTTTCCATTGGTATTAACTATGAAGTATTGTTTGTATTTAATGTGTTCATGAATAAGAGGGTTTAAATATGAAAGTGGAAAGAGGAAGAAAAGTATGCATGATAATCAATTGATTCACTTTGCATCTATTTCTCCGCCCAGATTTGGTTTTGGTATTGACTTTCCAGGAAAATTGGAAAATGTGGTAATTTTAAAATATGGTTTTTTTTTAAGATGTTTATGATGTTTCAGTGTCCTGTGTCTTGTACTATGTTTGGTTGGTTTGGTTGTTGGAATGATTCACCAAACAAAGAAACAAACAAAAATTGAATAACCGAAACTTTTGATGCGACGAAGACATTTTAAAGAAAATGAAATTTTGATAATTATTAATTATTATGCGCTGATTATATCTTTTAAGATTATTATCAAAAAGTCAAAAGTTTATAATGATTCCATGAGATCGATTGATAGTATAAAAAATTATTGTTGATCTATACAAATTAAATCTATTTGATTAAGAGATAAGTAAAATTTAATTTAAAATTACTTCAATCATAATGTATTATAAATCAACAATTTAATTTCAATCATTTGGATAATTTAATTAAATATATTTGATTAAGAGGTAAATAAAATTCATTAACAATTTAATTTCAATTATTTGGATAATTTATTATCCGCCCTATGATCAGATGAAGGGAAAAAAATTTAGTGAAATAGGAGATTGCATCCTGGAGATGCGACCATATATACTGTATTAAATTTTTTTTTCTTTCTCATTTTAACAACCGAATAATTTTTAATTTAATAAATTAAAAATAATTAAAAGATTTATAAAAATAAAATACTATTAATGAAATAAAATACATTAACTTGAAGGGAAAAAAATGCGATCGAGTAGATGTGTCAAAACAAACATGTTATATTATTTTAACAACCCCTCATATTCTGTAGATAAATTTATATTATTTTAACAATTCTCTCATATTTCGTAGATAAATTGACCACTTAATTCTATTTTGTTAACAATTTCTTCCTATTTTTTCTCCGGATCTAATTAATAAAAATAATTATACTTAAAAATAGTAAATTATATTAATAATATCAAACAAAATACATTAAATCGAAAAAAAAATACATCAAATTTGAGTAGATGTGCCCGTAGCGTTTGGACAATGTTTCCTAGTATGACTAGAAAGCCGACCGCACTTTATTTGGTACTTTTTTTGTAGTGTCTGTTTTAATGTGTTTACTGTTTGAGCGACTTTTCTTGACTCTCTGCACTTTCTTGGTACATTTGAACACGATAGATACAGTACCAAGAAAAGTGCGGAGTATGTCGGGTCTCTGGTCACACTAGGAAACATTGTCCAAACGGTGTTGGCAGGTCTACTCAAATTTGATGTATTTTTTTCTCCGATTTAATGTAGTTTATTTGATGTTATTAATATAATTTACTATTTTTAAGTATAATTATTTTTATTATTATTATTTTTATTAATTTTTATTTATTAGATCCGGATAAAAAAATAGGAGAAAGTTGTTTAAGTTGCTAATTCATCTACAAAATAGGGAAGAGTTGTTAAAATAATATAAATTTATCCATAAAATAAAAGGGATTTGTTAAAATAATATAGTATTTTGTTTTTTTTAAATATTTTAATTATTTTTACTTGATTAAATAAACAATTATTCAATTGTTAAAATGAGAAGAAGAAAAAAATTAATATCGTGTTCGTGTACATGGTCGCATCTTCGGGGATGCAACCTTTTGAAAGAGAAAAAAGTAGAATATTTTGGTATATTTTTTTTTTCATAGTAGGATATTTTAGTTACTTTTTTAAAAAAAGATGATATTATAATAAAGTATCCCAATCATTTTAGTTGCATTGTAAATTAAAGTATTTTTCAATGTTTTAAAAATTGAATTAAATTGGCGGATTAAAGGTTGAATTGAAATTAGTTTGTTGGTTAGTTTAATATTGAGTAAATCGTAGTAGTTTAATTTAATCGAAATGAAATGAATTGGGGTTGAATTGTCAGTCATTGGTTCGCATAATTTCTTAAAAATTTCATTTCATTTCATTTTTTATTTTATTTTTTCTTTTCTTTTCTTTTTTATTTATTTATTTATTTATTATTCATTTCAATCAATCGTGATTGAACTTATTGAATTTTGCCAATTCAATCTTCGATCTGATTAATTAGTCCTTATTTTATATGTAAAACTGACTATACTAATTCTACAATACAATACAATACAACCTCTTTTTTTTTTCATGTGCATCAACCATATATAATGGAACCTCTAACGGCATGTTTTTAACAATCAAAGGATCTATCACGTGTATTGTAAGTGTAGCTCAATATAAAACTTTTTTGTTTATACTAAATAGCTCAATATAAAACTTATTTTTATTTTTTTGAGGAAATGTATAAAACTTATTAATAAGTCTATATAACTAAAAGAGTCATTATATACTATATAAAAAACACTCTTAAATATGTTTAAAAAAATTCTCTAAAATATGTAAAGAAAATAAAAACTCTCTTAAATATAGGAGGTCGACCTACTTAAAATAAATAGAATTTATAAATATACATTAATAATATAAATATTTTTATGTCAACCAATGACAATTCAACCCCAATTCATTTCATTTCGATTAAACTTCAAGTGGAGGAACGATAATATCTATGGTAAAAAATACCGTAGAATTCATTAAAGATTTATATTTTTCTCCCACTATTGATTTTTATGCAAATCAAACTTGGATTCAAAAATCACTTCTTCTTGTATGGTGAGTAGTTGGTCGAAAACGCACTTTTAGTTCATCGCTTTCGAAGTAGTTAACTTGGCTTAGGATTTGGTATATGAGTGGTTATTTCATTATGTATTTAATTGCATGGAGTTCGTATGGATTATGGCATGCACTTAATTGCATCGGGTTAGTATTTATTATTCCTATTTTTTTAATACAAAATTAATATTTTTATAGAAGAAAATACAAATATAATTCATTGAAATAAATGATTTGATGTTAGCCGCATAAAATTTCACAAAAATATCTTTATACAAGATCGATAATTTAGATGTTAAATACGGTTTATAAATTTGGTGTTCATTTTTTTAAGTTATATATGTATATATTTGAACCTATTTGTGTAAGTGGATGGGTTTCATCATGTGTATATTTGAACCTATTTGAATCCATGTTTATCTTCATATCTCACATTTAAAAGTTCATGTCAATCTTAAGTAATATTTTTCCTTTAAAAGCATGGTCAATTTAGTTAATTTTTTTATTGTAAAAAGAATAAAAACATATAATTTAATTATCTTTATATGTTATAAATAGGAGCACTAATGACAAAAGTCCTACGGAGAAGAGCCATTAGGATAATAAAGATAAGAAGATCAATTCGTCGAATAAGATTGAACAAGAACAAATTAGTAAACAGAAGCCTAGGAAGTCAAACAAGGGTTCTACGAGGAGAAAAAACAAAAATAAGCAAAATGGCATGGAAAAGAGTCTCTCAAATGACAAAAGAAGTGAAAAGCTCACCAATCTCATTTTTATATGTAGTGTTAAGAAAAGTCTCATAGTTTCCGCTATCATGTCATGGGTGTTTCAATAGTTAAAACGAATGATGTTTTACGAGTGAAGGGAGAGCTTAAGTTTCTTCTTTATGATTTTGATCTAAAGCTACATATGGTGGCATGAAGAGCTTTTGGTGGCAAGTTTCCTTCCCAAGTAACTCTCATTTATTTTTCCTATTCGCAGTATTCTAGTTATCTTCATTTATTGTGGTTTATATGTTGATAGTTATTGTCTTCATGTGTTGTTCAATATTACTTATGATTCTTTTCCACTACCTTAAACCATTTTCATAAAGACTATAAGGGTAATTGTTGCACAAGTGAGAATCAAATGTTACATTTCGGCTTTATGGTTTTTATTTCTATATCAGAGATGATATTCAAATGTTCTGCTTTAGGTTAGGAATCTCACTAGACTTTTCCGATTAGTTAGAGATCATTAAGTTGTGCATCCAATTGATTCACCCAAAAAAGGAATAATTCAAGAAAATGAAGTTTCGTGTCAAGTTAAGACATTTGCACAAGTAAAAGAGTTGTTGGACACCGATTTAAGCATCAAGAGGATATTTCTTGTGATTCATTTCTTATGGAGAAGACTATCGAGCTTATGATCGAAGGAATGCGGCTACTACTTCTCGTATTAATCATATAATGGAACCTTATGAGTTATGAGACAATTTATGAGCACCGTTTCCCTGAACCTCACTATGGGAGCAATATCTCAGCTCATGTAGAAAGTTTTCAAAGGGATCCTTTTTACTTGAATGACAATGAACATCAGAGTTATACTCATGTAGTTTCTGACCATATAAATGATCATCATGCCTTATTGCTATAGGGCTTCACCTAGGGATGCATATGTGGTTCCTTTAAGTAGAGAGAACATTGCTTCTAGTTTGTATTTATGTTGGGAGAAGATCTTTTGTTGGGACCAATAGCTTGTGAATGACAGATATTGTTGAGGACATGCATTACTCAATATATATTTTTTGTTGATGCTTTGCTTGATTACCATTGAATACAACGACATATTGAAGTTGAGTTGGAAACCTCGCCTTTACGAGTTTCATCTTGTTACTCTTTTACTAGCCCTTCGTTTTCCCATTGCTAACTTCAACATGCATTTTGAATCCCTTGTCATGCCTTTTTTTTTTTTTTACCATTTTTCATTTTTATGATTGACTGAGATGCTTCAAATTTGTATTAATTCTAAATGTTTAGTTACCTTTGAATTTGGAATAGCATTTCTACATTGAGATGCGAATGTTGGTTATTGTGCGAATCATCACTAAAAAAGATAATTTACAATCAAACGACAAACATTGTAATGGAACTTTTGGTGAGGGGTTGGTTTGATGTCAACTGGTGATTACTGATATAAATTTGTAATTTGTAGTTAGTCACTGTATATTGCTTTAGTGGAGGTAAAAGATTTTTTTAAGATGAATGTTCATGAAGCAAATAAAAGTGACTGCTTCATTTTTTTATAAATATTTATGAAAAAAGTTCATGTATGGAATGGAAGGAGTATGATGGTATTAGGATGTCTCAACTAAGGTGCATCACTTCAAGTGCACTATTGACACACCACTATTTTTATTTGCCATCATATATGATGTTAAATAACTTATAATTAAGTTTCTTTAATTAGGGTAGCTTATTTCCCACCCACATATATCAAAAGTAAACATCTAGAAAAAAATATAATTTTTTTTGCTCTTTGAATATGTACCTTTGGATAAAAATATAATATTTGTGTTATCTGGATATGTAGTTCTTGAATGAGATATGGTTTTTTTAAAAACATATATGGGGTTAAAAGTAGTTTTCTTAATTAGGAATGATCACATGGTCAATCTGACATGATACAAATAAAAAAGAACGAGTTGATTGTGCTCATAGGTTTCATCTATTTTTAGTTGTAAGAGCGCAATTGACTCGTGTTAGTGTTCAACAACATTATTACGTATTTGATCTATGTCATAGAGATTGATTAAGGTTTGAGAAATGTTATTTAAACACATTTCTAAACACAAATACAAACACATGTACTGTATACGTATACATACTTAAGGGCTTATACATAATTAGTCATTTTGCTAAGGACAAATGAGTCATTTTGATGAGTCATTTTGAAAACTCTTTCTCTCAGAATCAGAAAACCCTTTCTCTCCTTCTCTCTCCTCTCTCTTTCTCCATCTCTATCTTCTTCTCTCTCCTTCTCTCTCCTTCTCCTTTCTTCGTTTCTTCGACCGCGAGCCTACGCTTCTTCGTTTCACGACCGCGAGCCTACGCTTCTGCCTCTTCTTCGTTTCACGACCGCGAGCCTCCGCTTCTTCGTTTTGACATCTTCTTCGTTTCTGTGCGTTTGAGTATTTTCTTTACTTCTCTCTATCATTGATTTATGGTTCCGTTGTTGTTCAATGTCAATTTAGGATTTTTGGGGTTTCTAGGGTTTCTATTTTGGCTGCTTTGTTTCTATATTTTGGCTGCTTTGTTTCTATTTTTGGCAGCTTTGTTTCTATTTTTGGCCAGATTGATTGTTTTATTGCTTTATATTTTATTGCTTTATTGTTTTATTGCTCAAACAAATAATAGTTGGATGGCATGTTGGCAAAACTGTATCTAGTAAAATAGTTTGGACTTCTCTGGCCGTTGGATATTTGATTGGATGCTTCAAATTTAAAATTTAAATTTTTCTAATGATAGTTTTTTTAATATAGACCATCTTTATATTTTAGACAGAATGATTTTGCTTTATATTTTAAACATAATGATTTTGCTTTATATTTTAGACATAATAATTTTGCTTTATATGCTTAAATGTTGTTATTGATATTCTTTCCATTGTTTTATGGCTCTATTTTTGGTTGTTACTGATATTCTTTCCATTGTTGCTTTATATGCCTAAATGCTGTGTGGTGGAATGAATGTATAATATTTGATAGAGATAGGGTAAACACTAAACAAGTAGGTGGTAATATGGCTGCAATTTGCAGGTGACATGCATTTTGATATTTTTTGGCCAAAAGTCAGTGCTTGTAACAGCTTTTTGTGTTCACTTTTCTGGCTTTTGTGTGGCCCTGATAATTGCCTTTAAATTCTAGTATATTTTTGTCTATTATTTCAATTTAGACAAATTTTGTATCATAAATGAGCTATTTTATTTCAATGTTAATATTTTGGTATTTATTTTTCTACAGTTCTGATGCTTTAAGACATGGTACCGACAAATGAAAAAAATGTAAGGAATTTATAAACTAGTTGCATTCGTATTGTTGCAATTTATTTATCAATATTAACCATATATTCATACCTTTTAGATACGTACGAGACATGCATGTTTACCAAATTTGTTACATGAAATCAACCTTCATTTGACAAATGCACATCGAACTCAAATTATGACAACTCCATTCAAGTGGGTTTTAGATATGCCAAAAAATTTACAAATTTCTGGTGCTCTGTTGTTGGAGTTGGCTAGTAGGTGGGAAGGACGTAGTGGGGGGTTTAGGATTAGGGGTAGGATAATTAAATTTAATCCAAGTGATGTATGTTTAGCTATAGGATTACCAATAGTAGGTGAGCCTTTGAAAGAATATGAAAATGAGGAATGTGATACATTGTTGTTGTTTAGAGGAAAAGAAGTAACTTATGATATGATCGGTGTGTTGCTTCACATGTGTGGGGAGATTGTGTGGGGACCACATGTATTTGTGTTTGTATTTGTGTTTAAGATTGTGTCCAAATATCATTGCTCTTAAGGTTTATGTTGATTGTCTACTACTTCTTATTTTATCTCGGTTTGGGAATGAGTGTTAAGTCTAATAATTTGGGTGCTAAATTTCACTTAACCCTAATTAAAAACCTCCTTATATTTTTAGAAGTGTACTTTTAGATGACTTAAGTTGTATAGAAGTGCAATATCTGATGACTTCAAATTTATGGTTTTTTTTCGAATGTGCACATCAAAATTTATGTTGAAAGGTGGGAAAAGTTTATCTCTAATAATTTTCACATCAAAATATTTGTTCCAACTCAAATTTAAATAATTAAGTTATTCGGGTTCATTAGGCTAGTTATTCCTTTTGTGTATCGATACAACTATGATGAGACATGGGTTCTAACTCGTTATATTCCATTTATGGACACTTAGTTTGTGTCGATTTCTCTTCTAGATTCTTTTTTAAAAAATAACAAATTTAACATATGACACATATTTTCTCTAACTTTTTCCATATAATTTTCACTCAAGTAACGATATTATTCTATGATGCCACATATTACTAGTACACTTATATAAAGTCAATTTTATTTTGTACTAATTATTCAATAATTATACACATTAATTATTTCTATAAACCTCTTTAGCTTTGATAAATTCTATAGACATATTTTGTTAAATAGTTTTCTTTTCCACCATATTTTAGTAACAAGTTTCTATTTTCATATCTAGACCATTGGATTTCTGGCATGATGTATCAGTGGTTCAAATTTATATCTATATTAATAGTATCATTAAATATATATATATATATATATATAATCTCTAGTTTAAATCTAATGGGATAAAGTAGTTAGGATGTTTGTCCCTGGTAAGTTCTTAAAATTGATCAGTTGTGCTATGTATTGTTAAAATATTTGAGCGCATAATAAAAATGCAATGTGCTTTTCAACTGTAAAATAAAATTTTGATTAATATTATCTTATATCTAAGCTTTCATTAAGTCCTTTCTGTGTCAAATAAGTGTGATTCAATCACTTTATAGTTTAGGCATTGTGTCTAATAACTTAAGCTAAGTAATGTGTTCATTTCTTAGTCTACTATATTAATCTCTTGGTTTCCATTTATTAAACTCTTTCGATATTTAATGAACTTATATTTGAATTCAGTTGTACAGACTTAGAAAAAATGTGTTTATTAAAAACACAAGGATTTAAAATACTTAAAACACCATATAACATTACTTCGAATCAAAATAGTCATTTACAAGTTAACACATCCTAATAAAGAAGTTTAGCTCATAATGACTTTAAATTAACCATAAGAATTGAGGTAGAATTTAGAACCATTACAACTTGCAAACAAGCTAAAACAACAATGAATTTTAAAGACAAAGTAGTGAACATCCACATAAAGGTTTGTAAAGCATAGGTGTTTCTATGTTCGACGCTATATCATATGCTACATATGATAAACGTGGTTGAACAAGGATGGAGATAATGAGATGGAATGGAGACTGGTGGAGAGGGAATAAAAGCTGTAGAAATTAGATCTAGGGTAGAGAGTTTTTTTCTCTCATCCTTAAATGTTGTATTTATAATCTCTTTACCATTTTCTTGGACTCGCATAAGTGCTACAACAACTTATAGCATCAAATCTAGGTTTTTTTGAACTGCCCAATAACACACCACATAGTTCACACTAAAATGGCACTAAAAGTGCCAAACCAATAACTAATACATTTTAAACCAAATACTTTTAAAAATAAATTAAAAGACACAAACTAAATACTTAATACACAAATTTTGGACTTGCAAATTCAAACTAAAAAGAGATAAATAACTCTTACTTTCTAAGAGTTATCACCTTCTTGTACCATTATTGGTAATCACCATTTGCACCCTATGGATGAAGTCATGCATTTTTAATTTGTGCCTAGATTTATTCTTCCAGATGAATCATGGGATATGGGTCGAATCAGTCAATTGGTTCTAGATAGGTTAGAAAATGAAATCATGGGAGTGAAGCCTCATATCCTATCATTAGAAGATGATACTTTTTACTTGGGCAACCACTACTAATGGTACCTTCATAGTCAAAATGACATACGATCTATTACAACCTCACTCTCTCCATCAACGTGGTCCGATGTGGAAAGTTTTGTGTTAGTAAACGTATCCAAGGGAGAGACGCATCACGTGGAAAGTCTTACAAAATGGTTTACCTACCAACAAGTTCATAATTAATAGAGGATGTACTGTTACATATTTGTGTCTTATTTGTGGATTTCATGTGGAAACAACCCTCTATATTCTTAGGGATTGTATCCAGGCTATGGTATTAAGGAATTTCAACCTTATATTCACAATTATTTTTACCTAATCGATGCTTGTGCATGGATCTTGAGTAATATTGAGAGCACCGGGTACTGAAGTACATTGTAACCCTTTTTAAATTTGCTAATTTGTACTTAAGAAAGTTCTTTCTCAAGTTTTACTACTTGGAAGAAAAAGAAAATGGCAGACTTCATAATTTTCTAAAATGTAAGTCGAAAATAGTTTAGTAAATAATCAAGTGTATGATTAGTGTAAGCTCAAATACTTGAAGTAAAGAAATAAGATATAGAGAATCACACATAGAATTTATATTGGTTCATCCAACTTGGGCTCCATTCAATTCTCACCCTTTGTGATCTTTTTCACTACAATACTTGATAAACCTTTTCAATTCGTACACTTTATAATTGTGTCACTCTGAACTCTCTTACTTATATTTTCTTAACCTTAATAGGCTTACAATATTCTTTTTAAGTCATTATGGACTTTACAACATATACATTAAGGTTGAGTATATTTTACAGTTCAAAAGATTACTTCAGAATGATTACAAGTGAGTATTAGGGATGGTATCATGTTTTCTTAACTTGAACTTAGATGACATTGATATCATACTCTTCTGAACTTAGATTTACATATATGTGGATAGACTTTGAGTATGATTGAACTTTTAATCAAGTTTTGCATCTTATATAAAAAGTGATTTCAATACTTGATGTAAGTTATTGTCATCCAAGTTATGAGTTCTTTGATACACACACACACACACATGTTAGAGCTTCAAATATGTTTTCAGGCCTTCATGTAATCGTTTGAATTGAGTCCCAACACATGGTAACCAGTTGATGAAGTTTAACTTGAAGAACCATGAACATTATGATGTTTATATGAACTTCAGAATGTTTGTTGGGTTTGTTTTTGTCTTGTAGTGCAAAAGAGAGGAAACATGACACTTATCGCGTTTTTCCATATTAATTATGTTCACTATAGTGAACATTGTAAGTGCAGTGGCTTTAACCACTTTTGTGCCACACTTGTACTTTTGCATTTTATCAATGAACATTCTAAACTTATGAAATTTCTGAAGTTGATAAAATTGTTGCTTGAACTTATTCATGTTGAGTTGTTGGCTTCTCATAAGCTCTTGTTCCTTTTGAACTATTTTGATAGCATAAGATTGCTTCTTTAACTTTGTATATGAACATTTTTCAAATTTGTTCATGTTCATATTTGAACTTTTTGAAGTTCGTTAGAAAGTTGTGTTGTGCTTAATTGTTGCTTAATTTTGTTTGAACTTTCTTAGATTCATTTTTCTTAATATAAACACTCAAGAACACACATTATATAACAAAATGTCTTAAAATGTCTTAACTATTTAACAATTAAGTTTTGTTGTTATTAAAACATCATCTTTGATTTTGGTTCGGCTGAATAATAAATATTTGTATCATATTCCACAAGTTGGTTGACAACTTCTTGATTCTGGTTGGTTCAAATGCAATGTGGATGACAATATGTTTAATTGAGGTTTGAGGTCTACGTGTGTTGATATCTTTAGGGATAATAAAGGGCGTTGGATTTTCCCGTTTACAAGGAATCTTGGTCCCTTTAACAACTTTATGGCTGAATATTGGGGTTTACTCTCAGTCCTTTATATAGCTTGGAATTGGGGAATAAGGAATATTATTATTGAGTGTGATGTGATTTTATGTTTGTTGTGCAACTTGCTATTAAGGGATATAACGATTCTCATCTATTTTTTTCTATGATCTAAACTTAGAAGAATTTGGTTGCTCGAAATTGGCAGGTGTGTGTTCTTCATATATATATAAAGAAGTTAATTTTGTTGCTATGGTTAGCCAATTATACTTATTCTCAATTATTGGATTTTCATACAATAGACTCTTCCTAATTTCTTGCAGTCTACTTGTCTAGTACATATTTTGGGAACAAGTTTCGGTAGTATAGTTGTGTCTTAGTTGTTCTATTGATGTTGAGCCCCTCCTTTGCACACAAAAAACATTATTTGAAAATAATTTGATCAATATAACATAAATTTTGATCTTTTTGTTAGAGTTAGCCCTAGAGGCCAACAATTTTTCTATGGTTATTATTTGTATCATGACACTATTATTTATATAATGATATGAGGCATTTTAATTTATTATGTGGATTTATTTAAAGCATAATAAAGTTCTTAGAATAGTTTGGTTGTTTTAAGGGAACATTAAATGTGAGTTAATCGTGAGACCTCATTGAGCATAAGGACGTTATTCTCAAACTATGTGCAGTCAAGTTTTATTGTAAAATGGGACGACAGTAATGCACCAAAACTATTATGTGAGTAGATTGATGTTACATATCACGGGTCATGGATATGAGGTATCAAGTCTTCACATAAATATAAATATTAGGAGTAATATTTGCACTAGATTGATCTCCTATGAGAATGTTACATAATAGTTATGCAAGTGTCATTAACGATTTTTATGTGACCATGACGCATTCTAAAGCAACAGTTCACGTGAACTAAGTAGAGACACTATCATATTGTGCGTGTGTGATCCATGACAATGGATAATTTTTGCTATTGAGAATGATTTTAAAATATATCTCTTGATTTTCCAACACTTTTTTTCTTTCAAATTAATTGATTTTTTTTAGATATAAACTTTTTTCAGATAAGATGTTCATTATATGTGAGAATATACTATGTGCATAATTAATCTTTAAATTTCAATTATATACGTAAGACATATTTACGTCTTGCAAATACAAATTTAATAATAGAGACTTTTGAGCAAAAAACTAAGGAATAGTAAAATTATAAAAATCCATGTCTATACCAACACTTCAATAATTTATTTCTTAAGTCATATGTGTTCACTTTTCTTTCTTTGTTTATTAGTAGTGATGAAATTTAGTGTATATATGTTTATGTGATTACAAAAAATATTATGAATGAATAAATTATGTAAAATTGAATTTATTTAAAAATGATTTATGATTTGATAGCTTCACGTAAAAGTGAGTTGAATAAGAAATTTAAGTGTAAAAACTACATTTGGAGTCAAAAGAAACAAATCTTAACTTCAAGTCAAAATCAATTCAAAAATAAAATCAAACATATGCAAACCAATTATATGCCTCTAAAATTAACTTTGCTTCATCTTAAAGTGAAGCCAGACATACACTTGCCAAATTTTAAAAATTTGGTTGAAGTGAGATCCAATATTCTTCCTTTGAATAATTGCAATGACCGGTGATGAAACAATAAAGAGTTAAACTATTAAAGTTTCTTGTAAATGTTAAAAAAAAAAAACCAATGTAATCAAAATTGGACTGAATATTGAATCAGAGTGTTTACCGATTCAAGTTTAAAAGGTTCAATTGGGGTCAGATGGGTGATAAATAAATAACTATATTTTTATTTTTAACACGAATATAATCAAAATAAATTAAAATTTACATAATAAAGGACCCTGTTTTGATTAAACGGGTGGGTTTACTCATAATCAGGTAAGCTAAGATGAACAATTCAAGTATAATTGGTTGGTTGAAATTGGATTGCAATTTATAACCCAACTGTCTACTTTTTGTGGTACTAGTTTCAAAGATAAAAGACGAAATAGGTATTATAGGATTAGTTGGTCTACTTTTTTTAGACTTTCATGTTGATCGATGTATTTAATGTTTCTGAACCATAGTAGAAAATTGTACAATACGACAACACAATGTGTTTTTGTTTTATCAATATTAAAATCTTTAAATAATCCTCTAAAAGCTACAAATGTGAGCTTCAGACATACGTGTCAACTTAACTTTCTCTCGTTCCCATAATTTTTGAAGTAGCAAATGAATTCTTTCTTAATGAAAAAGGAATAAGTTATGCTTGCATAGTTTTAAGGTTCTAGAGTACATAGCAATAAGCATAACGTAAATTTTACCCCTGTCAACAAATAGTACACTTTTACTACAAATGTGAGCTTCAAACAGACGTGTGACATCACCGTATTTTATGATTTTTCCAAACATACACTATCCACTGCTCTTGAAATATAATCTACCATATTACCTTATTCATTAATAGGTTTCTCAAGTTACTATGGAAGCTCAAGTACAAACAACATATATTGATGAGCACTCTTCTCAAGATATTACGAAAACTTAGGCACAAACAACATATATGGATGAAAATGTTTGGAAACAAAAGGAAATTGATGATTGGATTCCAATAAGATCATCAAGAAATGCAAAATAGTGGTACTCTGATTTTACAATGTTATTGTTATGGTTGGAGCTAAGTTTATTAGTTTCTCTTACGTCATGTTTGAGCATGGATGGGGTCTTGGTGTAACAATATTGATCCTATCATGAATCATCATATTTTACACCATGTGATTCATCACATTACCTTATGATTTTTGCATCGGGGATATTCTATATCAATCGTTTGTTAGAGTTAATCTCAAAGGTCAACAATTTTTCTTTGGTTATTATTTGTATTATGACACTTGTTATTATTTAAAGCATAATAAAGTCCCTAGAATAATTAGTATGTTTAATGGAACATTAAGTGTGATTTAATCGTTATACCCCATTGAGAATGATGACACTATTCTTAAACTGTCTGTAGTCAAGTTTTACATTTTAATTAGACGACAATAATGTATATAAACTATTATATGAGTAGACTGATGGTCACATCTCACATGTCATAAATATGAAATATCAAGTTTTCACATAGGTATAAATATTAAGAGTAATATTTGTAATAGATTGACCTGCTATGAGAACGTTACATAATAGTTATGCAAGTGTCATTAACGATTCTTATGTGACCATAGTGAATAGTTTTTCGACTTGAAGTCAGTATGATCCCTAGTTGGAGAGTTCTATACTTTGAGGTCATCAAACATTATTTGTAATATGACAATCATAATAGTAGTTATTGGATCTACAATAAACCATGTAGAGGGATGTGAGTGATGTAGATAGGATTCATCCTTCCTGCATAATATGAGTTGTGTCTTGGACCTCTCGATATAGTGTATATATAAAATGTGTGTGGCCACACCAAAATGGAGAAGATAATGGGTACATTAGTGATTTCACGTATACTCGGGAATCAAGAAAATTGAACCTAACAAGGATGACACTTTTTATGCCTAGTGTTCAATTAAAACGTTTGGATGAAGCAGCAATTAGTGCAAAGTAAATAGTGGTCACAGTAAGGTTAAAATCGTATCATTAATTTTTCCATTAAATAGTAATCACGATAGAACGAATAAATCGAAAAGTAAAAATTTAATTAAAGAATTATTTAGTTAAATAAAATGAATTGGTCTGCGTACAAAGTTCACTATGACAATATGGTAGAAAAGAGCAATATATATATATATATTGTGTCTCCTCTTCACCTAACCCTAAAATCATTATTACTGTAGTTGTCGACAAGTATCAACGAATTTTGAGACAACTGTTCACGTAGACTGAGTAGAGACACTATCATATCCTGGTCTTGGTGATTTTTCATTCTCGACGCTTCAAGAGGTAAACACATAAAATTCATGTAAAATATTATACGTGCATGAACGATGACAATGGATGATTTTCACTCTTGAGAATAATTTTAAAATTATTTAAAAATATATCACTTGATTTCCCAATACTGTCATGCTCTTAAATTACTCTAGTATTGTTTGGGTAGCTTCTGTTAATAAATAGATTCAAGAAAATATGAATTATAGTTATAGTGCTAAGTTCACACTAGGAACATTTTTTATTTTGCTTCTTTGATGATGTGGCTTTTGCCTATTATGGACATAGTGTGATTATGGAAATCCAAGCAGCAATTCCATCTACACAAGAGAAGCCATCAAAGGGTTCCATTGTTTTGTGTTACTTTTCAATTACTTTCATTGTTTATTGGATGTTTGGCGATAGTGTTGATGACAACATCCTTCTCATCACTTAGGAGAAACCAACATGACTTATTGCAATGACAAACATGATTGTTGTTATTCAGGTTATTGGTGAAGAAGTTGTTATATAATTTTTAATAATTGTTGTTACTTACTCACATGTCAAATCATGTTTGTCATTGCAAAAAATTTAAAATAGGGACTAAAAGAAAAAAAATTTAGGGATTATAAAGTTAATAATTTTTTTATAGAGATTAAAATAAATTTTGAAATTTTATAGGAATTAAAAAAAAAAGTCTATCCCTTTTTTTAATTATTAAAATTTCACTTTCTTTATTAGGAGTTCAATTTTTAAAATTAGAATAAAATCTTCAAAATATTTAAGACGACCCTAATTAAATGTATTACTTGACATTGAAACGAAGAAAAAATAGATGATTATATTATATAAATAAATCAAAATTCTTATATTTGAAATAAACTTAGTGGCCACATAAAGTTAAAAAGTTGAGGTATGCAAATTGTAAAATAATTAACCTAAATCAAAGCAAAAAAATTCTTCGGATGCATCAAAGTCACTGCCTCCAGAAAAATTAAAGCAAAAAATCAACAAATAACAATAATATTAAAAACAACAATGTTATATAGTACGATAGAGTTTTTCACAATGCTAACTATAAGTATAACTTCTTATCTTTTGGTACTATTTTTCATCTTAACATTTAACATTTTTCTATTAGAAAATAGGAACCAACAAAAGGAAGAGAGAATAATGTATCGTTTTGCAATTAGTAGTTTCATTTTGCACTTTGGTTATCTTAGTCATTGAAAATTTGACAACGAAGACTATTTCTACAAACTGCCAAAACTTTGGGGACTAAAACTTTATTAAAATTTAAGTAAGGATTAAATTTGTAAAATTCTAATTTTATAAAGATAAAAAATATATTTAACCATAAAAAAATATTACATAAGACAATATAATCAAATTTACAACAAAAAATAAATAATTTAATTCATATACACTCAGCATAAATATATTTTACATTATTAATTAATTAGATCAATTAAATCACAAAAAATATTTGATTTTAATACCGGTGATCGGTTTAAAAAAATTAACTAAATAGGTTTAGAACCGTTTCACATGGTCGGGTCCGGGCTTGGAATTCCAGTTCGTCAGTGTCCATAACCGACCGAAACTTACGATGAAATGATTAAAAAAATACAATTATCTGTCATAGTTTCAATTCTCGAAACTGAGGAATGAGTGACAGATTTTTACATCTGCATTGCACTGCATATTAGCATACTTATATATTCAAATAGTACGCTACCCTTTGCCTTAAGTGTTATCACATGTACTCTCTTCTTAGAATAGTATTTTTATTTTCAACTTTAACACACATGTCCTTGAGTTGAGTTTATTGACAAACAAAAATTCTTTTAGTTGAGTGTAATATAACTTAACTATTTAGTATTTATTAGGAACAAAGTAACTCTAACATTATACTTTAAGTAGTACTTTTCCTATTTCTCTCCTATTACTACTATTATTCATTTCAACGATTCTTTAAAAAATAACTTCTCATCTTCTTTGTTGCGCTGTCACCATCGACTGAACTACATTTAATTCAATTGTTTCACCACCCATCTACCTACCATCGGAGAAGTCTAGTTATTGTTGATCTCTTCATCTGCTTAGATCTACCCAAAAGGTGTTTCTTTTTTGTTTCAACAATGAAAGATAATTGTTATTAAAGGTGTGGGTGTTTATTTTAGGATACATTCTATTTTATCTCATTCTGAAAAAATATCTTAAAAGAAAATGCTAATCGAGAGATTTGGGCCAAAATATTAAATAAGACTACTAATGGATCGATCCTGAAAACCAAACCGAAAGTCTGCCAAAATCATCCACTCGTGAACCAATTATACCGAGTATGTCCATGGTCGAAATTGAATCTTTATACATAATCTGCAGTTTGGCCGGATTGAAGATTTGGGCCTGAATCTGTCCGAACCTAATCGCTTGTCCTGCCCTACTTAAAAGTCATGTAAATATAAATTTGTGTATAAAAAATAATCTCAAATAAAAAAATTAGGAAAAGAGTACGATATAAATAGGAATGAGAACAAATCAAATGAGAGAAATGAGAGAGTTAAATCTTGACCACACAATCATGATAATCAAAATTATAGTTATTTAAGTGTCATATGATCACTTAAAAAAATCACATCTTTTACTTCTAATGGCGACCATGTATGATTGTGTGGTTTTTTTCTTGTGTTAAGAGAGTGACATACATCTAAATAACACAAATATCTTTTATAAAAGTTATATTACACAAAAAGTATATATATTAATTAGATACGAAAGGTTAGATTTCAATCCGAAGCGCATCCCATCTTTTTCATCTCCCGCTCTCGCTCTCACTCCCACTCTCGCTCTCACTCCCACTCTCACTCCGAGCCTTTGGATTTTACATTTCTCTCGAAGGTTCTTTCTCTTTTGCTTTCGAATCTTTCGATTAGTTCCACTTTTCTTCATGCGTGGTTTGGTTTAGATGATTCGGTTAAAAAGCATAAGAATCTAAATAAATTCGATGAAATTGTGGTATTTATTGAAGATCCTTTTGTTCAGTAACTGTTTCATTTTTTATTTTTCAATCGAATTTTTTATTTTTGTTTTTTCTGCAAGTTGATCTTATTGTTGTTGTTTTGAATTTTGTGATTTGGAGAAGTATTAGGTTCTGGGTTTGTTAGTTATTTACCTTTAGGTTTTTTCTATTGATGTTTAGAGATAACCCCAATTGCCTGCAGTTTCTAAATGATCTCGGTTGTTAATCCAAGATAGACGGTTTAGATTACATAATAATAAAATTAACTATAACCGATCAAAAAAGATCTAACGGTTGACAGCAATAACTGCATGACAGTTACCGCACCAAACCCAATTCCTTTTAGAGACGGTATTGGATAAGCGGCTAGCTACTTCAAAACATTGTCTTGTGTTGATGTTTCAGTTTTCTTTTTTCTGAATCATTCGAGTGAATGCAGGGTTCAATTTTAGTGAATGTAGGATCCTTTTTCATCTCTTGTTTGTTTCAGCCATTTTATTGAATGCAGTTTCATAGTTTTGAATGGATAAGCAGCTGGCTACTTCAGAATATTGTCTGTTTCAGCCATCATGCCTGCTTTTTGCTGAACTGAGTCTAAAACCCTTATTTTTCATCAATTTCTGAGTTTTAGAACCGTTTCTTTTATGGTACCGGATTTTTCTTGTCATTTGATTTAAAAATGTTATAGGGTTTGAAACTCTTCTTCGTTGATCATTCAGACAAACAATGCTTACTAGTGTATTTTTGAAGTGAACCCAATGTTTTCCAATCACTCATCCACTGCTTGCAGATTTCAGTTCTTCATTTGGTCTTCAGATCAGAGCTCTCATTTTATGTTTATGCTTATTAGCTCGCTGGCGTCTACTCTTTTTTGTTCCTGTGTCCATTTCTTCTTCTTCTTCTTCTTCCTTCACACTATACAGTTCATATTCTTCTAACAATTTATAAACTCAAATAATATTTTATTAATATATAAAAAAATCACCAATTTTTTTTGCAATGAAATAATGAAGGATAAGATAGTACCGACGAGTACCCGTACCGAGTAAGTACTCGATACGGGTACTTCACCATTTAACAAGTACCCATGCTTCATAGCTTATAGGTTGTCTTACCTTGGATTTGGCAAAGGCTAATTCCATTGCTCAAACCTATAACCTCGATCACACATCAACAACTTTTACCATTGCTCTAAGGCTTTCCTGCTATAGAATGATGCAGATCGGAATTAATTAATAATGTGTTCACAACCCTTAATCAACTTATTATGCTTTTGGTTGTTTTACTCAAAGTTAACTTGAAGAAGTTTGGGTGAATGATGATTGTGTCACATGGTCTCAACTCTTTAGCATTGATTTTTTTGCTTTGTTATGTTTCAGTGGTAATACATTTTATGGTTTAAAAGCATATGATATGATTTCTTCCTATAGCCTTGGTATTACTTTATTTTATTAACTTTGTGAAGCAATGTCTTTCTTCTTTATACTCTTTTTATTCTACTATTGCATAAGAAAGCATTGATATTTACATTGTTTTATTTATTGGTTACAGTAACATTTTTCTTTGGAAACTTCTGTAATACGGATCGAGAAGAGAACAAGATGGGAACTAAGCATAATATGGATCAAGAAGAGTGCAAGATAGGAACTAAGCATAATATGGATCAAGAAGAGTGCAAGATGGGCACTGAGTATAATATGAATCAAGAACAGAGCAAGATGGGCACTGAGCAACATATGGATCAAGAAGAGAGCAAGATGGGCACCGAACATAACATTGACCAAGAAGAGAGCAAGATGCACACTGAGCCTAATATAGATCAAGAAGTGTGCAAGATGGGCACTGGGCATAACATGGATCAAGAAGAGAGCATGGTGGACACTGAGCATAATATGGATCAAGAAGAGGGTAAGATGAGCACTAAGAATCTTCCAACATTTTCTTCAATTCCTAATCCACAGTCATCAGAAAATTATGATAACAAGAAGGATACTGATTCTCCGGAAGGATCTAGTAAACTAGAGTTGATTGAGAAGGTTACTCCTCGAGCATTGAAGGCAAAAAAAGTTGTTAAGAAATCTCTAGTTTCTAAACTTAAGGCCAAGAAGAACAATAGTTCCATTCAGATTATGAGGAAAAAAATAATTAGGAACAACAAAAAATAGGAGAAAATACTGAAAGCTCTCACAATGCAGACGAGAAACAAAATCTAGATAGTACCCAACATAATGATACTAAGGATGAACCACCTAACGAGAAAATTCAGGAGGCTAACAACAATGAAGTGAAGGAAAGTCAGAATAGAAGAACTAATGACAAAAGTCCAATAGAGAAGAGCCATTAGGATAATAAAGATAAGGAGATCAATCAGTCGGATAAGACTGAACAAGAACAAAAGAGTAAAGAGAAGCCTAGGAAGTCAAAGAAGGGTTCTAGGAAGAGAAAAAACAAAAACAAGCAAAATGACGTGGAAAAAAGTCTATCAAATGACAAAAGAAGTGAAAGGCTTGGTGGTTTTATCTTTATGTGTAGTGCTAAGACAAAGCCTGATTGTTTCCGCTATCGTGTCATGGGTGTTTCACCTGCGAAAAAGGATGATGTTTTACGAATCTAGCCTGGTCTTAAGCTCTTTCTTTATGATTTTGATCTAAAGCTACTATATGGGATTTACAAGGCTTCATCTTCTGGTGGCATGAAGCTTGAACCCAGAGCTTTTGGTGGCAAGTTTCCTGCTCAGGTTACTCTCTTTTTATTTTTCCTATCTCTTGAATTATGATTATCTTTATTTATCATGGTTTATATTATGACTTCAGGTGCGGTTCAATATTGTTTTTGATTCTTTCCCGTTACCCGAAAGCATTTTCAAAAAGGCTATCAAAGATAATTATAACGAAAAGCACAAGTTCAAACCAGAACTTACTGTTGCACAAGTGAGAATCAAATATTACATATTCATTTTCCGTTTCTTTATTTTTATATCATGGATGTTATTCAAATGTTCTACTTCAGGTTAGGAAGCTCACTAGACTTCTCCAACCAATTGGAGTTGATTCAGCTGTGCAACCTATTTATTCTCCTCCCAAAGCAATAATCCAAGAAAGAGAAGTTTTGGGTCGGGTTAGGGGATCACGAAATCCTTCACACAGGGAAATAACTGTTGGACATCGATATGAGCGTCGAGAGGATATTCCTCATGATTCATTTCTTATGGAGAAGAATTATCGAGCTTATGATCGAAGGAATGTGGCTATTACTTCTCATGTTAATCCTATAATGGAACCTTATGAGCCAGATTATGAACATTATCTCCCTGAACATCACTATCGAAGCAATGTCCCTAGTCATGTAGAAAGTCTTCGAAGGGATCCTTTTTATTTGAATGATGGTGAACATCAGAGCTATACTCGTGTAGTTTCTGACCATATAAATGATCCTTATGCCTATCGCTATGGTGCTTCACCCAGGGGTGCATATGTGGCTTCTTTAAGTAGAGATGACATTGCTCCAAGCTCGTATTTGGTTGGCGGAAGCCCTTTTGTTAAGATCGATAACTTGCAAAGGAGAGAGATTGTTGAAGACAGACACTACTCATTATATTCTGCTGTTGATGCTTTGCCTGATTATCATCGAATGCGGCCATATCCTGGAGATAAGTTGGAAACCTCGCCTTTACGAGTTTCATCTCGTTACTCTTTTCGTGGCCCTTCTTTTTCTCTTCGCTAACTTCAACATGCATTTTGAATCTCCTGTTATGCCTTCCTTTTGACTATCATTCATTTTTATGATTGTCTGAGATGTTTCAAATTTGTATTAATTTGAAACGCTTCAGAGCTTCTGGATTTGGAAAAGCATTTCTACATTGAGATTTGAATGTACTAATCATTATAAAAAGTTCAACAATTGACAACCCACCCCTATTCATGGATGTTTTGGTGAGGGGTTGGTTAGATGTCAATCGTTTGAATTTGGGGTTTGTAGTTAGAAGTGGGAATAGGTTAGGTCGACCGACAGGGGCCTACGACCTAGCCTACGTCAGGTCTAGGCCAGGCTAGACTTTTTTTTTCTAAACAGATAAGACCAAGGCTTCTCAAAAAGCCTATTTAGTTAAAAAGGTTAGGCTAGAGGCCACATAATAAGCCTTTTAGGCCGATCTTTTTGTTATATATATATATATATATATATATATATATATATATATATATATATATATATATATATATATATATATATATATATATATTCAATTTTTAGTAATTTACGCATATTAACTTTATTTAGTTTTTGACATATTTAAATGTATTATTATAAAATATAATTTAAGTAGGATGGATATAAAGTCATATTGTTCAAAATGTGATGTTAAATATCGAAATAGAACTTAATTTCATTGACATATTAACTCGTTAATTTATTTATAGATATGTTTGATTTTTTATTCAAAAATATTAAAAGGAAATATGTTTTTAAATAGCCTAACAGGCCATACCAATCTTCTATCAAGGCCAGACTTAGGCCTTGAATTTTTTGACAGTCTTAACAAAACTTAGCTCGGCCCAGCCTACTCCCATCCCTATTTGTAGTTAATCATCATATACTAGTTTGATGGAGGTAAGAGATTTATGATGAATAGCCATGAATTAAATAAAAATCATTGCCTTCAATTTTTTTAAATTTTTTGTGAAGAAGTCCATGTATGGAATTGAAGGACTTAGATGGTTTTGGGATTGTCAACTAAGGGCCACCACTTGAAATGTGGTATTGGTACACCACTATTTTTACCTACCATCATATTACATTACTTACAATTTAGTCCTTTTAATTAGAAACGATCACATGGTCAATCCGACATGATACAAGCAAAAAAAGAATGGGATGGTTATGCTTTCAGTTGACTTGGGTTGAGTGTTAGGTTTAACAATTTGTGTGCTACTTTTCACTTAGTCTTTTACTATTGAAAAACTTCTTATGTTTTTGGAAGCACCGTGGCTTGTGACATGAGTTTGAATTTCATATTTCCTTATGTGGAAAGAAGTATAAATATCTTCATAGAGCAGACACTCACTAATGAGTACAACATCTTTCAGAATTGTGAGTTGTTGGTGGCTTCTAAAGTGAAGGTTGAAAGAAGTTTCTTACCAGCGAGACTAATTACCTCCACTTAATAATAAAGATTTCGGTCAAAATTGCAAAATAATCCCATAAGACATTTGAACCATCCTCCAACAAGAAGATGCAACCTCAAATCCCTCTTTGCTCCTTTCATTCCTTGTTAATTTATTGTCGTCTACACCAACCACAATGTATTCCTCTACACTTTTGGCGACTTCATGACCATCTGCTCGATTCTCAGGCAATTTATTGTTGCGATCTATGAGGATGCCATATTTGTGGGCAAATAGTTCACTAAGGAATTGTAGGGATCTTCAGTTGCCTGAATTTGTTGCTCTTTTGTGTGTTACAATGTGTTGGCACTGAAGATTGATTATGATAATACCGTCTTTGTTGTTGGGTTGCAATATTGGGTTTTCTATTGTCCTCTCAGTTAGGAGAGAACAATCCTCGTCAACTTATTGTTGCTCCATTCAAATAATAGGTTTCATGTATAGCATTTCAAAACTATTTAAATCTTCAAAAAGGTGATTTCACATGGAGACATGAACATTAGTCCTAGCCTTGTTTTTCCTCTATGTACAACAAAACGAAGATTAAAAATGAAATAATAGGTCCCGGTCTAAATTCGATTTTGCTTTTTCTTTTCATTTTTTGTTGTTACCATTGATTGCATATTGGTCACACTAAATTAAGTCATTATACTCTAATAGAAGGTGTTTATAAACATTATGCCGATTTGTTTTGTTAGGCAATAATCGTTTTTGCAATTCATCTTATAACAACTCAATTCAATCTTGTATTCTGAATTTAGAGTTTATAAGAAAAATAATGCTCTCCATCTATGGGTTATAGTTTGGCACCACATATTACTTTGATGTCACATATTATTGGTACACTTTGTAAAATTAGTTTTAGGTTTTACTAATTGTTCAATAATTTTATTTCACTTCATTCGTTTTATAATAACTATCACATATGACAAAAAAATTGTCTAAAACAAAATGTCACTATTAGTTTCTAATACAATTTTAATATTTTTTTTCAATTTTGTTATCTAATTTAATTAATGTTATGTATATCACTCATAAGTTATTATTCATCATTTTGCATTTATAATTAAAAGAATACATATATGATTAAAAATAATAATTTAGTAAAATTATTATCATTATTAATTTGTTATTTTTTAATTTGTGTGAAATGATCAAATGTAACACTTATTGTAGAACAAATTGGATAATTATAATTTTTTTTTTTTTATAAATTTCTTTCCCAACATATTTAAGTAACAAGTTTTCATTCTGATATCATGACCATCTATGTTTTTAATGATATATCTATTGTTGAAATTCATATCCCAATTAGTAGAAGAAAGAATCATAATCTATAGCGGTGACATCTGCGAGACTACTTTTCTCTTATTATTTGTGTTTTTAAATAATAAATAAACTCTTTTCTTATTAACAACATTATGTATTTCTTGCGTATCAAAAGATATCATATCATATCGTATACTCCTTTTTTATTCTTATTATATTTTAATTGTGATTTCTTCAATTTGAGATTTGCAACACTAAGTGTGTGGTTTACAATCTCAACTACTTGATTACGAAATAATAATTAAAATTATTTAAAATTGATTTTGTTATTGTGTAATTTAAATTATACAATTTAAAATGATAAATTAAAGAAGACTCACGATTGTTTAATTATTTTTATCATTTTAGACATTTACTTATTTTGTTTTAATTGTAGGAACTTATTTTCTACTTGATTGTAGCTAAAATTTTATATATTTTTTTGTCTTACTCATCTGTTTTTAAAGAAAAACAACGAATTAGAATTCGATTGTGAAGTAATTAAAGTAAGATCTCGTTGGCATATTTTCTGTGCAACAGGATTATAAAATGCTTAAATTTGAAACTTTATTGTTGTTGTTATTATTAACAATATATGTAAAGTTTACTTTATATTATTTGTGGTGGAAATTCTAATGATGTGTTGCTACATTATTTGAAGATTATGAAAAATCAGGTGTTTTAAAATTGATTGGGATTATGTATATAAATTAATTATTTTTTAGAATAAATTA